>KK112641.1:691871-749222 GCA_000611955.2 Stegodyphus mimosarum | reverse complement strand
ACCCCTCGAGAACCCTTTTGCGTCGCCAACATTTTTCCGTATGCTGCACAGACACTGTTCACTTGCAAACATCCATACTTTCTCCAGGATTCGAACCTGAGTCTAATGATAAGGCAGCCATCATCGCAAACTTCCGATCATAGCAGTGGTGAAACACAGCTAGGATTTTAAATGTTCTGTGTGATAACGTATTTCCCAGAAATAGTTTTCGGGCCATACGACGTGCCATGACACTTTGCACAACACTAAAAAAGGTGTCGACTGTAATTTTTATTATGTGATTTAGAACTGCTTCTTTCAACACAACCGATGACTTCGACTGACCTCTATACACCTAATGAGATCAAAGTAGCCCCATAACCAAAATTCCCAAGTCTCAGATCTTACGACTTTTGATTATGAAGCTATCATTATCTCGAGATCTCGGTGATCATTTGCGTAGGATATGGCCAAATGGCGATCCAGAACGTGATGGAAAATAACTATGATGAGTGGAGATGCTTCATTCTGCATGAATGCTACACTAAGGAGCACCTGCCTGTCTTGCAACAAAAAGGTTGCTACCTATTAAAGGTGCTGTATAACGCTTGCTCATAACAGAAAGAATTATTATGTATCGCTGTGGATTTCTCAAAAAGATGGGACCTTGGATTGTCATCTTTGGTTAATGCAAAGGGGTTTCCACAACCGCGGCATTTCTCGCATCCAAATGCGGCTGCTGTGTAATTTTACATTTGTGTTATTTAGCAGCCAGTTCACACTTTTTTCCCTCTGTTGGAAGGCCACTTTAAAAATTTATGATCTTTCTCCATGTCTTATGAATTCATTTTCTGTACATTTTGAATTTTGTTGGGATACATCTTTAAGATGATCCTTAAAACTCCTCACAAAGCCTCATACAAAATGCCAGTTCGTTTTGAAATGTCACATCCATTGTATTTCGCTTATGCGAGTACCTCTTTTCTGCCGAGACCTGATGTACTGTTGTCTAACACAAAGTATTAACACAAAATGTGATGTACCGTGATGATGTGGAATAGCTACTTTGGGGGACAGACGGAGTATCTCGCTTTTTGCACGTATTTTCAAACTTTTGCACGTCATTAAACTTTTTCATGATTTCTATCAGAGGAAAAAGCCATCGGACCCTTTCCACTTCTAAAAGTCATCATCGAAATGTAGGTGCTCACCCCACACTTCTACATTCGAAATTCTCATAATGTAGCGTTGTTTCGTTAGGATAACATGCTTCCATTTGGTGAATTGCTTAAATTTGGTAATATACTTTAAACGCTGAAAGCTGAAATTCAGTATTCACTACATCTGAAATTTACGAGACTCATGTCAAAGTGAGATTGTACTGTGGCACCATTCAAGGAGAGACATTATCGGTGTTATTATTTACGAAAGCCTTCTAGCTAATAATATAGCTTTATATTTGCATTCTTGATTATTCATACAAAATGATAAAAATGAAAGTTAAAACTTAAAAACGTCATCCTAAGCAGACGCAAAATACTCTTGGGCTGGAAAAGGCAAAATTTCCTAATTATTTACTTCGGAAGTCACGACCTGTAGTCTGTTTATTATGGCGGCACAAAGCAGCTCCAGGACTGATACTGCGTCTCTTGAAGGCAAAAAGATGTAACGATTGTGGCAGAAAAATTTTTCATTCTTAAATCAAAGTCCCGTTCCCATGTTTTCCTGCACAGTATTGTGAAAATTGCATAGTATTACTTTCTATACTTTTCGAATTACAGAATGTTTTTTTTTTCTATTACTTTTGGATCACCTTATGTGTCGAACACTGTTTAACATTCACGAGGAAAAATACATGTCCAATATAGTTTTATTTAGTAATTCAATCACGTTTGTTCACGTTCATATTTGCTCTTTTTTTAAATTAATGGCTGAGCTCTACACGAAATATTTTACTTTGATCCCACCGTTAAATGATTGATTACAGCGATAGTTGGTCTTTTCCACTTATCAACTTAAATGCAGTTTTAATTGTTCTCATTTTTCATTAAAGCATCAGGTTTTGCATTAATAACGTCACCTCTTTGGCACAGCTAATTTAATTTGCTAGATCCTTCAGGAAAAATGTGTGTCCATTTTTAATTTAACATTTTTGGTATATTGAGGCAAATTGCTTATGATTGTTTTGTGTGTTAAAATACAGTAATTAATTAAATGGAGGTTAGAAAACTAGAGTAAGACCCAAAAGATTTAACTCTCTATCTACATATTTGATGAATTCTCTGCTAACTGAATTATGCAGGCCACGTTTTTCTTCTATTTCTTGCTAGCCTGTCTCAGAATTAGAGTAGAATTTTCTTTCTAGACAGGCACATGAAGCATTCTAAGCTACATGTGAAATGAGACAGAATCTTTACGAATTCTGTTTTATTTTTCCTCTTTCCACAAATTACCATAAAAAGATATTCGACGTTGCTATTTATATCTGTAGACGATTCATCTACTAATTGTAATAGTTTTTCTCCTTACCTTAGTTTTGAAAACCATCCCAAGACATATTACTTAAGTGCAGTCGGTTTTCAACGATAAATTTGCCTTTCATAATGTTATCACATAGGAATTTGTAATAAGCCAGTTGCATTTCGAAAGGTCTCTTCGAAGGCATCTCTGTCTTTAGGCAGATAAATGTCACGGGCTTTCAGTTCAGAAGATTATAATCGTAATGTTAGCTATCAAGGCAAACCCAAATAAAATATTAATTAGGAAAATTTCATAAACATAAGATATTTTACTAGTGTTCACTTGTTATTTTTATTGTTGCGGCTTATCTGGCTTGTCTGAAAGTAGCATCAGAATAAGCCCACGAAATTCATCATGGCAATGAGAGCAAGATTTCGCCTGTCGATGGCAAGAGCCATGAGCACCACACAGATGACAGTGCAATTTTGATGGTCTGCGGGGGCACGGGTCTGGGGGTCTCCCACACCTCTTCCCGTACCACAACCTATCGAGAGGATATTCGGCTCGCCATATATTTAAAGTGCCCCCATGCCGCAAAGACACAATACATTTACAAACATCCATGCTTTCTCCGAGATTCGAACTCGGGCAGTTCGGTACCGAAGTAGACTCCCCTAACCACTATACCATCTAGGCAGCTCCGTGTTCACTTGTTTCAATAGTCAAATGTAAGATTGGGCAAAATTCGAACTTAGATTGAAGATGTGACATAACAGACATAATAATAAAATAGACTTGAACGTCTGAGCATAGGCACGGTTGGCAAATGTTGAAGATTATTTGCGCTTAATCTCTCCGATCCAGCTAACACAGTAGCTTCACGCAAAATTGCTGATGTGTAAGCCAGCTAACATACTTTAAAATACCAGCAAAACAAAATCAAGAAGATTGTGAAGAAGAATTTAATTTATTTGCACTGTTTTAAGTTAAAGTTCCTAACTGTTAGGAATAAAGTTTTAAGTTAAATTTTATATTTTGCGCTGTATCTTGTATATACAGTCAAAATCAAGGAAAGACGGTAACTCGCCGACACACAGATACAACTTTTAGGGAAAAGTAGTTCCAGGTAGTTAAATTAAGTAAACACAATCTGCCGTTATAGGCTTTTATCGAAAACCCTATAAAATTAGCACTGATCTAAGGTCGGAATTTCGTCTAATTTTGGTATTGCATACCTGTATATGGGCATTTTTAAGCTTAAAAGTATGCATTGAAAAAATTATGGTACTTAATATATATAACGAAAAGACAGTCTTTTTGCATTCAAAATACACATGTTTATGTAATTTTCAAAATGTGTCAAGTAAATGCTATACACTGGTGTGCAAAAATTAAGGACGAAGTAGAAAAATTAGCATATCAGCTGAACGAAGAGGCAGAACGGACAGAAAGACAAATCAGGAGATTAAGTAAGGTGATGTACGGTAGCACATGCGCAGATATGCAGGTAGACGTAATGGGAGAGTGTCTGAGTAGTATAAAGCATGTTGTCGGTGTAAGATCAGTATTTCTGGCGAAGAGATTGCACGCCGTATAGCAGTTAAAATCACACCGAGTTGCTGCCTCAGCGAGAAATGGCGAATAATCAATCTGTTAGACGACATCTGGATGCTTTTACCCGAGGTCGAATTATTGGGAAGTTGGAGGAAGGCCGCAGTGTGACAAGTGTGGCTGCAGAGTTCGGAATTGCTTACAGCATCGTTTCACGACTTTGGAGACAATTTCAAACTACAGGAACAGCTATCCGGGGGTTTAGTAGTGGTCGTCCACCAGGAAACACACCCGCAGATGACCGGTATATAGCCTTACAGGCCAGAAGAAACAGGCAGCAGACAGCGGGAGAAATCGCTAGACACACGACTGGACGACCGATATCGCGTTTTACCGTGGCGTTTTACCGTGACTGCACGGTGGTGGTCTGTTTGCACGACGCCCTGTACGGTGTGTACCTCTAACGCCTGCCCATCGGAGAAGGCGTTCTCTGTGGTGCCGGGAACACCAGAATCGGAGAGACAATGAATGGGGACGAGTACTTTTTAGAGATGAGAGCAGATTTAGTCTGAGTTGCGATTCTAGACACATACACATCTGGACAGAGCGGGGAACACGCAATAGCCCCTTCAACATCATCAAAAGGACTGTTTTGGAGGTCGCGGAGTTCTCTAAAACATTCGAGCAGACATAATGCTTGGTAGCCGAACCGACCTTCATATCTCCCAAGGAGGTTCGTTACCTGGGACTGCTATTGTAACGAGGTTCTTCTTCCTTACATGCGTCTTTTCACAAGGGCTATGGGTCCTCAGTTCCTCTTCATGGACGACAACGCTCCACCTCATCGCACAGTTACTGTCGAAGAGCTGTTGGAGAGTGAAGATATTGAACACATGGATTGGTCGGCAAGGTCTCTGGATCTAAATCCCGTCAAGCATGTACGGAACTTACTAGGGAGACCCGTGGCAGCACGTAACTTATCGCCAGTAACGATTCCGAAACTGCGATTGGTGCTACAAGAGGAACGAGCAGCAGTGTCTCAACAGCTCATTAACAACCACATATCCAGCATGCACAAATGATGTGAAACCTGCCTAGCAGTCAGGGGAGATCATATCCCCTATTAAAGACCGGATGTTTCTTGCTGAACACCCATCACAGGGATGTTTCGGCCTTCAGTCGCATTGCGCTCCATCCTACTTTTTCAATAAAGCTTCTTTTTATCCCTCTGATTTCTCTTTTAGTAAGTGTTGCTTACATTACTCATGTCCTTACGTATTGGGGTCTTACGGTATTAAATGTGTTGATTTGGAAAGCTTTTGTACAAAGTTATATTGAAAAAACCGTCTCGTCCTTAATTTTTGCACACCAGTGTACTGCTAGGTGATGTATTAAGTTCTTTTTTCTGCTTTAGCTTCAACATGATAGTTTCATGAATTTTACCTTCACTCTCTTTGTTCAGTTTGATTTCTTTGAAAAAATATTTAATTAATATGGGACATTGAATGTCACACTGAAGCAAATTTCTAAAAGCAGCAGAAACAAATATCAAGTGATATGTATGAAAACATGTCGATTGTCACAAAAATGTTATATAATTACTGTGAATGATATTTTACACTGAATAAGCAAGTACATAGAAAAAACGGCTTTTAAGTATACTAGTTTAAGAATTTAAAATTCTGTGGCAAATAAATTATAGCTCTAACTTTCGATCTAATACATCATATAATATCTCACAAGTAATTCACTTTTTATTTCATATTTAACAAGGTAGAAAATCTTTGAAATCAAAAGATAAGTCCTTTAAAAGCAGCCAGTTTTTAAATATAAGATGACATAATGTGTTTGATTTAAAAGTACAGAAAAATGCTAATTTTTATTCGTCTAAGGTAACCAGAAGTGTGCGTAGTTTGTTCTTTCTCAAAAATTTACTTTTAAAAGAAGAGCCTTTCTTTTTTATTACTTGATTTCTTTATCTATTTTGTACCATCTGCTAGAACCTTGTTTGGAATGTTTAAAAGAATATTTTCTGGAAAAGTTTTCCATCATTAAATAAATGTTTAATTGAAGATGAGTAAGTTTCAAAGTAAGCTTTCAATACTTAAAGAATTCAGGGGGAAAAGTTCCCTTAAACTTTTCTAAAATAATGCTACAACAATAAAAACTTCTTTGCAGAAAAAGTTAAAACCAGTTAATTATCAATCAGCGATGGTATAATGGTTATTTTGCCCATTGGGCAGTAAAATGTTAATGACTGCTAGAAGAAAATGTTAAAAATGCCCAAGGTAAAATTGATTTTCTTTGCCTAGTCAGCAAAGAAGTATTTTTATTGCTACAGAAATTAATTATTGTAAGAGGAAACAGCAATACCATGTAATGTCCGCTATTTTGTGAGACGATTAACTCAGTCAGTGTTGCTTAATTCTTATTACTTTCTAAAAGAATAATTTTCTGAATAAAGTCATTTTAGGAAATTATGTTCTAATAAAAGTAGGTCCAAGTGTAATCAACATCTTCTTTATAATTCTTTCTTTAAAAATATCATATAGACTATACCGAAGTAGAAAGCAATTCTGCCATCAGCTTGATGTCTGATGATAAGACTTAACAGATAAAAGACGCAACTAACTGAAACTAAATTAACCTAATTCTTTATTCTGAAGTAGCAGGGTCTCTTATGGAGCTCAATTTCTCGTAACTAAACACTAGACGAGGTAATGAGAGCATGAAAAGAAAACAGCTAATACAAGAATATATAATAAGTGAACAAAAATGAGGAGAAAAATCCTTCTTCTCATCCTTAATGATTTCAATTTCAGCACATATTAACCTATAAAAAAAAGTAGTTAGGATAAACCATAAGAATTTCTCGTCTGCCGTGGAATAGTCCTTGCTTCCTAAATTGTAGATTTAAAAAGAAATCTGAAACTATTCCGATTTTAACGATCGCCCAAAAGGGCTCTTTCAAAGTTTAATATTGTTTACATGTAGAAATTATCGATAGAGATGACCCAAACGGAATAGTGAAACATTTTACGGGATATTAGATGAATATGCATTTAGACTAATATGACAACGTTTTATTGTTAGAAATTTGCTGTTGTGAAGATCACGATACTAAACGTTAAAATGAAGTGTGACTGTGATAATAGCTAGGATTACTAAAATAGGATGAATTACTTTACACTTATAAGGTTAGATAACATTGCATTATGACCGCAATAACCCATAAAATAAACTTATGCATGCAAGATGAGTTATGTGACATAGCATAGAAACATTAATTAAATATATTACCCAGAATTAGAAAAGCCAGATGCAGAGTGATGGCAACCTATACCACATGTGGCATCAATTTTATTTCCTGTTTACAAGCATGATTATTTTCTTGAATAAAAATCAGTGGAACACAAATAAGAATTAGTCAGATTAACAAGCCATACTCGCTGATGAATACACATTGTCTTAACAATATATATAAAAAAATGGCCTAACCTGTGACATGAGTTCGATAGCCTCACTACTGCAATCACAAAATCGATACAAAATAATCCGTTAGCATCTGTTCGAAAAAAAGGTCCTGAGAACTCAAATCCATGAAACATTTTTGAAGAGTACCAGTTCTGCCGGAGACTATATTCATTTACTTGAAATGATGCTAAAACTAGTTAACACAAACATTCATCCGCTGAACCACGTGGTGAAAGAAATATAAATTTAGTGAAGCTATCATTCAGGTTTATCTCTCTCACAAGTAGAAAAATTATAGCAGCTATCTTCAATGACCAGGATTTTTGAAAAAAGTCTTGCAGTTTTCCAGGTCGTCTAAATACATGTCGATATCTTCACGAAATTCCGCATGGCGTAAAAAATGTAGCAGGAGAGAAAAAACATCACAGCATCAGCATGGCGGAATGAGAAATAACAGGGCGAAAATCCCGTCCTTCACCTGCGAACTCCAGACGCAGAAGAAAGGAAGAACCTGTTTTTAAAATCCCTTCAAAGATTGCTTTGATACGATGACGACTAAAAACGATGTGGAAATACAGAATGTAGGCTTGCTTGCCCATTCCCGCCGGCCAACGAAGAAGAAACGCAGCACAGTTCCCAAAATTATAAATCTTGATCAAGCACAACACTAACTGCAGGTGAGATCTAGCATCACATTTGAAATCAGTAGAAATTACGTTAATTAGAATTTTTGAGGTCTGGCATCACATGTAAAATCAATAAATATTACATGATGATAATTTCATTGTCTAGCATAACATTTAAAAATTCTGGGATAAACTGCTACACATGTGAAATAAATCAAAATCAAAACTACGAACTAATACATACAATACATGTTTCACATATAGTAGCGTAAAACTACACAGCAATGTAGACAAATTACAATTTTAACTCAGTACATATTACTACATTTTATACATTCTTTCACTGTTATTTACAACTCTTAAACAATTTATTTTTGTTTACTTATTTAACAATTTTCAAACCATGTCATGTTTATAAACTCTTTCAAATACCATCAATATTTTTTAATTTTTTAATGTGCATGACTAATTACTCTACACTTTCCTTTTTTGCACTCAATTATTTCAAATTACTCAAATCTTTTGTTTAAATAGCAACATTTTCATGAATAGTTCGCTACTTGTCACAATCACTAAGTGTTCTTGAATTATTTTCCTTCTTTCCATTTTTTTTTAATTCCATGACCTTAGTCAACCAGGACCAGCCTGCAACTGACCAAACGTACAAATGAAAATGGCCAACCTACACCCATACTAACCAGTAAACTCCGAAAAAAAATTAATTGTAATTGAATCTACTAAATTCATAACAAACACAAAACATATGTGATTTTTTTCACTCTCTTTCATTCTTTATTTTTTATTTAGTGAGCAAGAAAAACAAGCTCAATGAAAAGAATGCCATTAATTCGTTTAATTAGACCTCAGAGGAACTCTTTTAAATAATTTATTACAATGAGCTTTTTTACTTTTGTTATATGTGATGTTCTGAATTAAATAATTTTCATTTCGAAATATTTTTATGATTTTGAAGGGTCATGTGTATTTTGGTTGTAAAACATGAGGTGGTAGTAACGCTTTTAAAATCATCTCCAATATTAAATTTTGGTCTATCTCTGCCTATCACCAATTGCTTTGATCTTGAGTTTGAAAAAACTTTTCTTCATTTTGTCTCACTAATTCTCTAGTGGCTTAATGTGTTCCTTTTGACGCAACAAGTACTGTGAAGGATTATCTACTACTACCGGTTCAATATTTATGTCTAAAGGTATATTTAGTTCTCGCCCAAAAAATAACTGTGCAGAAGAAAAATCTGTTACTATGTGTTTTGAATTATCATAATACAGTTTAAAAAAGGCCAATCTGTCTGACCATTCAAACACCTTATTAGATAAAGCAGCTTTACTTTCTTTCACAGTTCAATGAACTCTTTCTATAATCCAATTATATTGTGAATAATACACTCATGTCAATAAATTAAGGATAATTCGGAGTCACACGGAAATCGAACTCTAAAATAAATATATCACCTGTAAAATCACTACACACATCTTCAAGAATCATATGCAAATTTCAGGAAGTCACCAGATGACACCGATGGTACGTCACAATAACGAGAGTGTAAGAGAGTGATATATAAGGAATGCAGGCACAGAAGTAAAATTGTTCGCAGGCGCTTTATAAGCATTTCAGTGCAATAACCGAATAGTTATGACACAAAGGACGCATTTGGATGATTTTTTACGTGGTACAAGCTGTGATAAATCCGTTAACACTAAAACTACCAAAATGTTTTTTTACCCCTGGGGTTGCCAACACTGGCTTAGTTTTTATTGTGGCAGCAGCAGCTATTGGCGGTGAAGAATAACACAGGCCCTGTTCCTACGGCCAGAAAGGGCAGCCTAAGCTGTGCTTGTCGGTTGTGGTTTAGGCCATCCGACAGGGCTAGCTCGACTGCCATTAACACAGTGTCTATAGTTTGCCTCCCCCTTGGTCATCTACTAGACTCGAGTTTTGACGAGCGCCCCGTGGCCCGGTTCAGCCATGGGAGTTGAAAGAGAGAGTTCCTAAAGTCTGCGTTACGGATTTGAGTCTCCCGTGGCGTAGCAAGCGAGTGTCTTAAATTCCTCTTCTGAGGTTTTTCTGTGGATATTGATTGGCCTTCCGCGTAATACTGAGGATGTTCACGGGATGTCGCCTTAGCTGCATTCAGTTGCGGGAAAGGTTAAATATATATGACTTAAACCAATAAAAGCAACTACAAATTTGTCAAACTGGAGGTTATCGTTATTTCTAGAGTTAAGACTTTTGACAAGACTTAAGTGTTTTTAAATTACACTCATGTCCATAAATTAAGGATAATTCGGAGTCACGCGGAAATACAACTCTAAAATAAATATATCACTTGTAAAATCACTACACACATCTTCAAGAATCATATGTAAATTTCAGGACGTAACCAGATGACACCGATGGTACGTCACAATGACGAGAGTGTAAGAGAGTGATATATAAGGAATACAGGCAAAGAAGTAAAATTGTTCGCAGGCGCTTTATAAGCATTTCAGTGCAATAACCGAATAGTTATGACACAAAGGACGCATTTGGATGATTTTTTACGTGGTAGAATTATCGGCCGTCTGGAATGTGGGCGTACCCAACTGGAAGTATCAGACGAACTTGGAATTGCCCAGAGTGTCATCTCCAGGCTTTGGCAACAATTCCAAGATGATGGTAATGTGAGTAGACGTTACAGCACAGGTCGCCCCAGAGTTACAACGCCGAATGAGGACCGGTATTTGGCAGTTACTGCCAAAAGAAACAGGCGGAGCACAGCCTCAGACTTGCCTCGTCAGCTCTCTTGAGCCACTGGTACGACAATTTCAAGGCAGACCGTGTACAGACGCTTAGGACAGATATGCTCGTAGACCTGTCAGATGCGTTCCACTTACTGCAACTCACTGTCGCCTGCGGTTAGCCTGGAGTAGAGAGCATGCATTGTGGACACTGCAACAGTGGGCTTGTGTGATGTTTTCCGACGAGTCTAGGTTTAGCTTCAGTCTGATTCTCGCAGGACTTTCATATGGAGAGCACCAGGTACCCGTTGCCACCAAGAAAACATCATTGAACGACACCGTTACGGTGGTGCAGGATTGCTCGTTTGGGGTGGAATTATTCTGGGTTCCAGAACTGACCTGCATGTTCAAATTAGAACCATAACAAGCCAAATCTATCGGGACGTCATTCTGGAACAACACGTACGTTTGTTTCGGGGCGCCGTGGGCGCACAATTTGTGTTTATGGATGATAACGCCCGTCCTCACCATGCAAACATCGTAAGCGAATGCCTTCAATCGCAGTGTGTCACCCGTATGGACTGGCCAGCATTCTCACCGGACTTGAATCCAGTAGAGCACGTGTGGGACATGCTTGGCCGACGAGTTGCAGCCCGTCAACCTCCTCCTACATGTCCACCGGAACTTCAGATGGCATTGCCTTTTGAGTGGTGTAATATCCCCAAGATCAGATCGATAATTTCATACTCAGCATGCCTAGTCGTTGTACGGATTGTATTGCATCTTCTGGGAGACATACAATGTATTAACAATCATACCAACCATGTAATATTGGTTTTTTGTAAATAGGTGTTTTTTTTGTAATTTGCTCCAGGGAGATAAAATCGCTAATTTTTTTAATAATATCAAACATATAGCATCTTTTTTTGCTCTTTGCCTTTTGTTTAATAAATAAGCTTTACAAATAAGTCAAATTTGTTTTGTTTCTAACTCTTCCTTTGCCTGATTTTGCATTATCCTTAATTTATGGACATGAGTGTATTTCAGCTGCTATAGCTGCTGTGCTTGCAGAGCTATTTCCGTTGCATATTCAAGTACAGCATGAAACAATTATCATGACTATAGTACACCTCAAAAGGCAAATAAGCTATGCTGAAGAGTATTTAAACCAATCTATTACGAATATGCTGCAACTTCATATTGCATTCACCCGGAACATAAGGGAGAAAAATTAATAAAAAAATACAATATGATTTGTCATATCGCAACAGAATGCCTAAAATCTGCACCGCTGTCTCAAAAATTAATGATAATGTGGAATGCAGATTTGTTATAGTGGAGAGTGACTCCGTTATTTATTAACTGAAAGGGAACCTTGAAAATAGCAGATTCCAAACAGAAGCATTAGATATTATTAAAGCAATTGAATTGTATAAATGTTACAAATATATAACAACACATCGTAAAAAATTAATTACAATATATTGTAATAAATGTTCATTCAACTACGTCTACTGAGAGTATATCAGTACTTTTTGCAATTTCAAATTATTTACAGAAATCTCCACTAATTTACAAGATTCAGAAATTATTACGAAACAGAAAAGGAATTCATGTCAACATTTGTTGTATAAAATCTCATGCTGAATCACATAGCAACGAGCAGGCTGACGAAACAATAAGAGAGACCGCTGAAAATTATATATGCCTCCATCCACTGGCCTACAATTTCCTTAAAAAATTGGCAAGAAAAAGGAAGTTTTGATGAACAAGTTTGATGCATCTATCTGCTAACAGTTGACTTAAATCTTAACATATTGATCCCATAGTTACCAAGATATGTAACAGAACATGATCCTTCGCAATATTTTGCTTTGAACGTAGATTTAACAATACTGATCATCGTGTCTGTGGGGACATTGGATCTCCAGATCATTGTCTAATCATTAGATAATAGTTTCTAATGGAATGTTCTTTAAAGGAATACTACCCTATTAAATTTCTTGCAGCTAATGATATTCCGTTCGAAAAGAATTAAAAAATACTTTATTAAGCAAAGATATCTGGTTCTTAAAACTTGTGAAATTATGAATTTACTTTCTTTCTGAATTGAGAAAAGTTATTTCCTCTCCCGCTTAAAATTATGAACATATTATTACATTTACTTCTTTAAAATTTCATTATTTTATTTATTAAATCAAGTAAAGTAATTAACATTTGAAATATAAAGATTAGAACTTCATAATGATTGAGAGAATTATGCTAGCTGCCCTGTAACATATAAGCAAACTGGAATGCAGTGTGACTTTTTGTGCTCATAATACCGCACAAAGCTTTCAAATCCTTATGATATGTCAAATTATATGTCTGTGTTGAAGCCTACGAGTCGGAAACATTCACTTTGCTATTCACCGACTTTATTGCTTTTCTTGAAATTCCCGACATTAGATACAAAATTATCATAGTTGAAACGTAAGTCTTTTCAACCACTGAATTAAAATAATTTTTGCAACGTAAAGACGAAACTGAATTGTAAAAATACGTTGTCTTCTTTTCATATTTATATAATTTCAAGCAATATATAATACGTGAGAAACTATAGTGTCTTGCAAATAAGAGAGCAGTTACTTGAATTAAATAGCAACAATTTGGTCTGAGGTTGTACGAGGGTAAGTTGAAAAATAAGTTTCCCCTGTCGACTGTGGTCAGAGTTGTGTATGAAAGTCAAAAAATAGAATGAGACATTAAAGATATGACATACCTTTATTTTATTATTCTCGTACGAGTACGTTGAGACATTTGTCATATCGCTTGATAAGCTTCAAAAAGTCCTCCAAGAAAAATTCAGGGCTTTGCATATGGAAGAAGCGTTGAACGGCTATGGGCGAAAGGCGACACAGCAGGAAAACGCGCAAGTCACCGATACACCATTGGGTAGAGGTCGCTGCAAATCAAGCAGATGGCGCTGTTGCAGTGCCTGCGCAAAGCGGAGACCAGCCTCTCATTTGAGCGCCGGTAGGTATGGAGAGAAGGGGCGTTTTGAATTTGTGGTCAAAGGATGAAGTGAGAGCGGTGTTCCGCCATGAATGGGCACGTGGAATATCAGGAACAGAAATTCATAAAAGCCTCGTGGAAGTCTATGGGCCAGGTGTGATGTCGAAGCAAATGGTGCGGAGATGGTGTCGCACATTCAGTGATGGACGTCAGTAAGTGGAGGACATACCGAGAGCTGGACGGACGCGCACGGCCACTACAGATGCAAATGTCAGGAAGGTGGATGACATGATTAGAGCGAACCGGCGTATCACCATCGATGAAGTAGCGGAAGAACTTGGAATCTCACATGAGCGAGCTCAAAACATCATCCACGACATTCTTCGATACAGAAAAGGGTCAGCACGATGGGTGCCCCGACAATTGACCTCGACACACAAGGAACAACGCATGGGAAAGGCGCTTTGGAAGCAATACTGAAGTGAAACAAGCCGTTCAACTCTTCTTCCATATGCAAAGCCCTGATGTTTTCCTGGAGGCCTTTTTGAAGCTTATCAAGCGATATGACAAATGTTTAAATGTACTTGGTACCTATGTGGAAAAATAAAAGGATGTCATATCTTTAATGTCTCATTCTATTTTTTGACTTTCATACACAACTCTGACCACAGTCGACAGGGGAAACTTATTTTTCAACTTACCCTCGTACATTACAAACTGATCTGTCTAAGAGGAGATTTTCAGACGCAATGCAAATATAATTCAGTTTCTTTTAAAAATATTTATTCGAGAAATATGACTGTTAAGTAGCGATAATTTATTGAACATTCACTTATTCAGCTTTCTATTTATTCTGTTTATATGTTAAAAAATTATTTATTATAAAAATGTTTGCATTATTTTGATTATCTTTCCAAGCAAACCCATTTTTAAAAATTTTCCATCCAGAGCAAATACTCAAAGTTATCACATAATCATATAATATTTTCTTCATCGGTATGCAAAAGGGATAAGATGTTGACCATTTCAAATAAAGCATTTTTTAAGCTGAGAAGAAATAATTATAGCGAAATCTTCATTAATTTCATGTTAAATCTCTTCAGAATTTTTGCAATGAAATTTATTGGTTTGGTTTCGTTTATTTAATTATGGCAAAGTACTTTAGGGGTATCTGCCTAAGAGGAGGGATGCCTTCATGAAAGACTTGCTAAGGAAAACTGGATCGTATACACATTACACATGGGGAAAAACCACGAAAACGCCCATGCAGCCAGCTCGTTTGCTAGGATTCGAACCTCGGACCAAACTACCAGTATTCAGCAACTTTACCGCTCGGTCGCTGGTGGGCAGAAGTTTATTGAAAGTATTAAAATGGAATAGCTTATTTACCTACCTTTTTTTATTCATTAAGGTCCATAAAATCATTGAATATATTTGTTTTCTGTAGGTGCCCATAAGAAAACCCAGTTTAAAAAATTCTCGCGTTTGTTTATTTATTTTAAGTCTTGAATAAGAATAAAATTCCCTTCATAAGTTAACGTGATTACTATATTGGTAATACTGTTATCCTTCTTCCTAATGAAACAATGAACGTGAGTTCTTAGTAAGACCGCAGATATAAAATATGACAGAATTTTTGAAATAGCACTTATTTTGATCGCACCTAAAATAATAAATGAAGTAACAGAATCTTTCGTTGAGAAGTTAATCAAGAATACTTTATTCTGATTGCAGAATCATTTAAATTAAGAAAGAAGTTCATATCTAATGCAAATTACTGAAAAACTCATTTATTTTACATCATAAATTAATAATTTGTTTCCTTTAACTAATTTATTTTTAAGGTTTTCAGAAGATGAACATTCATGATAATCCTGAGAAATCATATTGCATATTTCAAACATGGTATTCCCAAAAGATCATACTTAAATTATTTATGAGTCACAAAATCTCGAAAGTTTAAATCTAATTTATATTTTGTGCAAATAAATAACGTTAGAATTAAGTATGCATGTATATGTTCTTAAAATGTTTATGAATTTTAAAGTATTTACCGTTTTCGTATGAAAACTACTCGATTGATATTTCAGAAGTATTTTCTTGCGGAACAGTCTAATGCACTAAAGTACATGTTACGGATATTCCTTACATGAAATTCAAAGAGAATTACAACAGTTGCATAATCTGTCAGCATAATGACAATAGTAAGGATTACACTAAAACTTTTAGTCTATAAATAATACGAAATTTGTTTAACAACTTAATAGCAAATTTGTTCAAGAGCTTCTTGTAAGAAAAGTAACTTGAATGAAGTGTGTTTTCAATGAATTTAAGAAAGGTAAAACTTTTATATCTGGTCATACTACTCAATAAACTTACTTTACCTGTTAAAAAATTCCCGAATTGCAAATTAACTAGTTTTATTATAAATGACTATCTACTTTTTCCTATATAGTTAAAAACATAAAGTATGTTAGCATATAATCATAAGGTAATAAAAATCATTTCTTCATCATGGAAGTGTTCTTTTAAATACTCACACCTAATTTAGACTGACTTTTAACTATGTCGTATACAGATGTATACGCTGGCATTCGGTAATGCATTTAAACATTTTCCAGAAGTTTGCCGTAGTAAAAGTAATAAATTTAATCCCGTAGTTTAAATTTGAGAATAATTTCTTATTTTTCCTCGTTATGATTATTCCGAGGCTAAAACAGTGAGAAAAGTTAGTTAAAGAATGAAAAGCTTTTTCATCAATAAAATAATAATAAGATAATGTTGCATAATCTCATTATTATTTTATAAATTAAATAGCTCCGTAATATAAAAGAATAATGTAATATAAAAGTAAATATGGTACATTTTAAAATGCATTCGATAACATGAGGAATGACACAATCTCAGAAATAATTTGGTAATAATCTGACTGAAAGGCAAGGTGTACGAGTCCAAATCCTGTCATAGGAAAATTAGAAACAGTGGAAATATCAGGTAGATATGAAAAAACATTAATCTCATGTGGATGAGAGAAACTTTAAAACAACACCAGTAAAGTACTTAATCCCATAAATACAAATTGAATTACTTTTCAGTGCTTTCCAGTTCCTCCTCAGACATTTCTTCCACACCTTTTCGCCCTTCCGCTTTGTCAAAAGTTTTTCTTTTTACCTACAATGCAGACTATTATTTAAAATTCTTCTTTGTTTATATTTCCTGGATTTATAGAACTCGGTTCTATTCCAGAGAAAGATGAGGAAAATATTTAAATATCATTTAGGTAAACTTAGTGAAGTACACAAGTTCATATTTTACGCCGTAACAAAATACATAGCTATATCAAATTAGAAGCTCTGCTGTTGAAAACTGAAACCAGTGAGAGACCTTTTTAAATATAGTAAATATTTCAGTATCATACAAGCTGGATATCAAAAGTAATTGCTTATTTAATATTGCGATGAATTCCGCATGAACGTTTCTCAGGGCACCTTACTTTGTGCTATAATAATTTTATTTGGCGGTGAAGGGGGACAGGTTTCATGTTTAAAATAAATTTTTCGCGAATTGTGATCACTTAATTAAGGAGATTACATATATTTCCTCTAATTAAAGCTTATTTCCTACATATTGCAGCTAATCAAGAATGCATTCTGGATAAATTTACTACTTCTTTGATTTTTAAAAGGTCAGTCATAACTATCACATGTAGGATAAACATTGTTTCTTTTAAAATTTCTTCTCACTTCAGTTTATTTTCTGAAAATATTTAAAGAAAATAACTGAATGTTATGCTATGTAGATCTAAGTTACGTAGATTTCACATTAGTGTACAAAACTTCAGCAACTTTTCTAATTTTGGACGTAATTCGGAAACACCCATTTCGGAGACATGAAATTCATACTACAGAGTCACACTGTAGTACTTAAAGGATAAGAAAAGTGTTGTAGCAAAACAGTGAATAGGACACACACAGTACCGAAAGAATAGAAAAAGGCTTTACTGACACAACGGCGTTGGTACAAAAAACTGGCCAAGACGGGGAACAACAAACTACAGAGCCTTGTAAGAGATCTGACTTTCCCTAACCGCAATGGTTGCGTTGCACCGTCTATCAATACTCAACATCACATTATCTAATAATTCTTTAGGATTATTAGATAATGTAATGATTCCCATTCTTCAAGGATCATCTGTTTCAGTTGTCTGACGTTCTCCAGAGGGTAAGATTGTGCCACCAGGCGTCTTTCTAAAATATACCTCACATGTTCAATGGGATTTAAATTAGGGAAGCACACTCGACAACCTAGTCTGTGGAAATCTTAATATTCCAGGAGCTCCTCACCAACATGAATCTTGTGTTTGCCGTGCGTTCTCATGCATAAAAACAAAGTCGGGAACAATGGCATCACGGAAAAGACGCACATGCGTAAGGAAACTTCATCACAGTAAAGATCTGTGGTTTGTGAACCTCTGTAAATAGTCTGAAGCTCCGTCCGTCCGTTCATTATAATGATTCACCTTCAAGCATGCCCGATCCACCCCAACAGTTTCTTTATCTGATGTTAATGGGACAAAAGCGTGTCCATACCTCTCTCCAAATCATTTAGCGCCGATAATTGTTTGTCAGACTTTTCATTGGTAAAGAGGACGTGATTCCATTGATAAGGTATTCATTTTTTGTGTTCTCTAAACCACTGTAAATTGCGTCGCCGATAGGCTGCTGTCAATGGTATACAGTGCTCAGGACAGTGGCCGAATAGTCCTCCTTTATAAAGTGGCCTGGCAAGAGTGTATGAGGTAGTCTCTCACCATCTTTGCATGCCTTCGTGTTGTAGTGGTCAGCACGCTCGACGCGTAACCGAAAGGTCCGTGTTTCGATTCCCGGCGAAGACGTTGCTCAGTTTTCATTCTTCTGCTTCCAAAAAGTCCTAATGTCTCTACAACTGCCGCCCGAACTAAAAAGGTGGTGATTCTCTACCACCGGGATTTGGCGATTGATTGGGTCCCCAAAACCCCAGTCGCCCTTTAAAAGGGGGAGTATATAAGGTATTTTTCCCGCCTTCGTGGTGTAGTGGTCAACACGCTCGACGCGTAACCCAGAAGTCCGTGGTTCGATTGCCGGCAGAGCTTTTCTCATTTTTCATGTTTCCTGCTTCCAAAAAATCCTAACGTCTTTACAAGTGAACCGCGCCGTGCGCAGCTGGTTTCGATCTCTTTTCACCTGCAGGACGATATATCGATCATCAGTCACCGTTGTTTTCCTAACCGACTACCACTAAAATTTCTTACCTATGTGCCTGTCATTTGAAAGGCTTTCCAAGCTCATGAAACGACACATTTATCATTTCCAAACGCTTGGGTGACAGACATCAAACTACAACTCTCATGAAGCTTATTAATCATTCTACCACGCGTAAAGACGTTCTAATATTTTCTTGTAACTATACTGCACGTACAATTGCAGGAAATTGCCTGGAAATGCGCCTTCCTTTGTTCTTTTTTAAGCTGTCTTGCACTGCGCGCGTTGAGTCCTTGCAGTTTTGCGTGGCCTGACGTGCCTTCTCATGTAATGATGCTGCATATACATCACTTTTCTGATGAGATGGCTCTTCATTGCACTCACCGCAAAATGCCTTATTCCATAAATCCATGGTTGTATCTTAGAAATTAATTTTTTTCTCAAGTTTTGCGCACTAATGTAGTTCACCGCTTTGTCATATAAGTCTATCTAAACAAGAGGTTATTCAGATAATTGCTTTAAGAATTATAGTTAGCTTCTATTTAATATTCTTGATTTCGAAAGCTAGAGATAAAATTATGAAAATGTGAGATTATGTGAGAAGTCAAGCGGATATTTCTTTAACACTAAGTCCTACTCTTTTACGTAATAATTTAAAATAGCACAGACTGCCTTTGTTCATATATAAGGTTTAATTTAAGTGACTCTTAGAATACTGCTCATTGAATGTTGTATTTTACACGCGACATACTGTCTTCGTACTTTAATTTGAAATCTTGAACTTGAATGAACGCATACCAAAGACAATAGTTTTAACATTTAAATTATACATTTATGTGCACTTGTAGAAGTGACAATTATTTGTGGGGATTTTGGGCACGTACAAAAAAATAAATTCAGTAAGTATGAATCGATTCCAAATTAATCACAACCTTTAAGCTTGAACATTTGTAAATGCCAGAAGATAGTCAATGAAACCAGCTCGGACTACGAGTGGGTAGATTACGACGGAAGCAGCGTGTCTGGTGGTATTCTCCAAATCTCTGTCCCTCAATTTACACTTTCGCTCGCGTTTAAATCATACTTACATTCGGCTGAGACTGACGGAAGAAATAGAAGTAACAGGACAGTATGAGCATATGACATAACGTATTAATTAGGATAAACCTAATAAAGAGTCTCTCAGACAACTAAGTCAGATCAGTATTCTATGATAAACTCAATTTAAAAATTCTTTCTGCCAAATTTTCTGTACCAAGGCCAAAATAATTTGCTGATTTAAATTTACGACGATAAATCGATAGTTATAGATAGATACCTTTTTGTTCATGAAACATTTAGTCGAAATTCATTGGATTTGCAATACAAAGCTCTGAATAAAAGTATTCACATTTTGAAAGTAAACTAAGGGATTATCTTTTCCTAGACTTTAACAATATAATTAACGTTTTAGAGTGTAAAATGTTTAAATAAATGTCAAAATTTTAGCAAAATATTTAGTTTAAGACAGGTTATTTATTATCGTAACACCCATTCTTAGCAGGATACACAAAGGACCTTCGGATGGAAACTGGCTCGTATTCACAATGCTTGCATAAATAAATCACGAAACAATCAGTGTCGCTAGCCATTCAGTCGTCGAAAACTACACTGGTGTGCAAAAATTAAGGACGAGACGGTTTTTTCAATATAACATTGTACAAAAGCTTTAAAAATCAACACATTTAACACCGTAAGATCCCCAATACGTAAGGACATGAGTAATGTAAGCAACACTTACTAAAAGAGAAATCAGAGGGATAAAAAGAAGCTTTATTGAAAAAGTAACATGGAGCGCAATGCGACTGAAGGCCGAAACATCCCTGTGATGGGTGTCCAGCAAGAAACATCCGGTCTTTAATAGGGGATATGATCTCCCCTGACTGCTAGGCAGATTTCACATCATTTGTGCATGCTGGATATGTGGTTGTTAATGAGCTGTTGAGACACTGCTGCTCGTCCCTCTTGTAGCACCATTGCAGTTTCGGAATCGTTACTGGCGATAAGTTACGTGCTGCCACGTGTCTCCCTAGTAAGTTCCGTACATGCTTGACGGGATTTAGATCCAGAGACCTTGCCGACCAATCCATGTGTTCAATATCTTCACTCTCCAACAGCTCTTCGACAGTAACTGTGCGATGAGGTGGAGCGTTGTCGTCCATGAAGAGGAACTGAGGACCCATAGCCCTTGTGAAAAGACGCATGTAAGGAAGAAGAACCTCGTTACAATAGCAGTCCCAGGTGACGAACCTCCTTGGGAGATATGAAGGTCGGTCCGGCTACCAAGCATTATGTCTGCTCGAACGAGAACTCCGCGACCTCCAAAACAGTCCCTTTTGATGATGTTGAAGGGGTTATTGCGTGTTCCCCGCTCTGTCCAGATGTGTATGTGTCTAGAATCGCAACTCAGACTAAATCTGCTCTCATCTGTAAAGAGTACTCGTCCCCATTCATTGTCTCTCCAATTCCGGTGTTCCCGGCACCACAGAGAACGCCTTCTCCGATGGGCAGGCGTTAGAGGTACACACCGTACAGGGCGTCGTGCAAACAGACCACCACCGTGCAGTCTTCTGGCCACGGTAAAACGCGATATCGGTCGTCCAGTCGCCTGTGTCGTGTGTCTAGCGATTTCTCCCGCTGTCTGCCGCCTGTTTCTTCTGGCCTGTAAGGCAATATACCGGTCATCTGCGGGTGTGGTTCCTCGTGGACGACCACTACTAAACCCCCGGATAGCTGTTCCTGTAGTTTGAAATTGTCTCCAAAGTCGTGAAACGATGCTGTGAGCAATTCCGAACTCTGCAGCCACACTTGTCACACTGCGGCCTTCCTCCAACTTCCCAATGATTCGACCTCGGGTAAAAGCATCCAGATGTCGTCTAACAGATTGATTATTCGCCATTTCTCGCTGAGGCAGCAACTCGATGTGATTTTAACTGCTATACGGCGTGCAATCTCTTTGCCAGAAATACTGATCTTACACCGACAACATGCTTTATACTACTCAGACACTCCCCCATTACGTCTACCTGCATATCTGCGCATGTGCTACCGTACATCACCTTACTTAATCTCCTGATTGGTCTTTCTGTCCGCTCTGCCTCTTCGTTCAGCTGATATGGTAATTTTTCGACTTCGTCCTTAAATTTTGCACACCAGTGTATAATGTACTGAATTGCCTATCAGTAAGGAATGGTTTTATATTTAATCCTGACGTCATATGTAGACCTTTCTGCTTATATCTGAGCTCTCGTTCAAATAGTAAGAATGAATGAGACAATATAAGGAAATATCGAATTCCCCTATTCGTGTTCTCACTGTGTAAATGGTTAGCACTTCCATCTAGCAATGGAAAGTTCTGTGATTCGAATTTTAGGGACGGCACAGTTGAATCCTAAAAGATTCTTCAGCGTTAGGTCGCTTTTAAAGATCTTTTACGAACTGTTACTCATTCTCTTATGAATGGAGAAATGCATGAATGAGAAAATGGTATATGAATGGAGAAAAGGGTCACAAGTAGATTGGCTGTATCTGGAGGCGGCTCACAAACCTTATGATGAAAAGGAAAACGGACTTTAAACGCTACAAAATTGTTCTGATTTGCATGGTCTGCTGATTGAATTCATATAGCAGCAGAATACACAGCAATTCTCTTCATAACTTGCTTAAAAACGTAAAAACACTCTTTTTTTTTTACAAATATTATTAAAGAGTTTCTAAGAAAAATCCATAAGACTATTTTATCTATAGAATATTAAAACGTTTAGTCTTCCTGGTAATCTCCATAGAGCTAACATCAGACTTAAATCGCTTATGAAACTGCTTATGACTACTTATTTTCTCTGAACATGAGCGAGTTTTCTTCAAAAAAGCCTCAGCAAGCCACAAAATCTAAAAACAAATAGTTTTCAAATAGTCATCAAAATAAATTACTTATTTAGCTTTGAAATTCTTGACATATCCTAATTCAAAATAACTTTCAAATTCGCTGAAACAACCTTGTATATGGCGTACATTTACTAAAAACACTCAATCGATTTCGAGGGCAGCTACAGGTCCCTCCTCATCAGTTGAACAAAATATCTAGAAAGGGTCTAGATATTTTGTTCTCCTCATGAGGAGGGACCTGTAGCTGCCCTCGAAATCGATTGAGTGTTTTTAGTAAATGTACGCCATATACAAGGTTGTTTCAGCGAATTTGATTGTCACATTGGCGTGTTTCTCTTCTATTCAAAATAACTTGCTTAAATTTTAGACTTCTTATCGCCTAAACAACAAAAATGTGTACAGTTAAAAATAGCAATTAAGTGAAAAATATTTTTAAAGAATGTTTCCACTAAAATACTTTGTGTAATGTTTACAATCAATGAAACACGTTACGTATACTGATGAAAAAAGCATTTTTTTTTCTTGTTTCTTTTTTCTTTCTCTTTCTTTTTTTATTCCTACATCATGTTAAATTTTGGTCTTTTCACCTTACATCAGGATGATAAACATCTCCAGAAGTATTTCAGGAGTTTTCAGATTCATTTAAGAGCATATCTAAAGCTAAATTGCGCTAATAATCAACGACCCTTGAAGCTGTATCACAAATCGAACCAAACCTTTCGTAGGGAAGTGTACGTTTTTGCCCTTTTTGTATTGATCGACATATATATCGACTAAAATACAATGTCATCTGCGCGATCTCTTCTCCAGCGTTCCAGGATTAATTTGCTCATGATGCATCGTTATGATGTGGCGTTAATCGATTCCGGGTCTTTCTACTCTAATAAACATATTAGCCCGTTGCACTATCCAACTCGGCCAGAAGCCATCTTATTTATCCATCGAACGAGAGCTACTATAGAGGAGAGACATTGACTCGCAAATTGAGCTTTTCACACTGTCCCCTGACTGCGTGAGAATAAATAGATCCTTTCATTATTTACGAGTTAATTTGGAGAGCCTTGACACTCCCTTTAGGATGGAGATCCCAAGAGTTCAATTATGTACTAAACTGTTTCTGAAGCTAAACTTAACAGAGAATTCCTTAGCGTTATGTTTAAAGATACAGATATCACATTCTTTGATCAGTTTCATGTGCCAATTCTAAGCTGAGTAACGATTCACCCTCTTCAATCTCACACGATATTCTACAAATCCTTCAGGATTAAATTCGGAGCTTCCAACCCCTTTTCTAAGGTTTCCAAGCGTATTACTCTTCGAAACCTTATATATTAGGTAGTTGTTGCAGAACTATATGCTTCCCACGTTTACTCATTAACTGAGATGAATTGCTATTCTTTCTCGTTTTTCATTAACATTGCTTGTAGTAAATATTCAAATGCATCCCCGAATCAACAGTTACTAATAAGAAAAGTTCGATGTATGAATGGATAGAAATAACTTTTTCATTCTTTATAGATTTAATTGTAGAATTCTTTGTAGTTAACTAAGAAACTCTACAGAGCGTCAATTTCTATTGCGTATTAATACATTAGAATTTTGTTTCAACGCATTATATACATTGGGTTATCTAAAACATTGAAATGTAACATGAAGTTTTCCAATACCATTTTATTTATTGTGTTCTTTTACCAGATTTTCTTCCGGGAAAGGTAACTATAATCATTTTAATAGAATATATTTTTTCCTAGAAAAACTAAACAATAAATAGATAAACAAACAAAAAAAGAAACATTAAAAATTTTAATTTTAGTAGAAAATTTTACAAATGATATTTTCTGCAAAGTTTGAGTGCTGACAGTCCCAGACCTAGGACTTTTTACCCACAGATACAAACGCATCGGTTATGGTGCAGAAGACAATAGATAGCATCTGATTATTCTGTCCGCAGTACTGATTTGAATTCAAGTTTTTCTACTGACTTGGAATTTGATCTTGATTATTTAACCAACAATTAAATTATGATGGAAAACTTTACAAAGGAAACTTTCAAATTACAGTTACAAATTCAGTTTTGGCAATTGTTAAACCATGGTGTACGAAGAAAAACTAACAATTATTTCATAAACATATGCAAGAAAAATTACTACTAATCAGGAAGTGAAAATCCGAATGATGTCTAAGAATATAATATGTTTGTTTTCTGTAAATATAACGAAGCTGCATTCTCATATATAGCCCGATGAAGATTAGAGACATATAATTAATTTCATTTTCTTTAATCATAAAATCAGTTACTTCAGTACTTCACATCATATTTGATATAAAGTTGAATGAAATCAATCATACTGAATTAGGAATAAGATACAGGGTATCTGCATGACAGGTTAGTAATCTAGACATGCTATATCAGTGGTTTTCAACCTATTTTGTCGCATGCACCCCTTTCACCACTGCTAGAAACTCATTCTCCCTTAACAAAACTCGAAAAATGCACAGAAACATTTATACAGATTTAAATTATTTTTAACATGTTTTATAAATTAAACAGCAAAAAGTATAGAAAATGTTAATGCATACTAAAACTTGAATAAATGTAGTGTTTTATACTCGCAAAATAAAATTAAATGCTTAAACGTCCCCCCCCACGAAACTATGAAATTACCCCAGGCTGAGATCCCCTGTGCTATATGTTATTTTACTTTGAGATCCTTTCAAGTCCTTTCCTCCTTTCCCCATCACTGGTTAGAAGATTGCATTTTGGCAGGCAATCAACGTGATTTTCCCTTTGCCTGAAACTGATTGTCTGTATTTGCCACTAATTCCTTGGGGCTGTGCCGACCTTTGTGTTGAAAGAGAGTTTCAGGAACAGTTCATACTTCCACATTTATTCTCAGCTGTGCAATGAAATTTATTGCTGACATATGTAACCGAACAGTCTGTTGTGAAAGTTCCAGAACTTTTCAAATAATTCTGATAGATTACACAAAAAGCCGACAAAATTGATATTTAATTAATATTTCTTTTCGTAAGTCTTGTACAGTAAATATAGAGATCATAATAATCATGATCATGAGAGATAATCATGATTCTGTTTCTTACAGATTAATTGTATATTAATTACATAAAATATATTTAAAATATATATATTGTTTGTTAATAGCTCTTGAAATCAAATTCAACTAAGAAGACGTTTGGAACTTTTTAAAAGTATTCGAAAACGTGCACATAATGTGAAAAAATTAAATCGCTTAGGGAAAATGAGTAGCAAATAAATTTAGAACACTTTCTGTTTAATTTTTTAATACTAAAATGAAAAGATTTTCAGCAAAATTGCTTATGCAATTATTCAAATCATTCATAAATAAAAAAAAAATGTTATTTGAATAAAATTCTATTTGAATTCTAGTTACCTGGTTTCTAGTCATTTGGACTTATATTACCATGAATTCTAACTGTCCAACTTCCAGTCAATAAAATTATTTTAATGTGCAAATAACATAAAATCATGAGCACATACTTTTAAGAAGCTATTTAATTAAATTATTTGAATGTACACCACGCTGACTGTCCTAGAATGTTCGGATAATGAGTATCATCTAAATAGTTATGGAAAAGAATTATGTTTTGTATATTTGTCTACATTTATTCCATAAATCATTATTTAAAAAGAGTTACTTTCTATTTTACCATACGTGGTGAGTTTACGTCAATTCCTTCTCCACATCAGGAAATTTTGTTTCAAAATATGCGGCTAACGAGGAAGGTCTTCCAACTTTGAATTGATACTTTTTCTGAAAAAAGCAAATTATATGAATTCACATATCTACATGCATATACCAGTAAAACAATTAACGGATCATGTTCCACAGGTAAATAGCTAAACGTTTGTAAAAAAATAACAATATTTGTCAATGCAGATTTAATTGGTAGCATACAAAGTTTTCAAAAATTCAGTTTTGAAAGTTTGGAAAGTCGTCAAGGTGATTGAGTTTTGCAAAAACAACTATAAAATAATGAATTAAGAGATAATAAACAAAAGATATGTATTTTGGTTGTAAACATGCAACATTTTAAATGGAAAGCTAGCCAGAACTGTTCGAAATTAAGTGTTTGAAAAATTAAGTCAAACTACAAGAAATTCTAAAAATAATTTTGCTCTGGAGAGATTCCTCATACTGTAGTTATTTTAGCGCGATGTGCACACAATACGGGATAACAAATACGCTGATTGCGAACCGAATGTTTAGTATAGATGAGGCGCAGCAAATAAAAATTAAAGCAATAATCTATTTTACTCCGGTTGCTTTTGGAAAAATAAACGAAATATACGTTTCAAAGCAGCAAGACTACCGGCGGCCAAGCGGTAAAACCGCTAACGACAGATCAGTAAAGTTCTGCCATCTTTTGAAGATCTTTCCCCCAACAATCAACTTCTGCAACTTTTTGCCTCCTAAAATTTATTCTGGAAGCATTTTCCGGCTTTATATTACCCCCAGAAATTGTGTACCCTCTTTTTGTATAATCCCATAATATAGAGAGAAGGGCTTTGGCTTCCTTTCCTAAAATTCATTATTCGACGAAACATCTGTGAATTCTTTTCCAGATATATTATACAATGCATTTAGAGAATTGATGAGGTGAGGTATTTTTTCTCTTACATAGTCATCCGAAATTTTCATTGGACTTTTAAATTTAAGAAATCGAATTTTTCAGTTAAATATCTTCTTGTGCAAAGTCTATTGCTTTCAGAGGCCTGGCTGTGTAATTTGAAACAATATCCAAATCACATTGCATGTACTATCATATACATACTATATGCCTTCAAATAAAGATATAGTTCAAGATTCAAATTCCAATTCAATGTCTCGTTAATTTTTAGGCTTTAGCAATTAGCTTGAACGTGAGTTAAAACAAATGTTATTTGCAACTTGTTAAAAAAATATTTACTAAATATTGACAGCATTGTGCCTTTAGAGAAAAATGTACATATAAATGTACTCTGATTATAAAGACTTTGATACAAAGGAGAGACTGCATTGTTCGCAAAGCGAAATTTTTTGTGAATGTTTTCTTCATCCCAAATTTATCGGACAAAAAGAATTCTTAAAGCTAGGCAAATAAATCTCTACGGAAGGTCTGCTTTTGAAACTAAAAGCGTTTTATTTGTGTATTTCATCTACTGCAATTTAGCTGTTAGCGTTAACTCAATAGCTTCGTTTCTGAAGGGGTGAAATCCGCTGTATTCTTTTCCCACATCGACTGAAAGTTCACGTAGTAAGTACAAATTACAATTTTACTGAAGAAATAAAGAAGTCTTTTCGATAAAAACAATTGAAATTATTGGAAAAAAAACAATACACAAAGTAGCTGCACATGATTTTTTTCATTTTGAAGTAAATAACGTTACAAAGTTTCACAGCTAAATCAATATGAAATGGAAACTGAAAACGTACAAGCCTAACTCT
This sequence comes from Stegodyphus mimosarum, assembly GCA_000611955.2. Classification (NCBI taxonomy): domain Eukaryota; kingdom Metazoa; phylum Arthropoda; class Arachnida; order Araneae; family Eresidae; genus Stegodyphus; species Stegodyphus mimosarum. The sequence continues at coordinate 720,771 of KK112641.1, read as the reverse complement.
ATTTGGCGATGCAACGCTATTTTGGGGATTTCACGAGATTTTAACCTTCCTCTGGAAATTTCGCTACTGGTGATCAAGTTCTTCCTCAGAAAGTTCGCCATTGGCGATCCATAAACCTATACCTAGCAATATATTTTCTATTTTCCATAGAATATTGGCAACTAATTCTTTTAATTATATGCATTTCTTGATAAAAAGATTTACACACATTTTTTTGAGAAAAACAGCGAATTCAGGGTTGGAAGATGGCCCTTGTAAGTACACTCAGTTACTTCCTATTAACCTTTCCTTGTGTGCTGAGGGGCCCACCAGCGGCTGAGCGGTAAATTCGCTGAACACTGGTAGTTCGTCCGACGTTCGAATCCCACGAACAGGCTGGCTGCATGGACGTTTTCGTAGTTTTTCCGATGTGTAACGCGTATACCAGCCAATTTCCTTTAGAAAGTCCTCCATAAAGCATTCCTCAGGCACATAACAGTGTTTTTTGCCGTAATTTCAACAAACCAAAACAACCCAACCTTGTGTGCTGAAGGTTTTTACTGCGTGAGTTTGTATTCTTCACATTTCCTTCGTGGGTGCAAAAGAAATGGTATGGTATCCGAGAAAAATGCTTATTCAAAAGCAAATAATACAAAGCAGACATTTTTAAGTAATTTTTACGAATGTGGAAAACCAAAAAGTAGAGTTCTCACTCGATGGATTTCACAGTAATGATAATTGGAGTGTTGATTACTAATTACAGAATTAAAAACACTTTATTTAGAACCAATTTAATCCTTGCGTCACATAAAAATTATTTCGTTATATAAATACAGTTAGCAGTATAAAAATAGGAAATTTTGTTAAAATTTAAGGTTTCTTTTTTTTTCAAAAGTTGATGTTTGAAAAAGGAAAAGTAAAATTTAAAGTTTCCTGCTTTTGAAGAATTCAAAAATTTTCGATTTTTATACTGCTAACTCTATTTAAAGAATAAAATAGTTTTTATCTGACGCAAGGATTAAATTGGTTTTAAATAAAATGTGTTTAATTCTTTAACTGGTAGATCAACACTCCAGTTATCATTACTGTAAACTCATCGAGCGATAACTCTTCTTTTTGGCTTTCTACATTTGTAAAAATTACTTTAAAAATGTCCGCTTTATATTATTTGCTGTCAAATAAGCTTTTTTTTTCTCGGATACGAGTTCATTTCTTTTGCACACATGAAGGCAATTTGACGAATACAAATTCACACAGTAAAATCTTTGTCACACAGAAAATGCCACTTTTATTAATAGTGAATTACCTTTTCCAGCAGTAGAAACTGAGAAAGTCTTTGTTGATTCTTTTAAGTAGATATTAAATAAACCTGTGATGTATTATATATTTTATTACATTTTACTGTAGCTTAATTAATACACTACATACTAATAATAATTAGTATAAAGAGCTGACACAAAAGTAACATTGTTAAAAAAAAGTGTAGTACCCGAGCACGATAATAGTTTCAGTTATCACTTGCGCTACTGAATTACTACTTTCACGATTAATACTTGCAATGTAATACAAGTCATTAATGATTAATACATATTTAACATTTAAAAATGTGAGGGAACCCAATTATCCGAACTTTTCAGTTATCCATGATGATCCTCAGTTATCCGTGAGTGGTGATCTCAGTGGATTTGAATTCTTCTGAATAAATTAAATATACATTCTGTAAAAATTTTAAATGTTAAACGCTTTTTGAGATTCCATGCATCATTATTTTTTTATTATTTAAATTTACATTCTTTATTTTCTTTACAATATAGGGAAAAGTGCGTTCCTGTAGTATTCTGAATGATTCTTCAAGAAAATCTACAATGTATGTCGCCTTTTATACTCTAATGATTGAAGTACTAAAGAAGTAGTTTCAAACTCACCGCTCGCAGGCTGTCTGCTGCCTCCGAAGCAATTTATGTGGCTCACGAATATTTTTCTCTTATGGGTACTAAGTAATAACCCTTCGATCGTTTTTGCCTATTAAAGAAAAGACGCCAAACTACGCGATTTTTCGCCAAAAATGGAAAAGTCGTCTTCAAACACGCTGGGTTTGGTGTAATCTTGATTACACGTGTTAGTTATTATTCTTGAGTAAAGACTCCTTTTTTAACCCTCTATCACGCATTTTCGGAAAAAAAATGATTAAACGTTGGGACCTGCCTACTACAGAAGAGCATACTGTTGAATATTTCCAAAGTTATGGAATCTTACCGACCTCAAAAAATGTGTTAATGGCCATGATATGGCGCTTTATTTAAAAACTCAGAAATAAAGGCGTTGCAAAGTTAAGGCTTGTGCGAAGCGAGTGTCAATTCGAAATGGAACGTGGTTCGAGGGAGCGAGTGCCAATTCGAAATGGAACGTGGCACGATTGGCGCCGTCTCCTGTGGTCGACGGGATTTTCCGTAAGTACCCAATTATGTATTTTGCAAATATAGGTGGGCAAGGTATAAATATTTATATTTAGTTTGAACTTTGAAATTTCACTGCATTAATAAATGTCTTTAATAATTTTCGGCATGACAATAAGAATCCTCGTTATGTGATTATAACTAAAGGTATACTATAAAATTTCGATCTTTTGACAATTGAAAGAGTTTTTTTTTTTTAAATTCACATCTTGACTTTTTCAGAAACTCTTAAAGTAAGAAGCTCATCCAGGAAGATATTAAAAAAGAAATATGATCGTGGAATGGTAAGTAGGATTGATGATTACTTCCGAATTCGTATCATAAAAATCCATAGAAGAAAGAGCAAAAAGGTGCAGCTTTGTTAACCGTACACAAAGAAAATGTAACGTCTAGGATTATGAAATTTCCGTTAGCAAATAATTGCTTTATCATATCTTCTATAAATATATACAACATTCTTAATTTTCTTGACGTATTTTCAATTGCACTCGTTTTATTCGATTGGTTTTGCGTTATTCAGAGCAACTAACTATGTAAACGGTCGAAAATAATTGACACATACTGAATTAAAACTGCGCATGATGATAGAAAATATGACATGATTTTCATATTTAGCAACCCAGTAAACTATGAATTTAATAAATTTTTTTTAAAAAGGAAAATTTTTCGGAAACTGAAACTTTGCAGCCTCATTTTACTAATGAATAACGTCAGGTTACTACAATCAAGAAAATTTCAATAAAATTAGAAAGTTTCTAATTACTGAAAAATTTCATGATATTGCAGATAAATATTATTGTAAATGAAAGTGATGTATTTTCGTAGATTATAAGGTAAAAATTTTTTAATAAATCAGTTTATGTTGCTGCTTTGAAATAATGTTTACCAGTTTTGGCAAGCAAACATTTTATTTCTCCTCCAGAATGGATAACTGCTATATCCAAATGACTTATCATATTTCTTCTAGTCTGAGAGAAATGGCTAAGGCGTTAGGTATTTACCAATCTCGTTGCAAATCTATTTAGATAAGCAAGTTTTCAGCTTTTAAATTATTCCTCTAATTTTGTTTTCATCAGTAATATTAATAACTATAAATTATCCAACACGGTGAGTTATAGAAACACGGTGAAAATTACGAATTTGAAGTCTTTGGTAGTCGTTGTGCTTAGAAAGTTATAATTGTAGCTATTGACTTGAATAATGTCATCTGATTTATATGATCTTAATCTGATGAGCATTCCTAACTACATAAATGTCCAGACGAGTCATTGTCTATATCAAAAATATAAAACTTACAAGCAACTATTTATCAAGAATTAAACATTTATCGATACCACACCTAAGAACAGAACTTTAAATAAATATACTGTAGAAAATTTGGAAGTTTCTCGAACTTGTAACAAAATTTATGGCTCATCTACAGCCTCTAACAGTTCATAAATTCTAGTTATTCATACTATTAAGACATCTAGACCTATTAACTTTCACAAACTCTAACATGGAATCTCAGAGTCACCGGCCGACAACAGCGCAAGAAACCCTGAAACAGTGATAAACACTCTTTTCAGAATTCCCCTATTATTATTCTTAACTGAAGTTTATGCTGCATTTAACCCCTTCCCGTGCTTTAACGAGCCTGACTCGTGATGAAGAATTTATCCCAAATATAAACATCACGAGCCAGGCTCGTGAAAAGAAAGCTAGGCCAAACATAAACATCACGATGAGCAGGGCTCGTGAATATTAACAACGTGATTTCGCGGTCGTAATCGAACGTTATCAGTACACGACAAGAGTTAATCACGATTCTCATAATTGCTGTTATAAAGCAGTTTAATTAGTAAAATTTAATAAACCCCTAGAAAATGCAAAAGATTTAAATGAAAGCAGTTTATTAAAGTTTACATCCGCTATAGATTAAAGTTTACTTACTTGAAGTGTTGTTTATTTATGAAATATAATTTTGAAATTGTTATTTATTAAGAAATATAATATATTTATAATATCTACGAAAGGCAGAACAGCAGTATCGCACAAAACTGACTATAACACAGGCATTTACTTTTCGGTCGTATTGTGACTGTTCTCAAGCATCAGTCTGGCTTGTTTACCACGCGTTGACCCATAACACAGGTCCAAGTTTCGTCGAGGTAAATGGCACGGGAAGGGGTTAAAAAGTCTGAATAGTTAACTTACTCCCTCGGACGGCTAATCCGCCCATTCATTGAACAGCGGAATTCATTGGCAATGGAGGCCTAACTATTAGGTGCCTCCATAATAAAGTGACCACAGCTTCCAGCCTTAGTAGCGGCCAATGCCTCTAAACCGCTAGAGTCCGCCATTGAAAAAAAAACTTAAATTTCTCGTAATTGGAGATTTCCATAAACGTTTGGATTGAGCACATTATTGTAACAGATATTACAAAAATAACGCAAGGCAAAATCTTAAAAAACAACTATTAAAGACTCAGTGTAATTGTAATATATATTCATCAGTTTTTAAAGCACTTCTTCATGAAAATTATATGACCAATAATGAGACTAAAATAAATCTTTATTGCGGCCTAAAATCTAGCCTTAACTTCCAACACCTTAATTACTCTAATTAGTTCTTTAAGTACACAAAGATATAAAGTAGGTTATAGCTTTCACAGAATTCGATTGCCGAGATTAATTAAAATGATATATAATTAACTCTGCTCTAACAGCTATTGATCATCAAAATAATTGCAAACTAAGAAAGACAATGCTACTTTCTGTTAGACAAGCAATTGTAGTAAACGTGATAGTTTTTCTCCTTTAAGGGTACCTTAGCACAGAGGAGAGGAAATTGAATTTGAAACTCTCGCTAAAAAGAAAGATTTATTTGCTCAATTCACTTCCCGCGATTAACATAGTACACTGACAGGGTAGAACATTAGTCGACGGATGTCACAACTACTACATAACTCCATATTTTAAAATTCAATATTTTAAATGTTTTGCGTTAAATTTCCATAATTTGGGGGAGTGAATTATGGCGCAAAAGCAGGTACGGAAAATATATTCTTAGTGGTTCAATTCTGAATTGTATTAATTCTAAATATGGAACATTTAATTCTAAATTCTAAATAATAGAAGTAATTGTAAACGGTATAAAATATAACCTAAATGGATAATTTAAATTTAAAGTAAAACTTTGAAGTTCTGATGTTTACTAAAAATAGCACTGATCTCTGTAAAAGTTATGGCAAACAAGAGAAGTATGCTTAATTATGAATTTTTTTATCGCCTGCATGTTTATGCTTTTAATTTATTAGAAATTCGGGTAAAATATAGGCCCCAAAAAGCACTTTTAAAACCACAATCTTCATCAAAATTTATATACTTCCTCTTCTTAACACAAAGAGTGTTACTGTACAGATTATTTTGCTCAAATTTTTTTTTTCATTCCACCTTTTTAGATGTCCAAACAATTTCTGATGAGAATATGAGACGTCTTTCTCAAGTGTGAGGTTCTTATTTATCCTAAATGTAAAATTAATAAGCTACCTAGCATACAGGTACCAAGCCTTGTGTACGAAGAGATGAATACTCATAATGTAATATTTCATCAACTAATATACCTTAATGAGAGTCTATAAGTTTGCAGTAGTTAAGAACAAAGGCATACACATTGTATGAAAATTTTAATTAAATGTACTACAGTCCCTATATGTTAGTGTGTCACTACGGTGAAAGAAGTAAAACGTTGCTTTTTATGTACTTTGGTATTATCTCAACCATCTTGGTAGAAGTCGCCAAATTTTCAGAAGTCTCTAAACTGTTGCAACCATGCTCATAACAATTCTTCTGGTAACCATGTCGATAACTTCGGGTAACCAATATCGATAACATTCTTTTTTTGTTGTATTACAAGCTCTAAAAGCAAACTGCGATATTTTTGGTTTTCAGCTGAATTTTGAAATATGCGCTTAGCGGATTTGCCTGCAAAAAAGAACGTTCTCTGAAATTTCTGTAAGAATGTAATATTTTGCAACAAAGGTGGGAATATTCAGATTCGCATTTGAGGACGATGCATTTTCGAAAATAACCTTTCTGGAAATGCAACGTGAACAAATGTAACGAACACGTCGGCATTTGAAGTGTTAATTGGCTCGAGAATAGCCATTCACTACAGCAGTCTGATTTATGTACTATTACAGTAAAGAACTAACGAATGTTAAATTTTGCTCGGTTTGGTTTGGTTTGGTTTGGTTTATGTTTTTGCGGCAAAGCCTCGAGGTCTGTTGGCATAAGGGAAGGTATGCCTTCATGTAGGACTCTATAAATTTTGCTTTGGGGAGTTAGAAATGGCCGTTAAAACTGTGATAGCCTGGAATAATTGTACAGTGGCACAAACAATTGAGGATACACCTTACTTTTACTTGATAAATCCAACTTTCAATCGAAATAACACAATAACTAGAAGTGCAAACGTACTTTTATTCTTAGACATAACAAAAGGTTTAATTAATAGTAAAAATAAAGAAAAGTCAACGACAAAATTCTAAAATAAAAATTTTCAGAGGCATTTCAAATAAACATAAGCAGATTTTTACCTCAAAAAATTGAGGATACACCAATGAAATTTTTGTTTAACTACCACTAGATTTTTTTCTCCTTGTTACGATCATAATCTAAGTTTGGCCAATTTTATCTTAAACTTTTTCGACTGTTATTTTTGTCTTTTGAAGTTGGTTATGTGAATTTAAAGTCGCAATTTTAAATGGAAAATGGCTTCTCGGAGAGAGACCAGTATTGATGTAAGAAAATTTATATTAAGGTTATTTAAGAAAGGAAACTCGTATCGTGAAATAGATGAAATTGTCGGTAGAAGCCACTCGTGTATACAGAAAATCATTGGAAGATTTATAAGCGATGGATTAATTGAAAATAAATGTGGAAGAGGAAGGAAAAGTATTCTGAGTGATGTAGTCAAAAAGAAAATTTTGAAAAATATCAAGATTGATTCTAAACTAAGTGCAGTCAAATTAGCTGCAGAAACTTCTCGAATAATGTGCAGAAGCGTAAGTGCTGAACTGTGAGAAATTTGATTAGACATGCTGGATATAGCAGTAGAATAGCTAGAAAAAAACCATTTATAAGCTTACAAAATCAGAAAAGCATTTGGAGTTTGCAAAAACTCATCAGCTGAAGAGAGATAACTTTTGGAAGAAAGTTATATTTAATGATGAAAGTAAATTCAACATTTTTGGAAGTGATGGTCGTCGCACCGTTTGGAGAAGGCCGAACACCGCTTTGGATCCAAAAAATTTACGTTCTACAGTTGGGGTTGGGTTATTCAATTATGGCAAAGCACACGAGGGCTATCTGCCTAAAGGGAGAGATGCTTCGGAGAGGACTTTCTAAGGGAAACTGGCTCGTATACACGTTACACATGGGGAAAACCACGAAAACGCCCATGCAGCAAGCCCGTTCGCGGGATGCGAACCTCGGACCGAACTACCAGTGTTCAGCGTCTTTACCGCTCGACCGCTGGTGGGCCCGTTCTACAGTTAAACATGGTAGTGGCTCCGTCATTGTTTGGGGTTGTATGGCTTCAAATGGGGTAGGAAATTTAGTTTTTATAGATGGCATAATGGATCATAAACTTTATATATATACTCCACAACAATCTTAAAGAAAGTGAAAAAAAATTGGGTTTAGATGGAAATTTTATATTCCAGCACGACAACAACCCCAAACACACGGCACATAATGTCAAAATGTGGTGTCTTTTTCATTGTAAACAGCAACTGAAAACACCACCACACTCCCCTGACATCAATGTCATAGAAAATTTGTGTGCCACACTCGAAACAGCGGTCTAAAAACACCAATTAGGAACAAAGCCCATTTAAAGCAAGTGTTACAAGAAGAATAGGATAAAATATCTCCAGATACCACCAAAAAATTGGTCGAATCGGTACCAAGACGTTTGGAGGACATTATAAAAGCCAAAGGACATGCAACCAAATATTGACACCGTCTTTGTATGTGATATATCACAAAAATTTCATTGGTGTATCCTTAATTTTTTGAGGTAAAGATCTGCCTATGTTTATTTCAAATACTAGTGAAATTTTTAATTTTAGATACTTTTTTGTTGATTTTCGTTACTTTTACTGTAAATTAACCCTTTTGTTACGTGTTAAAATAAAAACACGTTTTCTCTTCTAGTTGATGTGTTATTTCTATTGAAAGTTGGATTGATCAAGTGAAAGTAAGGTGTATCCTCAATTGTTTGAGCCACTGTACATGCGAGAGATACCACCTGTAAGTAGTTTTATAAATTGTTTTCCGGGATAAATATCGAAGTAAAATTAAAGTACGTACGTAATAACATGTATGATATGAAATAAATACATACCAGTCTCAGGTATTTAAATGCATTCTATCAAGAAAACTTAAGAGTTTTTTTTGGGGGGGTAGGGGGCTTGTTACTATCTCGCTTGGAATTTATTACGTTAACATCTGTTATTCTGACATTTGCTACCAAATACGTATTTGTAGAAGACCTGGAATAATCAAAACGCAGCAGTATATTAAGTTAGTTTGCAAAAAAAAATGCAAATGTTTTAAATTTGCTTTTGATATATTCAGCTTTATTTACTTGTTCCTGAAAATTACATAAGGGTAATTTAGAAAATTTTTCTAGGATTTTAAATATTGTAGGTGATCAAATTAATTCAATATTTTTTGGCACTGTTCTGTTATCGGGACCAGATTCAGAAATGTATGAATGTATACACGTGTGTATGTATATTATGTGCATATATGTATATACACACACATTCACGCTTACATATATATACATGCATACACGAACACCAATCCTTTCATGCATACTCACATGCATACATTTCTGAATACAGTCCTGATAGCCGAATAGTACTTTTTTTTAATCTGTGTACACTAGTTACTGCATTCGCTTTCTAGAAAGTAAAAGAAATTTAATATTGTATTTCATTAAAATATTTTACGATTCTTCAAGAAATCTGAAGTCCTACACAGATACCTTCAAAATCTTATTCAAGAGAAAGATTAAAATCCACCATGTCAAAAATATTATGGCAAGCAACTTGCTATTAAAAATTAACCGCAATAATAATGCCATAATAAATTTAAAATAACGATGTAGTATTTCATTTAATAAGCAGACAGCTGGAAGATTCATTTTGCGGGCCTTTTACGCTTTGATAATGAATGCAGGCCTTATTTAATTTTAATAGCACTGCTTTTCGGATTAATAAAACTTTAAATTGCCTTTCATTTTCCAAAATGTGCATATATTTTTTATAGTTCTTATTACCAGATTTGTAAAATTTGAAATTATGATTAAGATTTGTCTTTGAAAATGTAACACTGGCAAATACAGAAATTTAAACTCATAGTAGCGGGAATAATCTGTCGAAATCATAATAAAGGTACAGAAAATTTTCCTGTAGCTTTCAGAATCTTCTAACTTACTATCTTTCACTTACTAAAGTATGTACTCAAAAGTTAAATCTGTTGCCAAATCAAACTAAAGTAACAGCTTGGATGTTCAAATGAAACATCGAAGTTCTACTTTCAATACGAAATAGTTTTGTACGTCTGTGTTCGAGGACGATTACCTTCAGTAGAAACTTCAAACTGTTATATTTTTTGGAAGTGCTATTACTGTTGAAAAATTTTCATATCATTGCAACACTTTCTGCTTATATTTAACTCTTTTATTTATGAGGGTTGTGGGTTATTCAATTATGGCAAAGCACACGAGGACTATTTGCCTAAAGGGAGGGATGCCTTCGTGGAGGACTTTCTAAGGGAAAATGGCTCGTATACACGTTACACATGGGGAAAATGCCCATGCAGCCAGCCCGTTCGCGGGATTCGAACCTCGGACCGAACTACCAGTGTTCAGCGTCTTTACCGCTCGGCCGCTGGTGGGCCTTTTATTAATGAAAATTTTAAATACTGCAGGCATTTTTATAAGAAACTTTCTAATTTGAAAATAGTGCTAAACGATTTAATGCTAAAATAATTTTATAAACGGAATTCAGGAAACTAGAAAGCAAACTTACAAAGTACTCGTGCTTCCGGAACGGTTTTAGTGGAATTTTAACTTTTTCTGAGAAATAATACATTCTTAATTTTAAGCGAAGAAAAAGGTTAAAATCACGTTCCTCTAGTTTTCAAGTTCATTATTCAGAACGTATATGAATTAAGGAAAGAGTTTAATTGCTTGCAATGAGCATATGTTTGTTTTGTGGGCAGGCTCAGAACACGTAACGGTGCTGTGGTATATTGCACTGCATTTGGAAAAGTATATATTTTGGCAAACTAGCATCATAATCAGTCTTATCAACACTAAGTTTTAAATGTTCTAAAATAATATTACTAGAAAATATGGGTTTTGTTTCAATGCGCAGTCTTTTAACACTGTTTTATCTTTACTGAAAACATATACTGTGCCCTAGCAAATAATTAGCTGACATCAGAAATCATGCGAGACAGGGATAAAAATATATTTACTATTTTTACAGTTCGTTAATGTAAACATATGCATATATGATTAACCAGAACGAACAGAACAAAAGGGAAGGAAATTTTAACTCTTATAATTCATGTAAAACCGCTCTGGCCTGAAATAAAATGCTTAACAGACAACTATAAAGATGCTAATGTTACGCAGTTGTTAGGAAACTGTGAATCCAATTTTTCTGATGTAGGAAATCATCTTAAAGGGATTCAAAATGGATTTTGCAAAAAAGTAATAAAACATATAATAAAAGAGAAATTGAGTAAATACAGAAATTTGCTGGAGTAATTTATTTACAGGTTATCCAGCCATTCAATAATTACATTTATCAAATAACCCTTAGATGATTGTGACCGTATTTTATACTGGTGAAGTAATTTATTCGTGTAAATAGATGAGCAACAGTTTGTCATGCATAACACATAATTAGATTCACTTTTAGTATTCCATTGCTTTTGAGTTAAACCACATAACTCAACAGCAAACACAGTAAACAATACATTGAAATATGGCACTTTCTACAACCATACAATCTTCAGGTGCTGAAGTTCTCAGTTGCTATAGCTCCCATTTAACACAGTAGCAGTTTCCTTTCAAAATGTTTATTGAACTATTTAATGGCGATTTTACACTATTGTATTAAGAACTAAACTTAACCGTTCTGTTCTGATACTATCTCCTGAAGTAACGAATTAAATAATTGCAATTTGTACACTTCAATATAATAAATCTTTGTTACTCCTTTGTTATAGCTGCCTCCAACTGTCGAAAACGGCCTGTAAAGAAAAACTATAAAACAAATTAATAAACAGACGATTCTGTTTTCACTAGATGGGGCGCGATGAAATGTTATGACTTTATTTTTTGTTATTAATTTTTGGCAACGAGAATGAAAAGGATAGTTGAACGGACGAGATGTGAGATGTTGGATGTAATTTCGATTTAGTGTGCTTCTGTATATCTTAAAGTTGAAATATTCGAAATTAAAAGTCTTTCTAAACCAACCATGTTTGGTGACTTTAGATTTGCGCCAAGATCTCAGCTATAATTTCGTCAAGCTCGTGAAGCTGGAGTGTGAAAATAAATAACACAATATATAGTAATAATAGTAATATTCATATGTCATTTTCTAAGAATATTTTTTAAGAATTCTTATTATTACTTTATTCCAGATAATTGTTCTAGTGAACTGCAGCATTTTTTCACATTAGAATAGAAGAGAAACACGCCAATGTGACAATCAAAATCGCTGAAACAACCTTGTATTTGGCGTACATTTATTAAAACATTCAATCGATTTCGAGGGCAGCTACAGGTTCCTCCTCATCAGAAGAACGAAAGAAAGATAAAGAAAGAAGAGTCCTCTTTCTAGAAATTTAGTTCTCCTGATGAGGAGGGACCTGTAACTGTTCTCGAAATCGAATGAATGTTTTAATAAATGTACACCAAATACAAAGTTTTTTCAGCGATTTTGATTTTACACATATTAAGCTATTTCTTACACCATTTCACCGACGTCAACTCCTCTGCCCAAGAATACATAAATCCCTTAGCAGTGACGAACGACATTCTGGAATCGCTGAAGAAATTTTTAACACTGAGACCCTTCCTCTTTTCGCAATTTTTAACACTGCGTCTCCAAATGGTTTCGGAGAAAACATTAATGTTTCATGTTGTGTCCATTTCCGTATACTCATTTGTCTGATAAAAGATGATATGGCATCCACCTCATTACTTGGTAAATTAAAGATTGTTAACGTCCTATTCTAAAAAAAACAATGAATATATTTTAAATAAACAACTGGAATTCGAAAACCTCATCAAAAATGAATAATATAAAAATATGCGGCGAGAGCAAAAATGCAACACGCTGCTAATGTACAAATACGTGTCGAGTTATACACGTAGCCCGATTTTGGCGAGATATCTCGGTTGATTTGGCGATTCAATCTCTGAAGGCGATATAACAAAGAAGTACCAAATCCTTTTCATGAAAACGATTACATTACACATTTTTAGTAAATTTTTTCTGGTGTTATTTGAAATTAAACTTAGGTGCCATAGTGTCTAATGATACCTAAATTTTATTCCTGTTTTCTAACTCAAATGATACTTTTTATATTTCTTTCATATAGCCCTTTATGAAACGGAGAGATAATAATTTTTCACAATTCATTTATTTTTAAAGTATTCAGACATAATTTTTAATTAGTTTTTATAAGAAACGAATTCTAATTTCGCGTAATTAATGAATCGGAGTAATTTTCATCGCCTTACAATAAAAATAACTATTAAATTTTATTTCGAAAGGGTTTGTTTGTTATTAAAATTGTTTTTAAAATATTTCTATAAGTTTCACTCTATGAAATTCAGCTTCACGTTTAATCCATCATTTAATATTGATAAAGTAACTTAAGTCTTCAATCACCAGAGTTACAGAATAAGTAAATTATTCAGTAATAAATAGCTGAAGTAACCATATGCATTTCCCTTAAGACTTATCACCTGCCATTTGTTAAGAATCGACATACTTCAAACAAAGTTTTGAATCTTTTCAAGCAGAAATCCTATTCACCTGGGATTGAATGATAATGAAGTTTTATGAAATTCAGATCAAAATTATGTTCTGAGAAATACCACATCAAATGGATATTATACCCGTCTAGAGAGCACAGTTATATTTTAAATGAACTTCATCAATATATTCAGATATCTTCTCCTTAGAAATTAAAACTGTTTGCAAATATTTGTAATGACTTTAATAGTCTAAATTTACTGCCGTCTTCCAAGAATTGCGTTAAGTTCGGGGAGCATTCTTTTATCTGCATCACTGCAGCGGGCTGAAAATTGCATTTGAGCTATAAAAGATGAAAGAAATATGAACTACTAAGAATGAAAGAAATTTCTTTTCTTTTTACTTTCTTTAATTTTATTTATTCATCATCAGTTAGAATTCAAAACCATTCTTCGATAAATCTGCGATAACGGGCAAAGCATATTAGAAAGGCTGTGCACAGTGTAGGTTCGAATATCTTTGGGATAATACAGTCTGCGTCAGAAATGAAAACCTGTGCAACATGATAATATTTGCAATTATTCGTGTATTATCTTGTAGAGTCATTAGGTTATTTTGACGCGGGCAACATGAAAAATGAGCAATGCTCTCGCGGGACTCGAACCTTGAATCTTTCGAATACGCGTTGAGTATGTTTCCAATTACACCACGAAGGCATGCTGAGAAAAAATACCTTATATCTCCACCTTTTAAAGGGTGACTGTGGGTTAGAGAACCCAGTCGCCAAATCCTGGTAGTGACCAATTACCGTCCACACATTTTAGTTTCGACGCCACTTGTAGAAATATTAGGTTTTTTGAAGCAGGAAACATGAAAAATAAGCAGTGCTGTCGCCGGGACTCGAGCCCTGGATCTCTCGAATCGCGTCGAGTGTACTTCCAATTACACCCACGAAGGCATGCCAAAAGGAGGGAGAATTACGGTTGTCTAAATCAGACAGGCGTCATTAGGCAAGCATTCTCCTAAATCGCTAACTTTGCACGAAAAAAAGGGCTTCGTATTTACTTAATTACTGTTTTCATGTAATTTTTCATGTACGCATTATCATTGCATTTTAATTTTAAACTAAATCGAGAGCATTCATTTAAAATCATAAAAGGCACTAAATTTTTAATATTCTAATTTCTTCATTTTAAGGGATATTTTCTTTCATTGTTCTAATTGTTTCTTAATATTCTGACAATGAATACGTATCACGTTACATACTTTGGCTTGACTTAAGTTTAATTCAGTTATTCAATTTAATTCAGTATTTTTTAATTTTTGTTTATCATACATAGTTTTATGATCTCATAATTTACAACGACAAACACAGGAAGAAATGCTCTTTTGTATATTTTAAAATTTGAATAAATCTGGATAATTTACCTTAACGAAATTTTTTTATAATACATAGGCTATCTTGATTGCTGGGACTCCTTGTAACCTATTTGATAAGAATGTTGTAGTTATTTTAAGTTTGTAACTAACTTTTATTAATCCCACCTTATGTTCAAATTTTACTCTATTTTGTATTATTGTTTTTATTTTCATTTTGAATTATCTTTGAATTATCGTGTCATTACGCCTGAAACATTATTTCTAAACCCTCCTTTTTAACACCGTTCAATGTGACTCATTCTTTTACCCTTAAGGTGCAAAACTGGTACTGTTGTGTTATCGGAACCAGATTCAGAAATGTAGGAATGTATGTGTGTGTGTATGTATATACACACATACATTCGTGCTTACATATATACATCTATACATTTCTGGACGCGGTCCTGATAATAGAATAGTACCCTAAAATTTATATAAAATTTTCTACTCTTTCAGTTTAATCAAAAAATTCTAAGGCAACACTTTTATTCCTTTGTTTATAGATTACGACTCTTTAGAAAATGTAGTCCTTTTCCCTTCTTACCTCATTATCGAAGTGCCAATAACCATATGCTCCGTGCTTTTTCATGTTGCTTGAAGAAAAAGGGCTTTCATGAGTAAAGTCCTCGGGGATGATTTAATTCCATCCATTGTGTTTGTTATGAAGGTAAGTAATTGATTTGCTGAAAGCTTTTCGTGCGTTAAATGGACTTGTAACTGAGTGACTCTGACATATAATTAAAATGAATGGTCAAGTAAAAAATTACTCTGAAGAACTAAAACACCGTTGATGCTTTAAAACGCGTTTATTGTCACCGATTGCGCTAACTGAAAAATAATAATCTGCTTTCGAAACCATTAGAAGAAAATGAGTGTAGCATGTTTTCATGCTATCAGATTTTGATTTATAATGTGTTAAATTTATTCGCTATGGATCATAGGAAATTAAATGTCATCGATATCCTTCTAGATCTAAAATCTGCTCACGTATCTCTTTTATTCCGTAAATTATATCTCCTTATTATCAGTAAGAAATTGCATTTTTAAAATTATCTCTATGTATTAACAAGAACGTTAGTGGCATTTATCTTTATCATCTCTCTTTTATTTTGCTTTATTTCATTTACATGAGTTACACTTTTGCATACTGATGGAAATTTTCATCAGGAATTTCCTTTATGTAAACATTACTTTACTTTTAAATTAGGTTTTAAATTTAGAATATATATACTTAATTTTGCGGATGAATGAATTCCTCCTTATATTTCATTTCAACACATTCATATTTCAAATACGAGAACATTAATTTTTATGAGATTTTAGAAGCAAGTTTCCTGCTTAGAAACTATCTAACATTAAAATTATAGAAACAAATAAAAACTTTCTCAACAATTTGCACTTCAATTAATTTAGAAGCAATTATATGTTAATGGTTAAACTTTTCTATTTAATTAATCAAATGCAGCGTAAAAAATATATTCTTTCTTTTTCTAATATAGTGTATGCAGAGTATTATTAGGTTTTTATTCATTATTTTTAGTTTTTGCTGTACTGAACACGCATTTTTAGTTCCAATTATTTTAAATATAGTATGCAACGATTATTTCTATATATAAATCAGAGGCCTAAAATTTACCATTACTTTGTTCTTTTCTCTCTGTAGCAACTAAATATGTAAAGTCTACTTTTGCGAAAAGTATTGAACCAAAGTACTAATTACGTCGCTGAAGAATTATACAGAAATTCAGAGTCAAATATATAAGCGTACACATGCGTATCTGCGGAGCTATGATTTTGCAGGGGATATAAATGCACCAGGGGTTTTAAGCAAATTGTGGGCTTGTTTGCCATGCTTTTAACAAAAGTTGGGTAACTTTTATCAGATATTAGGTAAAATGAATAGCCACGAATGTATGGATGACGGAATGAGAGGAAGAATTGTCGGTAGATTGGAGGTAGGATAATTACAAGCGCAAGTGGGTACAGAGCTCTGTGTAACACTCATTGTTGTCTGCAGGTGGTGGAAATAGTTTCATGATACCGGATCCATATCGAGAAGGCCTGGATAAAGTCGACCACAACGACGAATAGGGATCGGTATTTATTACTTTTAGAGAGAAGACATAGGACTGTTACAGCTTCACAGCACTCACATGAGTTGTATGCTGCAGCCGAGTTTCACAGTCTACAGTTGTCCCAAGTCTTCATCACATACAGCTGTGGTGTTGTAATTGTGACTCCCTAATCCAATGCGATACTAGAAGTATCAAATACAAATTAATTTTGCACAAATTTAGCTAACTTAAAAATTAGTGGTGTACATTGCGTTTACTCTTTAAGATAAGAATAATAAAATGGTTGACTTACCCAATAACCCCCATGCATGAGACCGTAGATACCGTTTAAAGACACATTTATTTTAGCATAAGAAACTTCTCTGGGTTATCAATATATCAATGCAGATTACAAAACCATTTATGGAGGACTTACAGATGCTGTCTGACAAGCATGTTATTAACATCGTTCATTTTTAATGCACAAGCAATCCGAAAACATCGATGACACAATACTTCTTAATCATTACAAAAATGCCTATTTAAGGTGAGGCATATTTTCCGCCATAGAATAGAGCAATTTTTTTTATTTATACCCAATTATCGAGCACATGGCCGTCACTTCCGAAGTTACGGGTTGCGAAGATTAAACACATTGAACACAAAGCACAAGAGGTATTTTCTTCTGAAGTAGATTCGCCATTTCATCCAGAGTTCTTACCCCTCAATTATACAGCTTTCATTAAATTAGAACTTGACTACTCCTCCATCTCAGGTAACTTAAGGCGATGGGTCGATGTTTCCAAAATGGGATGGCGTGAGACGTGTGTGGCCTCACACGCTCGATAGAACGACGTTATGCAGAAAGAGAGAGAACAGCGAGCTACTGTCCGTCCAGTGTTTTTATACACTGCGGCGCACGTGGTGGCCCACGATTACGATTACAGTGGCGATGACGATACACTGCGCGCAGTGAGAATTCCATATTCTCACAATCCTCCGGCCGAAGAAAAAAATGTTCCATCACTGCACACCTGACATTGTCCAAACTTGAGAAAACACTGCACTTAAAACATTTTGTGATACATATTTGTTTTACAATCATAAATCATTATTTTTTGAAGTACTCATGCATGTTTACTCTTACCTAAAATACCACTACAGATGCGATTCCATGAAAAAAAATTTTTTACATTTGACATATATAATTTATACTCACATGTGATACAATATCCAATTAATCACTAATGACATTACATTAACAATGTGATGTTACTATTCTTAACAATTGTTTACATTATCTTATTCTTTACATTCTATAATCACATTCACTATTTCATTATTTAGCTACTTTTATCATTTGATCATATACATTTCACATATATATTTCATATACCAATATGCCATGACATTGTTACAAGTTACATTTGTATTAGATCCATTACTAAATTACATACCTTCAGTTTGATTCAGCAGTAAGACAAGGAGATTTGAAACACTTCTTTTTTTTTTTTTTGAATCTGCTACCTAGAACAATCAATGATATCCTGCATAGTACAAATCAATTCTTCTGGTATATGGACCAGCCAACTCTACCAAAATCGTGCAATTAGCGCTTTATTACACTAAACTGACCCATACTACACACGATCATCATTCATTATCTAGTTTGTACACATGCTACATGCTTATCATAACCACAACTTCTTTACACTTTTTTTTTTGCTGATCTACAATTACAATTGTGTTACGCTCCTAAATCTTCATTTTGTGTCGAATCTATTCTTGAAGGCTTTTGTAAAAACAATTTGCTTACGTGAACTTTAGTAGTTTTGTTGTCTAATTGTATTATGTAATTATCATTTCGTAGCTTTTTAATAATCTCATATGGCCCCTTGTATTTTGGATGTAACACCCTTCTATCAGTAAATTCTTCCATAAAAACTTTATCCCCCGATTTCAATTCTGGAATTTTTCTTCCTTTCAAATATTTTTTTGCACAATTAAAGTATTCATCCTCATTTAATTTTACTTGCTCCTTATCGCTACTCAATTGTTCCTTTAGTCTTTTGAAATATTCCTGGAAATCTTCTGCTAGTTTAAGAGGATCATTGCTATCTATGGGAGTATTTAATGTTCTACCAAAAAATAGTTCTGCTGGTGAAAATTTAGTTACAGAATGTTTAGCATTATTATAATATAGCTTAAATATCAGTATTTTTTGTGGCCATTCAAATATTTTGTTTGATATTGCTGCAATTGATTCCTTCATCACCCTGTGTACTCTTTCAATCAACCCATTTGACTGTGGATAATAAATTGAACTTTTTCTGTGCTCTATTTTAAGTGATTTCAAGAATTGATTAAATTCTGTAGAACGAAAATAAGAACCGTTGTCTGATAACAAAATTTTTGGAATGCCAAATCTGGCAAAATAATCATTTAAAGATTTTATGATGGATTGAGAAGTGCAGTTGTTTAACGGAATTGTTTCCAAATATCTGGAATAATGATCAATGATAGTGAGTACATAAAACTTATTATCCGTGGATCTTGGTAGTTTACCAACTATGTCTATAGCTATCATCTCTCCAGGAGCAAGATCTTTCTTAGGAATTAGACGTGGCAGAGTGTTGTGTGGTCTAGACTTATTTTGTAAGCACTCTGAACAATTTTCCACAAAACTTTTAGTATCGCTGTACATACCTCTCCAATAATACTTTGCTTTTACAAACTCATATGTCTTTTGAATGCCAAAGTGAGGTGCATGAACTGTCTGTAATACATCTTTGATTAGTGCCTTAGGTATCAGAATTTTATTTTGGATACTTTTGTCTTTCTTTTTAGCACTTGCAGGTTTTAATTTTATCATTACTACATCTGTATGACTATCAATAAAATATTGTTCTACACTTTCTTTGTGGTTATCCTGTAATCTTTTTATAATTATTTTTATGTATGGGTCACTTTGCTGTTTACTAATTATGTTTTGAATGGACAAATTATCATTACTCCTAAATATATTTATATTGTTTACAACTATATCCTCTGAAACTCTTGACAAGTAATCTGCTGGGTTTTTGAAACCAGGAATATGCTCCATCGTGTATTGAAATTCCTGTAAATATAACAACCAGCGTGCTACAATATCTGGCTGCTTGTCAAGATTAATATGGAAAGTCAGAGGTTTAGCATCAGTTAATATTATAAATTTTTTTCCATACAGATGTTCGTGAAATTGTTTTACTGATCTGAAGATTGCATAAAGTTCTCTTCTAATTGAAGGATATCTAGCCTCAGCAGGCGTTAAAATTTTTGAGTAAAATTGCACTGGGAAAAACTTATCATCATTCTTTTGCATTAATATGCCACAAATGGCTGATCTAGAAGCATCAGTTACTAAATACAAAGGTTTATCATTTTCTATGTTTTTTATTGTGGGTTTCTCTAAAATTAATTCTTGTATTTTATCTAACGCATTTTGGCATCTCTCATTCCACACAAATGGTGTATTCTTTCTAGTTAAATTCACTATTGGCTTGATAATTTCTGCATAATTAAAAATTAGGTGTCGAAAATAATTTACCATGCCTATGAATGTTTGAACCTCTTTCACATTTCTCGGCCTAGGAAATTTAGCTACTTTCTGAATATTCTCCTCTGAGGGAGCAAAACCATTCTTATTAACAGAAAAACCTAAATATGTAATCTCGTGTTTACATAACTGCAATTTGGCTGGGTCTAAAGTTAAATTAAACTTTTTCAACTTGTCAAACACCTTTTGTAAAATAATTACTAGTTCATTTATAGTGTTAGCTGCAACAATTATGTCATCTAGAAAATATTGTAAATTTGGACCCTGCAATTCACCTAAACATTTTGATATTAGAGTATGGAAATAAGCAGATGAATTTTTTGCACCAAAAGGTAACCGAGTTGGTTGAAAATTGCCAAGTTCCGTGCAAAAGGCTAGTTTTTCTTTATCCTTCTGATCTAATTTTATCTGAAAAAATGCTGACTTAAGATCTAGCACACAATAATACTTTTTACCTGCTATATTATGCAAAATGTCAGAAATCTTAGGTAAACATATTTGATACGATTCAGTTATGCAATTTAGCAATCTATAATCTACTGCCATTCTAAATTTTAATTTATCAGGATCAGTATTAGGTGGTGATTTCTTTTTGACAAAAATTACTGGAAAGCTGTAACTCGATGTAGATGGCTCTATAATACCTGCTTCTAGCAATTTGGCTATCTCCTCTTGAGCATATTTTTTAGCAATGCGAGGAATAGTGTATGGTCTAGTCTGAATTGGAAAGTTATGTAACAAGTTAAATTGTGGCACGACAGCATCAGTCTCGCCCAGAGTGATGTAAGATTTTGAAAACACAGCTGAATTTTTCATGAGCATTTCAATCATCTTATTTTTTTGTTCTGCTTCTAAATGACTTAAATCAAAATCATCTGTGCTTAATTCCTCCTTTCTTAATTTTTTAATTTCTTTTAAAGTTATATGGTTAATTTGTAAATTTTGTTGCTCTCTAGGTTTTTCAAATTGTTTTTCTTCTACTTTATATACCTTACCAATCTTTTCACCCTTTCTTAAAATGATTGTGGAATTGGAATTGTTTTCAATTATGGTGAAAATATATTGCCTGTCACTTATCTCATGAATTGAGTCAGTCATACCTATTTTGCCCACTTTTCGTCTATCTGGTGAAAACATTATTTGCTGTTCTTTCTGCATATTCACTGGAATGCTTAACTTTACTATCTCTGCTGTTTTTGGAAAAATTCTAGTATTTAATACTACTCTTACAATACCCGACTCCTCTGGTCGACTATTCTTGTTTACCTTTTCTGCATTAATGTTAGTACAATGTTTTCTGTCTAGGAGATCAAAATAAGTGTTATCAATGATTAACTGATTTTTATTTGCATCTATAAGTATCTTATTTTTTTGAATGAAATCGTACCCTAAAATCATTTGATAATTTGTGTTCCAATTATGTTGTGTAACAAAAAATTGGTTGGCAAGCCATTTATTTCCTAAACGAAATTTTAAGTTTACAGCAGATAAATATGGGATGGTAGCATTATTTAGTGTATGTATTCTTACAGATCTGCTTAAGTAATGAATCTTTGTATAATTTTTTATTTTCTGCAAGGTGTCTGGCTGTATCAAGCTTAAATTTGCACCTGTATCAAGTAATGCTTCTACCCTAAAGTCGCCAAATTTAATTTCTATTGTTGGTAATTTTGTTATACTATTAGTCTGGCAAGAAGCTACCAATTTTTGTTCACTACTTTCTTTAATTTTGTTTCTGAACCCTTCATGTGTATTTGGCCTATTTGTGTTCCTTATTTTCTTACTTTTGTCTTGTTTCCCCCAAATTCTTTTATGGGCACTTGAGTAATACTTTATGTATCTGGGAGATCTGCAAGTACCCTTTACTAGTTTAAATTATTCGTACGATTATTGTATCTTCTGTTCTGTGGCCTATTTCTACTACTGTTCTGTAGTGTATTATTATCTCGAGTGAAAGCATACTGACCATTATATCTATTCCTTCTATTAATAAAGTTACCCCTATAGAAATTTCTCCTGTAGTTGTTTCTAGCCTGTCTATGATATTGAAAATTGTTTGAAGGAAAATAAGGACACTCTGTAGTCCAATGATTCTGCTGGCAAATATGACAAGATTCTCTATTATTACTATCTTCAGTGGCATTATTTTGTAGTCTAGTTACATTGTTTACACTACCATTAGGTAAAATTGTATTAAATTTTTTTGACAAATCCTCAATGGCTCTATTATTTTGCATCTGTTGCACTATTAACGTATTTATTTCCGGTGAAAAATCATGCGTCTGTGAATTATTACCAGAATCCTCCAATGCTTTTTCTATGTTCTTTGCCTGTTTAACAGCAGTAGCAAAATCAACAGGTCCTAGTTTTTTAACCTCCAGTCTTAAATCTGGTCGGAGAGCTTCTATGAATTTTGAAAGCATAGCTTTTTCAGTGAGGTTTTGTACCTCTTCACTCGAACTAGGATAGCACCCAAAATATTTTGTAGCATAAGCATTCACTTGATCAGCTAAGTCCTCAACTGACTGATTTGGAGTCTGTCTAATTGAGGTAAAATTGTTTTGAATCGTGTCAAATGACTGAGATTTTGCAAATTTGTTACTTAGTAATTTTTTTAACTCATCAAATGACATATCTTTACATGATTCATTATCCATTACAAATTTTAATGCTTTACCCCTCAACTGAATTTTTAACACCAGGCTTTTTCTTTGCTCATTCCAGTTCTCTAAACTAGACATTTGACATAACTGATCTAGAAAAAATGTTATATTTTCATCATGCTCCCCAGAAAAAGCAGGCAAAGCAGTTGCAAGACTCATATTCATGATATTATTTTTCTTAGCCATTCTGAATTAATTTAGTTTCCTTTAGTTCCACTATAAATTACTATTATTATTAATACTACTGCATAGTACATTCCTAAATACACTATTTCAACTTTTATCAAAATTTTGTCTTACATGCATGGATGCAAGTTATTACATACTCACTGTCACACATTATGATATACATTCAGGAATAATTTCTTAAATACCAACCAATTTTGAACAGATATTACTATTTTCACATATATATTTTTAATCATTAAATCATTTCACATTAGCAGAAAACATAGTCATATGGAATTCTATTTTTTTTTTTTGCATGTGCAATTTTTAACTTAAATCTTTTTTAATGATTTATATCATATAGTCACAAAATTTCAAATATTTAAGCAATCATTAATAATAGTCACATAATGGAATCACATGTGTAGCTATATTAGTAGGCATATGCATAAAATGGTTCTCAACCTTAAATCATTTTCTATCCTGTTTAACAGGACCAAAATTAAAATTCAAATCAAGAATTTTTTGTCACGGCACCATTTAATGTGGTGTTGTAAATGTGACTCCCTAATCCAATGTGATACTAGAAGTATCAAATATAAATTAAGTCTGCACAAATTTAACTAACTTAAAAATTAGTGGTGTACATTGCGTTTACTCTTTAAGATAAGAATAACAAAATGGTTGACTTACCCAATAACCCCCATGCATGAGACTGTAGATTCCGTTTAAAGACACATTTATTTTAGCATAAGAAATTTCTCTGGGTAATCAATATATCAATGCAGATTACAAAACTATTTATGGAGGACTTACAGATGCTGTCTGACAAGCATGTTATTAACATCGTTCATTTTTAATGCACAAGCAATCTGAAAACATCGATGACACAATACTTCTTAATCATTACAAAATGCCTATTTAAGGTGAGGCATATTTTCCGCGATAGAATAGAGCAATCTTTTTTATCTATACTCAATTATCGAGCACATGGCCGTCACTTCCGAAGTTACGGGTTGCGAAGATTAAACACATTGAACACAAAGCACAAGAGGTATTTTCTTCTGAAGTAGATTCGCCATTTCATCCAGAGTTCTTACCCCTCAATTATACAGCTTTCATTAAATTAGAACTTGACTACTCCTCCATCTCAGGTAACTTAAGGCGATGGGTCGATGTTTCCAAAATGGGATGGCGTGAGACGTGTGTGGCCTCACACGCTCGATAGAACGACGTTGTGCAGAAAGAGAGAGGACAGCGAGCTACTGTCCGTCCAGTGTTTTTATACACTGCGGCGCACGTGGTGGCCCACGATTACGATTACAGTGGCGATGACGATACACTGCGCGCAGTGAGAATTCCATATTCTCACAACAGCTGTATGCTAGAACACCCATTGTCCCTCATCAGGGAAAAGTATCATTACGGTATTGGAGGCGTAATGGTTTGGGCAGGCATTATGTTGGACGACTGCACCTCCTGCCCATGCTTGACAAATGCTTCCTGACTGCAATGAAGCTTAGACAGCAGATCACAGAGCCCTGTGTTCGACTTTGCAGAAGCGCAGTTTGTCTTGGGTTCCTGTTAATGGACGACAACGCTCCTCCACATAGTTTACCTGACCGATGATTACATAGAAAGCGAGGGTATTCGCCATCTCAATTGGTCAGCCAGATCTCCTGACCTTCCCTTGTACAGCACGTTTGGCACGCTCTTGGGAGGGCAATTCTATCTCGCCATTCCCCTTCAAGAACCATCCCGGAGTTGAAATTTGCTTTGCTGCAGGAGGGGGATCGACTGCCACAGAGACTCCTCATCTGCCTGCTGCCCAGTATGCCGTCACATGCGCAACCTGTCTGGCTGTGAGAGGGTACCATACCCTATACTAGGCTTATTTACAGTTCGATATCACAACTTGGATTTTGGTCTTTCACTATGGGCTTCACTTATAATCATGCTCACATAAAATGACTTTTGAACGGTATATTGTTTGCTCTGTTATAAATGTATAGTCATGACAAATTTTATCAAAATATGTCCATTATGTTTTCAAAAATTCGACATAATGTGCAAATTCTCTTAATTTCGCGGATGAGTGCATAAATTAATCGAGAGATTCATTTATACTAAAAGGTGGGATGTCGTCACCTAAATCGAGATGTAATATCTCAAAAAAAATTTCATACCTATTTTTTTGTTTAAAGTGTATCGAGTAAAAGATGCTTTGCTCAGGAACTAAGTGTATAATTTTATTGTTAAGCATTTCTTTCCTCTGTTTAATTTTTAATTAATTTAAAAATGGCATACTTATTTTCTCTGAAATATAAACTCGAATAATTCTTGAAAAATGGCTGAAGGGGGAAAATTTTAACGCAAACTAGGATACATCGTTTACATGATTCAACTTTAATCTACTAATTTTATTTATAATTTTTATAATACGTATAAACAATACATTATTTTAATCATGAAATTAATAGCAATATGCTTTCTTCACAAGCGTTAAAAAGAAATTGTTTCCAAAAGATACGTAAAAAGAGGAAACTGATGTAAGGAATCCTACTTCTTTCTGCGAAAAGTCAGTTGCCTTTCAGATTTGTGGTGCTGTTGCCTTTAAAAATTGTATTTGCACTTCAGGACACTCTGCGTATGATTTTGAATGATATTAAAACGATTCTAAATATTTATATTTTTTGGTATTCTGAGTAAATTAATAAATACTGCCTTCAGTGTTCCTTAAAGGGAGAGTAAGAGAATAATCCTGTAACGAAAAAGAAAATCATTTAGCTTTGCAAAGAATTACTTGGCGTCATACTTGCTAAAATGAAGTCATGTTATAAGGTATTTCTTCCACCTTCTTCGCATGCCTTCGTGGTGTAGTGGTCAGCACGCTGGGCGTGTATCCAGAGGTCCGTGGTTCGAGTTCTGGCGAAGGCGTTGCTCATTTTTCATTTTTCCTGCTTTCAAAAAATACGTAATGTCTCTACAATGTGATTGGTAAAGAAGCGAAAACTACTGTAGAACTTAACGTAAACAATTGGCTACCTTCCCTTTTTAAGAAACTTCTCTTAAAGCTCTCTCTTCCACATGATTAGAACAGCGTAACGTGAAGCAGTTAAAATCTTTAAAGTTACATTTGCGGGAGATATTAAAGAACACAGGAAAATCTTCTAATTAATATTTCAATCACGCCTATTTTAAAAGAGAAAAAAAGCCTCTAAATACAACAATCCATTACGATCTGTCATTACAACGCTGGACAGATTTTACTTGGAAAGATCGGTTCGGACGAGTCTGTACTAAACGTCTTTCATTGAATGGGATTGTTCCATATTTGACTTACTGTCTGTCATTTATAAGGTCTTTCCAAGTGTCCTTCATTAAAAGTTTCAATCCTTCAAGTTTTCAATGTCACAAACCATTAATGAGGTGGCGGTACCGATGTAATTTTCTTTAACTTATATTCAAAAGATAGCTAAAAATCATCATATCGTATTTACTCGTTTATTTCACCCCTTGCGTAGTCTTCCTGCTAGCGTTTTAGCACAAGGTTCTGAAAATTTTCCTCTTCCGCAAGGTTCTCAAAAAGCAACCTCCCTGAAATTTTAAAATGCATTTGTTCACACAGTGATTATTTTTGCTTTTATAATTGATTTTCTCAGTGATTTTAGGTGCGTGGGCTGTGACTGCTGAAGCAATAGTACTGAAGAGCTTCACGAAAACGAAGATAATCTAATACTCTTGATAGTCCTGAAGATCATTGCACGTGAGAAAACAAGCGGATCAGTGATTAAGACGATGACAATGGTGACGATGCTGATGATTTGCAATCTAGTAGCAGACAACACAGACAACAAGCAGTTCCAACAGCACTGAATGATTTGAGGTCTAGGGAGCAGCAGTGGACAAAGTAAGAGCGAGCAAGTTTCAAGATGCCGGAGAGTAGAAATGAAGCTAGCTTATTCGATATTGTAATGCTAATATTCCTATGTGTTCTTAATAGAATATGTGTTTTTTTAATAAAAAATATTGTGATGGTTACTAGTAGTTTATCCATGAATGCTTTTCCTTTTTACTGTAACCGTGTCCCTCAGAAATTAAATGATTCGCATAATTTTTCCCTCTCGATTTTCATACGATAAAATTGATAAAAGCGTGTGAGGGAGGGACAATAAGTGAGTAAATACGGTGTTTATAGTCGCTTTATATTTTTCGAAAGCAGGCATAGAGTGTCTCGAAGTGGAACCCGAAAATTTGAAGGTAATAACAGCAAAACTTTCAAACACAATTAAATTTTAAAAGGAAAAAGATAGTTATGCATAGTTATCACTGCATAGTTATGAGCTAGCGGTTAAAATGCAAGTAAGAATTAGTTAACGATATAAAACGGAAAAAATGTACACTATTTAATAATTTATTATTTGTTTAACCTTATGTGTTTGCTGAGTTTAAGCATATTTCAAATTCGAAAATTAAATATTTCAAAGTGATCTGAAGTTTTAGAAAATTCAATGAATTTTACATTAACGTTTTCAAAAAATTTCATATTTAGAACAACAAGCCGCAGAAGAAAAACATATAATCGCATTAATTTTAATATAGACTCGAATAAGATGTGGGTGGAAATCTTCGAACCTTCTGACCAGAAACCATGCACCATGACAATGTTTAAAAATAGTAATTGTTGGATTGTCATATCCTTTAGCTTGTATTAATGATTCGACTGAAAGGGTATTTCCACTGATTATTGAATATCAAGGAACACTGAACACTTCATGATGTAATGAATACATATTCTTGCTTATATTTTATCCATTATTACACAAATTTGCATGGACAATGAATGTTTAGCACTAGAGGTGCTATTGGTCTCGAACTTCTCTTTTCTGTCCATGTCACTTTCTTGTTTCACTATAATTTTTCGAATAAAAGGATGCTACCATCAAATGTTATCACATGTGTTATTTTTAAAGAAATAATATAGCGTGTATAAAAAATGTATGGCAGCACTTAACATTCTCTCGAAACGTCTAAAGAAATAAAAATCTCGAAAAGTCCTTTTTCAAACTTTCGTGATTTTGTTGTTGAAATTTATGCGGCGTAAGTGCAAAGAAAGCGATGTTCAATAAATAAAGGTCGAAAGACAAAAAGTTAAAAATAAAAAACATAGAAGTTTTGTAAACCATTTTGCTTAAAAAAAATTTAACATTGATGTGATGAACTGGGAAAAGGCTGGAAAACATTAATGGCAACACTTAACACTATAGCAAGAATTGTAAACATATGCTGCTTTTAAATACTATGTAATTTTGCTGTTCAATTTTATGTGGCGTAAGTGTAAAGAAAGTGGTGTTTAATAATAAAGACAAAAGGATAAAAAAAAGGTGTGTAAGTGGATCATGTTACTACTTTTAAAACATTTTTGTTTTTACAGTTGAATTTTATGGGGCGCAAATGCGAAGAAAGCGATGTTTAATAATATAGTTAAAAAGACAAAACAAAGCGTA
>KK112641.1:637672-691853 GCA_000611955.2 Stegodyphus mimosarum | reverse complement strand
CCAACAGCAGACTGGTAAACTGCGAGCACAGTTAAAGCATAAAAAACCCTTATCAAATTCTCTGGTACGATGTTAAAATCTGAATCCTTTCAGCTTTTTCTCTTCCCCAGCTGTTCTTTTTAAATGTTTTGGTGTCCATTTCAGGGAACTGTGCATATACTAAAGAGATTTTAAATAGGGCATGTTTTGGTCAGGCTAAATTAAAACTGAAAAGTAAAATCTCTAAATTCTGATTACTAAAACGTGGGAGAGTGAAGAAATTGTTTTCATATAACAAAGAAGCCAGTTTTTGAAGTTCATAGTTTATACGTAAAATTAGTCTCTGTTTCTTTAGGAAAATTAAAAGTCCTCATTAACCACATTTGGGGAAAATGATAATACTCACACGACGTTAACTGATAGTGACAAGAAATGATATAAAATGCAAAAATGAAGTACACATGATTTATTAAATGGTGACAAAACAGGAATTTGCTTGCACAGTTCTATTATAAATTGCTTACGAATTTCTTCCGCGAAAGCAATTTCTTTTACTTTTTCGCCAGCAGAGCAGTACCAAATACACTATATTTCATAAAGCAATTAAGCAAACTACTACTTAGTTTTATAACGCAAAATATTACCTTTTAAATTCGACTGGAGAAATTCAATAGGTAATTCTCCTCTCGCTTTTTCAAAACGAAACTACTCTTCCAGTTCTCAGAGCAGTAATTAATTTTTCTCCCTAAGGTCATAGTTTTAAATCGCAACTAACGTTTTAAATTTTATTTGCGTATGAGTAGTTACAATACACATTTTATTTTAGTTTTACCTGTATATTTCATAATATGTCAGTAGTTTTATAGCTTTTTTCTTTCTTTGCAGTATAAACAGGAAGTTTTATGGCTTTTCCTTCAATTGTAGTGTATAAAGAGGACCATTTTGCTTTCAACTTACTGAAAAATCTTAATCGGTAAATTTTAATATCTTCCAAGATAAAATTTTAATTGATATATTTTCTCGGGGAGAGTAGAAGCGTAACCTCAGAACTAGTTTTCCTTTCTTCTGACATCAAGCAACTTACAAATACTATTTACAAAATGCTGTATAAAATAATCGGCTTTAATAAATTTTAAAATGTCATTTACTTTAACTCTGAAAATCACTTATACCAAAAATAAGTTGTTATTTATAATTACTGAACAAAATCCTCAAAAATGAAAAACGAAACGAAAGCTCAGTTTTCTAAAAACTTTTCAGTGGGAAATAAATGAATAGTGTCGTTGGTCGCTCATTTCTCAAGAATTTTCACATTTATATATTTATCATTGGCATTATTTTTTTATATAGTAGGCATTTATATATTTATCATTGGCATTGTTTTTTATATAATAGACATTTATATATTTATCATTGGCATTACTTTTTATATAGATAGACATATACATATTCATCATTGGCATTATTTTTTATATAGATAGACATTTATATATTTATCATTGGCATTATTTTGATATAGAAATTATATAGATTATTTTTTATACATTTATAGAATAATAATCACGAAAAAAATTATTTCATTTTGCTCGATTTTTCTCTGGTTTCTTGTCGAATATTGTACTTGTTAGATAAACTTTGTTTCAGTAGTTGCTGTTAATGAGCTAGCAATAGTGAACTAGCTAGATCCCAAATTGAATTACAGGAAGCTTAAGGAATACCGGAATGAGTTATTTTTGTTTTTATAGCTTCTTGTAATTAATAAAGAGCATTCTTTAATTTAATAAAGAGCAGAATTTAATTACACATCGTATAAAATGATTTTAAAAATTGTACCAAAAGTTCTATGGTTTTATGTTTATTAATCAGTTGTCTTATTATCTTTCGTTCTTCTTTCTTAGGCTTCTGCCAGGATACAAATTTAGTTAACATATTTAAGTACAGAGTTCATGAGAGAGTTTTCGGTCGCTATCGCGAAACGTTTTGCTATTGCTTCTCCTAGCGAATGTATTACATATTTTAGCCCTAGCTTTTCTAGTTGTAGTTCCTCACAAGTGTTTGAAGGCAGGAGCCAAAGCTTGTGAGTTTTAGAATTTTACTAACCTTTATATTTTAGCATTTGAACTTTAATATTTATTCTTTCGCAAGGTTTTAAAGGATTGTTTTTTTTGCTGTTATACAGGCTCTATAACCATTAAGCTGACGGTAAAGCACTTAACTTAAACCATTTCCCATTAGATTGCCTTAAATTAACTCTCAACGTGGAGAAAAGAACATTTTTGTTTGTATTAAGTGAATAAAAACAAGAAGCATTTTGCGTTTAGCTAATTGAGCCATCTGCACCTGTGATTGCGCAACACCTGGTTTCAAATTTCCTATCCTTTCACCCTTCCCGTCAGCCCCACTATCAATAATAAATCATGCTCATTTTTGTTTTGTTTTTGTCTTTCGAAAGCGAAATTCGCTCCGAGTAATATTAAACTATGATTTTTGTTACATATTTTACACCTTAATTTTCTTATATTTAGACATTCCATGAAATCCAAAACAGTTATAACACAGATTATACTTTCTAACGTATTTTAATTTCTCATCTGCGCTTGATTCAATAACAGTTTTATATCGAAACATGCGGTGCCATTCGGTGCATCCTAACTTAAAATTATTTTTTTTCATTTTTTGTTACTATTAGCGTTTTGAATTTCGAAGTTAATTCCCGTTTAAATTCCATTCCTCCCGTACCTTTTTTTAAGTTTTCCAAAGCTTGGCATCTTTTGCTTATAAATCCTGTAAAATTTTCCCAACTCGGTAATTCAGAACCTAGTTCCATTTCGTATAACTTGCGAGTGTCAAACTCTATTCGTTGAAGAATTACATATATTAAGATTGCTTCTCAAAAAGGGTTTGTGTGTAATTCTTACTGTTTTAAAGATCGCAATTTACTTTCGATTTTATCAAGCATCTGCCGTAAATTAGATGCTGATTCATATTTAACTATACAGCGGGTAATTATTTCATTAATATGACTCCTAATAAGCAACCGTGCATTTTCAAAACGTTTTTTCAATGCCTCGGATAAACTACTATTTGCATCATTTACCGTCATTATTTGTTTTCGACTACCCTTGAGCGCTGATTCAAGATAATATAATTTTTGTTGTTCTGACAACTGGTCATATTATCAATTAATGCCACAAACTATGATTTGAATGATAGCATTTCAGCATATAAACCTGAGAACTTGGGAAGATTAATTGACGGCAATTTTACTTTACAGTTGCTGGGGACGGACAACATTTTCAATAGAATTTGGATTGAGAAGTTTTTGAAAGATTACCTCGCATGTTTCGAGGTCAATTTGCAGTTTATCAAGCCTTGTTTCAAAGGCTAGCAAATCAGCATCCGAAAGCGTGCTGTAGCATTCCTTGCGTAAATCCTCTAACTTAGAACGTAGTTTGTCCAGTGCTTGAAGCTTTTGAATAATATCCGTATTATCCACTGGCACTTCATCTTGTAAGATTGACTTTATTCTCGTTATCTGCGATTTGATATATCCCCGTTTCAAATAAAGACTGTTTAATTGCGAGAGACCGACAGGAGCCATTTTTTTCGTTATTCGTTTCGCTTTTCAGATTTATCTTTTAAAACACTTCGAACTTTATTAGGTCGACGTAGACCATCGAATTAGTAGACTGCTTCAATTTTTACAACAGAAAATTTAATGTATAGGGTTATTTACAATTACAGAATAATTACAGTTATTTAGTTTCGCATCGAGAACAGAAGAACCAAACTCTCTTCGTGGCTGCCCAGACGATCTCAATTGACGCAAGACCAACGTTGCGTCAAAAGCTCAAAGAAATAAATGCTAACAGCGAGAAGAACTTCAAATTCGTAACACTTACAGCGAATCTCACTGGGTTCTCAAAAGCAGCCACATCAAAGGTTTTCAAAAGTTGGAATCAGAAACCATAGTTCCTCTCTAGAAGATGTAACTGCGGTTTGAGCACGGTTTTCCAAGAGAGTGATTGGCGGCGTCTCCGACGAATTGTGCGGCAGAACAGGGACTCCGCTGTACTTCACATATCATCAATCAAGGCTCTTCCTAATAGATTTCAACTCAAACCATGCGCAGAGGATAGGAATGCATAGTCGGGTGCCTGTGAGAAAACCACTCATTTCTGCCCGACATGCAAGAGTTCGTTTGCAGTAGTGCCAGGAAAGAAGACACTGGACATCTGAGGATTGGAAACGGATAATGTGATCGGATAAATCACGCTACACCTTAATTTGAACTGATAGAAAACGTCGAATTTGGCGAGAACTCCATGAAGCCATGCATCCATCTTGTCTTACTTGCGCTTTGCAACAGTTTTGGGGGAGTATCATTACAAGGGACATGTTCTGCTGGCCGTGGAGTTCTTCGAGGGTAAACAAACAGCCATGAGGTACTTAGATATACTGGTAGATCAAGTGCCCCCTGCAATGTTGCATTTTTACCCTGATGGCGAGCCCTGGATCTCTCGAATCGCGTCGAGTGTACTTCCAATTACACCCACGAAGGCATGCCAAAAGGAGGGAGAAAATACCTTATAAACTTAAATAATGAGAAGAACAGTGCTTCTGAAACCCGTCTGTTATTACGGTTGTCTAAATCAGACAGGCGTCATTAGGCAAGCATTCTCCTAAATCGCTAACTTTGCACGAAAAAAAGGGCTTCGTATTTACTTAATTACTGTTTTCATGTAATTTTTCATGTACGCATTATCATTGCATTTTAATTTTAAACTAAATCGAGAGCATTCATTTAAAATCATAAAAGGCACTAAATTTTTAATATTCTAATTTCTTCATTTTAAGGGATATTTTCTTTCATTGTTCTAATTGTTTCTTAATATTCTGACAATGAATACGTATCACGTTACATACTTTGGCTTGACTTAAGTTTAATTCAGTTATTCAATTTAATTCAGTATTTTTTAATTTTTGTTTATCATACATAGTTTTATGATCTCATAATTTACAACGACAAACACAGGAAGAAATGCTCTTTTGTATATTTTAAAATTTGAATAAATCTGGATAATTTACCTTAACGAAATTTTTTTATAATACATAGGCTATCTTGATTGCTGGGACTCCTTGTAACCTATTTGATAAGAATGTTGTAGTTATTTTAAGTTTGTAACTAACTTTTATTAATCCCACCTTATGTTCAAATTTTACTCTATTTTGTATTATTGTTTTTATTTTCATTTTGAATTATCTTTGAATTATCGTGTCATTACGCCTGAAACATTATTTCTAAACCCTCCTTTTTAACACCGTTCAATGTGACTCATTCTTTTACCCTTAAGGTGCAAAACTGGTACTGTTGTGTTATCGGAACCAGATTCAGAAATGTAGGAATGTATGTGTGTGTGTATGTATATACACACATACATTCGTGCTTACATATATACATCTATGATTACACAAACTATGATTTGAATGATAGCATTTCAGCATCTATGCATAGTCGGATATTTCATGAACGATAATGCAACTATACATCATGGCAGAAGTGTTCAAAATTGGTACGCTGAACATCAGTCTGACTTTCAACACCTTTCCTTGCCATCGCATAGCCCGGATCCCGTAAAAAATGTGTGGGATATGGTGGAAAGACGCATCCGACAGCACTCTCCTCTTCTGTCTAATTTACAAAATCTAAAAAGCCGTGTAGCCAATGCATGGTATTCTCTGCAGGTAAATGCACT
The DNA here is from genome assembly GCA_000611955.2 of Stegodyphus mimosarum. Lineage (NCBI taxonomy): Eukaryota > Metazoa > Arthropoda > Arachnida > Araneae > Eresidae > Stegodyphus > Stegodyphus mimosarum. Next base: position 686,118 of record KK112641.1, on the reverse strand, counting down.
CCAGAAGCACGTAGGCTCGATACCCAAACGAATCTGACCAGTTAGCCGTGCAAAAGGTCGTCCAATAAAATATTGATCTTGGGTTTCTGATTCATTGGCCACTGTGTGTACTATGCAGTACTTTTCTAATTAAGTCTCTTTGGTGGTTAGTCAAGAAGACTTGGATGCCTTTTAAGGAACTGCGGTAATCGTTTGCTAAGGTCAGTTTACTCGGAACTCGAGTACATCAACAGTGCAATTTGTGAATCCTGACCTGAGTTTCCGCCTGTAAGAAGATAGAAATGTCAGAAGAAAGCTTTGTGATTGATGAATTTGTCATCATAGTCTAGGTCGCTTGAACTGAAGAAAGCGAGGCAGCCTGTCTGTTCACATATCCTCAGCTATTATCTAAGCCGTGTGCGTTTGTCAACATTAAGCTATGTCTAATTTTGAACAAATATTTCCCCTTCATCCCACTTAGCAGTGTTCTTGCTGCAAGGTATCAACTGGTGACGTTTTTCATGACATAATAAAATCCCGTTTCGTTGCGATCAATTTAATTTCAACCTTCCGGTTGCAGCTTCTCCTGTTTTATTTTCTGGGCCTAGGAGAAATTAAAAAAGTGTTCAGATAGAGATTATTCTAAAATACTTCTTTTTATACTTTATCTATTTCTATAGCTAAGCATTATTATAGTATATCTCTATTATTATATCTCTATTTAAGCTTAGCTTAGAGAGCTAAGCATTATTTATTTCGTTATATAGTTACTTCATCATTATTTTCTTTATTTACTTCAACAGAGCATTAATTGCGATTGTTATTCAGAAAATGCTGTTTGCCAGTACTGGTCTTGTTAAGCTTACTTGTGAAAGATTTACAGTTCTTATTTTCACAACTAATTCTTAGACTATTTACTTACATTGCGGTATTCTGATATCTTTTCAGTAAAAGAAAATAGGACAAGTACAGATTATGCGAATTTCTTTTGTGTAAATTACTCAGTGCTGCAACACTGTACATCTAACTGCAGCAGTAAATCCGTACTTACTGCATTAGTGTTAAGGAATAACTCAAGCACTTTCTTGTAAATTTCACGGCCTATTTAAATAATCAGTTAATGTTTACTTCAAATTTGAAAAGCTGCTGAGATCCAGTAGCTAAAAGATTTGTTTATATGCTATTTCTATTGTATAAAAAGGAATGTAATACACCCCTTACTCTCATATGAGTATAATTTACGCTTTTATGTTCACTGTAAATTGGAGAACGCTTACTATCGTTAATGTAAAGTAATGAAAGTAATGAATTTGTAATGAATTTATCCCCCTTTATGTTAACTATCGCTGTGTTACTATTAACTCCGTAATGTTTCGATCATTGTGATGTTCCTAAAACATTTAACATTGTTAGTTACATAAATATAAACTAACTGGGGTAAATTCTGCTTATAAAATATTTGTTATTGATATTAAAAGTTTCTGTTTTCACTCTGTAATTTGTTTTCCTTTCGTTAGCAGAAATCTGAGTTCATTAACTACTCATCATTTTGGTTTACGCAAAGTGGAATGTACGCTAACTGATGTAATGTACAATGTTAGTAAAGCCTCAAAGAAACTAATATCCTAACATCACATTTTCTTGTTTATGCATTGCCTATGACTATTAATTTCTAAATAAAACTCATTTTTCATTTAACTCATTTGGTCTTCATTTATTTGCTGGCTTAGAAATTGTTCTGAAACTTCATAACGTAATAAATTTATTTAATCAACAGAAGAAAATTTTATTTTTTGGTACGGGAAGACATTGGGACGTTCTAGACTTATCTGTAACGAAGTACTCGTAGGATGTAATCATGCTCTAAAATTGTCTTTTCTTTCCAGAGTATGAAACAAATGTAAGGATGTTGGTCCGCTCGGTTGACTTCTGTGGGGCTGGCTGCGAAATGTTGTTAGTTATGTTGATGAAAGTTGGAAATATCAGATTGTTCGGTGATTGAGTTCTTGAACAAAGAAAGCATCAAATCTGCAAATATTCATAAATGTATGGTGAACTCACAATGATATTGCAGTTTCCTATGCCACCGTCTGTTATGATAGCTGAATAATAGTTGATCTACGTTAGTTTAAACCATAGGTTCCCAACCTTTTTCGAACTGGTGCCCCCTTTTCTAGTGAATATTTCAATACCGCCCCCCCTAGAGAAATAAGAGCGTACATAATGCATGGTAAAAACAAGAATTAAATAAAAAAAAATTACTAATAGATAGAATGTTGTTGTAATTGAAACGCAACTGAATTTCTTCGTTATTTAAAAAGAAAAATAAAAGTTTTAGCTTACCTGTTATAAGGACAGGCAGGGGTTTTGATGATACGAAATAATCCATAATAAACTATTGCTTTCTAAATAAATAAATTGACAGTTTCAGAGAACACTCAAAAGCCATACTTAGTCTTAATGAAGTTTAAGTCTTCTCCTTGAACGTGGAGATTGACATCATTAAACAATTTATAGAGGTCTGCTAAGTACGCAATATCGTTTTTTGATGCGATGAGGTTGTCGCGCAATTCCGTGTCTTTGTTTCCTAGGAACTCTATCACAGATTCAAACAGATTGTAAAATCGAGTCAAACAAGTACCTTTTGAAAGCCAGCGCACCTCTGTGTGAAGCAGCAATCGGTTGAAATCTTCATCATTTGCAATGCAAAGCTGACTAAATAATCTGTCATTCAACGAGTTACTTCTGATTTTATTAACTGCTCTTATAACATATTGCAGTGATGTATGGAGACGTTCGCTCAAATTTTTCGCAACCAAATGCTGTCGATGAATTACGCAATGCACAGCAAGCACGTCCGGAACTTTATTTTTTAAGCATGCTATGAAGCCTTTGTGACGCCCTGTCATAGCCGGTGCGCCATCCGTAGCAACCGACAAAATATTATTAAAAGGAATTTCCTTTTCGTCAAAAAACTTTTGCAGTGTATCAAATATGGTTTCTCCTTTTGTATCTGTTTCCAAATTGGTAGCAAACAACATTTCTTGACATATTTTTTCATCTTTGATAAACCTCACGTACGACAATAACAATGCTTCATTGGTTGGTAAAGTGGACTCATCCAGCTGAATTGAAAATTGACAAGTCTGCAGATAATTGCACAACGATTCTTCAATGTTTTCAGCCATCTCATCAATTCGTCTTTGCACAGAATTATTGCTCAAAGGAATTTTTCGGATAATATCTGTAGCTGGTTTATGGAGCACGGTGGTTATTACTTCTTTAACTGCTGGTAAAATTAAATCTTCCCCAATAGTATGTGGCTTGCCTGTTTTAGCAATCAACAATGAGATATTGTACGAAGCTCGAAGTCCGTCATCGTCTTGTTTAGAAGCTGATGAAAATAATTTTGATATAGTTGGCTGATTTTCAATCTTCTTTTTTATCTCTAGAAAATAGGTCATATCTCTGTCTTTCTTATCCGGATGCATTTTATTAAGATGATCTTGAAGCCTAGAAGGTTTCATCGCTTCATTCGAAAATGTTTTTTGACAAATAAGGCACAATGGAGATGATGGATTTGAGGGATTTTCGATAAATCCGTATTTTATATAATCCGCACTGTACTGCCGCCTCTTCTTTTTTGCTTCCGACATGGGTTTTTCTTTACTTATACTTGATCCAAGTTAAGGGAGCTGCAAGGGATACTGCCGGTTTAAATAATATAAGTTGAAGTAGCAAAATATTAAGGCAACGCCGTTTTCATCGTACGCAGTACATGCTGCGATGAACGATAGATAGTGTGAGCCTGAGTCTGTAGCATTCTGCGGGGCTGTTCTATTTTTAGCTACCTACAATTTTTGATCGGGTAAACCACTGGTGACGATTTGTCTACTCCGCCGCCGCTTATTTCGGCGCTCTAATTTTTTCCCGCGTCCAACGTCGCCTACGCACTTTTACAGACTCTCTTAGAATACAGTTTAGTTGGAGATCTCGCTATCGTTGCCGCTTGTAAGTGGCATTTTTTAGTCCCAGTGACATTTTTTGTAAATGTTACGGCCAAAGCCCGAAATCGGCCAATTCGCATTTTGGCCAACGTTGCTGTAAACTTACCGGCGAATGTCCAATCTTTTTGTTGATTTCTGGCTTTGACCGGCCAATTTGGGAAAAAAGAAATCAAGGGCAGATGGTTTTACACACTGTTAAAAATGAAGTATTTAAAAATGAGTACTTCTGTGAGTTCAACGAGTAGAAACTATTCAGTGAACGCATATGCTGTAACAATGTGATAGTGTGAAGATTAGATTTGCGCCCTTCAAAATGACGAATTATATCTTAAGCAAATGCGTTGCGTATCGAGTATGAATACAGAGGCAAATTGAGTACTCAATTTGTCAACTACCTTTAAGGGTGATCCTTAGTCTTTTTCTGCTCCATAGACTCAATCTACCATTATCACATCAGGCTTTGGCCAAGAATTCCCAGCCACTTCGCGAAATGGCCGGCCAAAGTATAAAATACAATATTAATTGCAAGTATTTCGGACTTTGGCCAAACCTCCTGGCCAAAACGCGAACTGGCCGAACTTCGGGCTTTGGACGTAACATAAATATGTACATAAAGACAATAAAGATATATTTTTGCACTGAAGGCTTTTCCTTCTGATATTATGAACTCCGGTTCTACTGCTCCTTTCACTAAAATGGTGACCCTTTCAACAAAAGTCAACAGTTTTCTGCGACTTTTTGGAGTGCATCTCGCCAAATTGGCAAGACAGGATGCTAGGTTTAGCACATGCAGCCCCAGAATCGTACATACTAGAGAGGTATGTCTTTCTCTGAACAGTGAAGTCTCATATCGAAATATGTGAATTTTCGCACACGTGATACAAATGAATTATCAGCGTGATGTTAAAGTCCTTTTTAGACTATATTTGGCTAATCTTCCAACGCCCCTCTTTGTCATATCACCGCCCCCTAATTTTCTCTGGGTTTTTTACCGCCCCCCTGAAAGCCTGAAACGCCCACAAGGGGGCGTTATCGCCCACGTTGGGAACCTATGGTTTAAACCCTAGGCGAACTGGTTAGGCATATAGTCTTCGTGTATTTTATCATATTCAGATAACCTAACCTAACCTAACCTATACCAAGTTAGAAGATAGGCTAAAATTTTACGGCAACGAAGAGTGGAACTCTAAAATGGCTTTAAACTTTGACTACTGCGTGGAACGAGACCACCGTTTAAATGTGCATGAAAACCAAGGAATATAGGATGGAAAATCTATTTCCGATAACTTTTTTAGATTGCTAGGAAATGGACACCATTTCTGACTCATTAGAATAATTCCTACATGTAAGGATGTGTGTATCGAAGATTAGAGCCAAAGAAGTACCTCAATTACTGATGTCAGAAATCGACCAAATTCGGGCTGATTGTTCTCGAATATATTTCTTTTCCTTGAAAGCAGACAGAGATAACTTTAATTCATAGCTTTTGAGGACAGATTCCTTTCTGAGACCCTGAAACCAACCAAAAGAGAGTAGCATAAAAGCAAAGCGAATCTCCTTGATTCTACAAGTTCAAAACTCAGAAGTCAACTAGGAAGAATTGGGACACCATTTTGGGGCTGAAGAAGGGCCATTGTTCATTCACTATTGATATTTACTATGCCAACTATCTGATAAATTCTCACAAACCACAGGAAATCACATCATAATGAACTCATAAGAAAAATCTGAATGTAAACGCACTCGTATTTCAAAGCCTGCTACTCAGCATTGCCGTTCTCAGATTCTGTCCCACACACTAAATTCCTCAAACCTTGTTCTGGCGGCATTTTTGTATTATTTTAAAACCCAAAAGATTTACTTGAGTAATTTAAATTACAGGAACGCTGCCAATACGAAAATAATGTTCAGGGATGGCTTCCAAATAAAAAAAATAAAAAAAAAACGAGTTTTTATTCAAGAATTGAAGGCCAAAGTAAGTGCCAACTGAGTTGAAATCAGAGAAATTTGAGTGAAATATTGTAGAGTCAAAAGGTTACATTTGAACAGGAGATGTGAAAAATATGCAATGCCTTTGCCAGGACTCGAACCTGGACCTCTTGAATATGCAAGTGTTCTACCGTTACACGAGGAAGGTATGCTGCAAGGAAAGAGTAAATACCTTATGTGCTCCTTCCTCCTTATCATCATAAGGCCAACTTGTTTGGTTAGGTGGGTAGGGCTGCGCCCTCTTCTGATACCTTATATACTCCCCTCTTTTAAAGGGGACTAAGGATTAGGGGGCCAAGTCACCAAATCCTGGTGGTGACGAATTATCGTTTACCACCTTTAAATTAGGGCACCACTGTCGAGTGATATTGTTTATTTAAGAAGGAGACGTAAAACATGAGCAATGCGCTCATCACAACTCAAACTTGGACTTTTCGAATGCGCGCCGAGTGTGCTATCGTTGCACCTAAAAGGCATGCTGTAATGAGTGAGAAAATACCTTATAATGTCACATAGTAATCTGAGTAAGTAAGTCATTTGAGCATTTATCGCATACAAGTATATTTGCCTCAAAGTTTGTTGCTTGTTTGTTGATTTGTTGTCCTTTTGCATGCTTACATTCGTTTCAAGTCCTAATAATGCATGAATTTACCTACTGGTTCATCTAATCTAATCATATGATGTTTAACAAAATCATAACTTAATGCAGAGACTTTCGTAGTGCTTGAAGACTAGTAATAAGACCGTTCGAAACGTTAAGATGATTGAACATCTAAATTTTGCTCAGAAATACATTTTGAATTTATTTTACGAACAATTTGTGCAGAAATCCATTTCCTAAAATCCGAAGTCCTTTTCAAATTCATTTCAGTCATTTACATTTTAAGTCCATTACAGCAAATCATCTGAGGCACCTTAAAGTCAGATCGGAAATGGTTTCGTGCAATCACATAATCCTAATGCTAAAATAGCATTTGTTTCGTGTTTCAGAAAAAATTAGGGTTTACAATCTGCACTTAAGCTGTACTCTTTTAGAAAGTAAGGCCACAACATTTTCATATCAGGTCGAATAGCGGATTAAAGTCCTATATGATATCGCTTCCCATCAGCTGCTGTACGTCTGCTCTTTTTCAAAATGTTTATCGACAAATGGGAAACCAAGTTAAAGCCCATCGTCACATATATTGCATGAAATACTAATTACTGCTTTCATAAGAATGGATTATTTTTCCTAATTTTCCTATATGAAAGTCTCAGATTCAGAAACAAAGCATTCCATGGTGGTAAAAGTAGTAAATAGATATTTACACTTTTTGTTCTTGTTATACGCATTGCACGGATAAAAAGCGTTCAATGTTTTAAAGGAGTTTCGTATTTCCCATAGTATTATTTTCGTAATAAAAAAGTATAATTAACTTCTTTTGTCTTCAACATCTGATTAAAAAGAATCGAAAAAAGAAATTAAAAGAAAGAAGAGAAAAATTTTGTCACCAATAATCAGCTGTAATTCCTTGATCTAAGTTTCACCCAATGTTTCAAAGCCTGTGCATCGAAGAGGTTAAAATGTATAATCTCCTACAACTTCCTCGTAGACGCAAGTAAGAAAAAAGAAGTTACAGGAAAGTCGTTAGTGACTTTTATTCATGTTTATTAAATTCAATATTCAATTCTGTACTGTAACTGCGTTTTATTATTAAACTGATTCTGAACTCGTACCAGAATCTGAGAATAAAGTTTAAGTTGAAGCGTGCACATGATCGGATGCAGAAGGTGCTCGTTTTGAAGGATTTGTCTATGTATATAAACTGATGAAAACGACATTTAAACTTTTACGTATACATTTTCAAAAGATAACACTAAGGGGGGGGGAATGATGCACCAATAAACCGAATACAAAATCAAATAATGTTGTTTCGCTGGTACTCAAGGTTACTACTTTACCCCTTCAGCTACAAAAATGAAGCAGAGTTTCTAGACGTGATCCAAAAGGTGAAAGCCTATATCGCAGTACACCAATTGTCCTAGAAACAAAATGCACATGTTTAAACAGTTTTCAGAAATGTGAGATTTTTGTAATTCCACACAATGCAAGAGCGTAAGCAAAACTGAAAGATTTCTTTTTCAAAAAATATTATGCACTTTATTATAATTTTCTCATTAAAACTTCCCAATGCTCTATCCCTTTTGAGCCTATTTCAGTTATGGGAAACACATTTCAATTCTTCTAAAGATTTCTTAGGACGACAGTCAACTGCTACGACTAAAGAAAATTACGGAGTTTAAATTCAAGCTAGAAAGCAAACCTAGTTGGCTTCGATTCTGAAAACGATGTCTTTAAAAAAAAGTTCTGCATTTGCAAAAGAAGGGCCTATGTCAGTTAAAATTTCTTCCAAGTTGAGGCTGTTAAAATCGACTTACACTAATTAGTCAAAAAGATCGATATTCTTTTACAGATATTCTTCATCATCAGCTCTGTGGAGGCAATCCATGACTGAATGTTCGCAATATCTTCAGCGCGAAAATGGTATTAAATCCTTTCTAAATAAAAGGCGCAAAAACACAACTAATTGAGCAGCTTTTCTGGTGCGAAACAGTTTCGCGATTAACACATTCGTATGCATTCAGTGGCTTTCAGGGCTGCCTTGCATCAAGAAGAATACATCGTAAGAACTGCACATTGAAGTTATACCTCGAGAAACAGAAACTGCAAACATGGAAAAAAACGTTTATCTCGGGGTCGTGCTCTTGAGGTTTGTTTCAAAAATTTGGGCTTTGACCTGTTGTTCTATAACTGGTGGACATAACTCAGTTTAGACCTTCGCTGGTGAGTCACTTCATTTCCCAAAAGTCTGTTTTAATGTTTTGCGACGTTGAGAAATTTATCAGATATTCCAGAAAAGGAAATGTACTCCTGCTCCGCAACCACAGTCCAAGATTGCAATTTTGCGTGTGTGCACTGTCACAAATTTTAAACTTAAACTGTGAAACAATATATGGAAAGCTTGAGACACGGAAAGTCTCAAGCTAACGGCATACAGTTATTGAAGCAACCTCTCCAGTACTACTAGGAGTTTTGTTTAGGGATACATATAAAATTTGTCCTAAGACTTAACTCGGTAGATAAAATGGATTAAAGAAGAACACAAAATTGTGTAGTTGTGAAAATAGTTGAATATGTTAGAGCATGTACAAATAAATACGAAAAGATCCGGGACAAAGCCTAACAAAACTGACCATCTAAAGTAAGATATTTTATAAAAAGTAGAAAGAACAATACAGATATATTTTATTCCTTTTAAAATGAAGCATTATGTAAACTCTCTTATAAGAGTCAGACATCTGATGTGCTGCCTTCTTTAAGAAAACGTATTCAAAAATAGCACAGCCGTTTGCAAACTCAGCTGAATTACTGAAGGTTTTTCATGTTAGACTCAGAATTTAGTTTAAGTCAGGTTTACTGATGAGGCATTTCTTGAGGAACATCTGCATTTGCAGGGAGACCATTGTGGCATACCTGGTACAAGTACTTTTCTCACTTTATATTACTCTTTAGAAAAATCAACGTTACTTGAAGCTTTCCATATTCACCTCACACATAGGAAAACTCAAAACCTGCATCAGTACGTTCGTTCCCTAAAAACTAAAACGAGTGGTAGATAATGCTTTCAGTGGTCATACCCAACAAGATTTTAATCTTTATAACTTAGATTCCCACTTCTAATGTATCGATAATACTACAGTATACTATGCCTGTTTATAGCATACTACTTCGGTACATCAACATATTGTAGCTGTTTTAACGTTTTTATAGAACTGTAGACTCAGAATCTGGAATCTCAGTTTTGCACTAACAACATTCATGATTCAAACACAGAACAGTTAATTTCTGATTTCCACAACAATTACATAGCAAGCCCATACACAGAAAACACGATCTCAGTCATGGTGTCGGAAGTCTGCGCCTATATTAAAAAAAATGAAAAACAACAAGATCCCTGCTTATGACTCTATCAACAATAGAATGATCAAAAGATTTCCTATCAAGACTCTCTTGTATTTTACCAAGATCATTAACATCATACTACAGTGGCAACACTTCCCTGACAGCTGGAAGCTAGTTAAAATAAAGCCAATTCTGAAACCCCACAAGTCAGCCTCCTTACCCGAGTCCTACAGACCCATCAACTTTCTGTCATCGTTGAGCAAAATCATGGAATCGGTTCTACTGACCAGAATCAATCAGCATTTGGAGGAAAACAATATAATCATTCCTTATCATTTTGGATTCAGAAGAAGGCATTCTACTATCAACCAGCTGTACCGTGTTGTTGAATTCATCAGTGAAGGCCTTCAACAGAAAAAAGTAACAGGAGGATTATATCGTGTATGGCTAGACGCACTCATCTACAAACTACACAACCTGGGCTTCCCTGGTTACATCACAAACATAATTAGTTCCTACATGAGAGGTAGACCTTTGTCGTTCAAGTTTCAAACACACGCAAAACTATCTTCGCAGGCGTCCCACAGGTTAGTTTGCTTGGACCCACTCTTTTTAATATCCATGTGAATGACATTCCTATTACAGACAACCCGACACTAGCAATGTATGCCGATGACACTGCGATCCTTACTCAAAGTACATTTCTCAGCCTAGCAATACAACGGTTACAAGATAACATTAATGCACTCGAGACTTGGCTGAATAAATGGAAAATTAAAGTCAACATTGACAAGACACAGGCAATCTTGTTCACAACGAAACGCAAGTTCAACGAAAATCTGAAGTTCTATGGAGAAGAAATACCATGGGCCAAGCAGGTCCTTTATCTTGGGGTGATCCTCACAAAAAGTCTTACATGGGCCCCACACATCAAATCTGTCATTAGAAAGTTTCAAGTTAGTAAAGTTACGCTGCACCTCTTAATTTCTCGAAACAGTCTACTTTCAATAGATAACAAGTTGCTCATATATAAAACCGTTCTGCGTCCCATCCTCTGTTACGCTTGCCCTGTTTGGGCATACTCATCAAGTCTTATATAAAAAAATTGCAACAGGTGCAAAATCTTGCACTTAGATTACAAATTCACCTTGGTATGTTCGCAGTCGGAAGATACATGAGGAGCTACGTATTGAAGAACTAAGACATTTCTATTGCCGGCTTGCTCGGAGATTTTATGATAATTTAAGAAATATTAACAACCCAGTTATCCGGGTTTACAATTATGAATAGATAATGTAAATAATAGCAAGCGGCCGATGGCCATACTCTGTATTAATCTTGAATAACTATTAAGTATTTCCAGGCTATTTCCTAATTGTATGTTCTTAATCTCTTACTAAGCACCGTGGGTTTCACACTTGTTCCTTTTATCTTTGTCTAGCTACTAAGTGTCATTTCAGTTATTAGCTGATTTACCATTCGCAACTGCCCATCTTTTCGACAAGGGGTAGGGTTCTTGTCAACCCAAGCACCCTGGTGTTACACCGTTTTCTCCGGTAAGGATAGAACTGTAGAGTTTTAACTTGTATATCATTTACAGAGTTTCATCTCGACTTCTTAAAAAGACACAAAGTTGAAGAATAGAATATCTGAGATTTCATATTTGCGCAGTTAGAGAATATTAAGTATTCCTTGGTGCTATTTCTTTCGTACTAGGCCCAGTCAGTAGCTTGAGCTTAATTCCACAGCTTGTCGTTTCGTCTGATAATCAGAAGCAGGAGCGGTAAATTCAGATGTTTTGTCATTCTGTAAATTTTGGTTACAGTATTGTATTGAGCATTTGAGAGCTATTCAGCTCTTTTATGTGAAAACATGGTTTGGTTTATTTACTTAGGCGTAGGACTCAAGGTTTATTTGCTTAACGGGAGGGATCTCTTCGTGGAAGACTTTCTAAGGGAACTTTCTCGTATATACACAGTCCAGTCACATTAATGTGACCATCTGCCAAAAGCCAGAATAACCACCTTTCGCAGAGCGGACTGCTGCGAGACGTGCAGGAAGAGAGTCACATAGGTCCCTGAAGGTGTTCTCTGGGATGTTGAGCCATGCCGACTCTAATGCCGTGGCCAGCTGCGCTAGATTACGCGGTTGAGGATCCATGGCGCGAACAACTCGATCGAGATGGTCCCACAGATGCTCGATTGGGTTTAAGTCAGGTGAGTTTGCTGGCCAGGGGAGGACGGTAAACTCATCCTGGTGCTCTTCGAACCACGCACGTACACTGGCAGCTGTATGGCACCTCGCATTGTCCTGCTGGAAGATGCTATCATCCTGAGAAAAAACAATGCGCATGTAGGGGTGAACATGGTCCGCAAGGACAGATGCGTACTTGTATTGATCCATTGTGCCTTCCACAATGATCAGTGAACCTAGAGAATGCCAGGAAAACATTCCCCAGACCATAATGCTCCCGCCTCCAGCTTGGACCGTTCCGGCAATGGTTGCAGGGTGGTTCCTTTCAGAGGTTTCACGCCTTATACGCCAACGTCCATCTGTCCGATGGAGCATAAAACGCGATTCATCCGAAAACGCAACCTGTCGCCACTCAGTGGACGTCCAGCTGCTGTACTGGCGTGCAAATTCTAGCCTTCGCCGTCGATGAACAGCAGTCAGCATAGGTGCACGAACCAGGCGTCTGCTTCGGAGGCCCAGACGCAGCAATGTTCGCTGAATAGTACTTTGGGAGACACTTTTGGTAGCCCCTTGGTTCATTTTGGTGGTCAGTTGCTCAACGGTAGCCCGTCTATCTGCCCGAACGCATCTCCGCAACCGTCGTTCGCCTCTGTCATCTATGGCCCGTGGTGCACCACATTTGCCACGTCGCTGATTTTGGACAGTCCCATTTTGCCATGCACGGTACACTTTTACCACGGCGGCACGCGAACAGTTCACAAACTCAGCCGTTTCGGAAATGCTTCCACCCTTGGCCCGAAAGCCAATGATCATGCCCTTTTGGAAGTCGGATAAATCGCTTCGTTTCTGCATTACGCCAACGATTGAAATGTTTTCCGAAGCCCTCACACACCCTTTATATACGCTCAACTGCACTGTGCTGCCACCTGCCTTCTGTGATTGGTTATTTAACTCTGACATGGAAAGTACGTGGTGGTCACATTAATGTGACTGGACTGTGTACGTTACACGTGGGCTCGTATACACGTTTCACATCCATGCAGCAAGTCCATTCGCCGAGATTCAAACCGCACAGCCGGTTACTATTCACATGTTATTTTATTTTTTATAAAATATTAATTTTGTTCGCCAAACCTGAAGTCATGAAATCTTTAATATAAATGTATTAATCAACCATTTTTGGAACATATGGTTACATACAACATATGGTCATATACCTGTGGGGTCAACCGTGGGGTCGTTAGACGGACCCCACGGTTGATCTTTCCGTAGGTCAGATAGGCTTTTTTTTTCGGTACTAGTGGTTTTAGGGATCTTAGCATTGGCTTTCTTTACTCCCTGTTGTTGTGGTATTTGTTGTGTGTGTTTAATTAGATGTAAATTTTAGATGTTCTATATTTTTGTGTTGGAAAAGTGGAGTTACTCTTGTCACAGTTCTGTTGGTTTTTTGATGGTAACGTATTGTGATTTTTGGTTTGTTCTTTGTTTTGGAATTGAGGCCTATTGTGTTTGATTGTACCGATTAAATCACAGACCTATTCATTTTGTTTTAGATTTTTAGTTATGATTTTTGGGATTTTCCCTTTTTTTTATTGGTAGTTCCCTGGTTTGTTTGTAATATGTACGGTTACATGTTGTTTGTTCTTTTTTCTTGTAACTAACGGTGTGATTTTCTTTAGTTTTGTTGGTATGAATGGATGGATCGGTCTTTTAATTGCATCCATACTAAAATGTATCTTTTTGGTTTGATTTGTTCACATTATACTAACATTTTTTTTTTGTTGCCCGGTTCTTGAGGCTTTGGTTTTCTGGGGCTTCGGCTTATACTATGATAGTTATTACATCGTTGTATTTTACATAATTTTATTCTGGACAGGCCGGACCGACCGTTGTCTTCATTGTTTGTTGTTAGATGGGCTAGCTCTTAATTTGAGCCATACGACTGGAGCATTCCAGTCAGGTGGGCCGGAGGGCTGCGCCCCCATTACTACTACTACCTGTGGTTACATTATTTCATCCAGACTACAAAAACTGCAAACTACAAAGAATCAGAGAGCTTTAAAACTAACTTGACTTCATACGCAGAGTTATTTAATGAAAATGCTCAGGTAAACTATTCGTCACAACCATAATAATTTACAAAAAAAGAGCAATGTCATGACGAAAAGTAAGTTGAAAGTTAAGAAATCTATTTTGTCGTTAACAACAAACGGATACAGTTCACGCGTAATAATGAAAATGAAGCGAAATTATGCAGAAATGTTACTTCCGTGGCTTGCATAAAACGTTAAACGACAGTGCACTGACAGGAACTGTGCCTATGCAGTGATAAATGACTAATGAAAACTTACATGACATATAATGTAAACAGATCTGCTACTGTCACTTCCAGAATTCACATTCATATGTTGAAGAGATAGCTAGTACAATGACATTAGTGACTCATAAAGGCATTTTAAAGACTAAAGTTAAATCCTAATTCAGTGAAAATGATAATAAGTAGGACAAAAGGAGTCTTGTTCTTCAAAGGCGCATATCTTCCAGTAAACAATACTGCATCATAATCTATTGTCATGGAAAGGTTTATCGAAATGTGAATTTCATGGTTCAAATTTTCTAATGCAAATGCAATGAAATATTTCATGGAGAATCAGTCCTTTCTTTAAGTAAGTATAATATATGGTATTTCTTTTTTCTATTAGTGTATACGTTTCCAGTAAAAATTAAAGCTTTAATGAAACCTCTTAATCTTGTAAAATTGCAGCATTCACATACACTGAAAACTCAACAGTATAACTGTTCAACAAGAATTTTTAACTTCAATCAAAGTTTGTTACGCCTTCTATGTAGATTAAATTCAGTAAGGAGTCTCATATTCTAATACGAAAACCATAAACTATCTTACAGTACTACTATTAATTAAAATATATTTTTGAAGACTTTGAAATACAAGAATTTAGTTTTAAAATAAAAATACGAGTACATACCTTTCCGGTTAATTTGTCGTGCATGCACATTGTGTAATTGTCTGATGCTGTGGAATAATTCGCTGAGTTTTTTACTGAAAAATTCAGCTTCGTATGCTCTTCACACACCCCCAAAAGAGAACTTCGTAATTTTTGTCGTTCGAGCACAATGATGTAAATAATATTGAAAACAGTTACAAGAAAAGTATTAGGTTTCCACACCGACTTTCATTTCATGACCTTTAAAACTTTATTAATATATTCAGAAAAATGCAGCTACGGGCACTATTTTCAAAATATTGCTTCTAGGCCCGCATTTTCAAGTGCTTTTCAAAATGTGATAAAGACTGCTATGAAAACAGCTTACTTCCTTGGACAAGAAGATTCTACAAATATTAAATCCACCTTTTTATATTGTCGCAGTAAAGCAAACTTTTCTGTTAGTAAAACATTCATTATGCTTTAGCAAATTAAATATAAATACTTTTATACCTTTATATATAAAAGTTTCAAAAATATTCCGAAATGAATTTATTCACTGACAGTAACTTCCATGGTACATTTCCTACATAAATTAAACATTTTTTGATGAAAATATAGGAGAAATTACAAAACAGAAATTGCTTATTTCCGCGATTAGTATTTTCATGCTGAGTAAAACAGCATTTGTAATTAACTTTAAAGCCGGCTTTATTAAAGGTACATATCTGCCATTTTTATAGGTAATAAAAGAAAGAAAATAATTTTATAAAATAAGCTTTTATTTAAAACTCGTAAAATAATTAATTAACTAAGAGTAGAAAAAAATTTCAGGCATTTAATAGGAACAAGAGATTATTTGGAAACTCATAAAATAATTAATGAACTAAAAGAAGAAAACTAATTTATTGTATGGTTTCACAGGAATTATAGATTGAATAATATTTTTAAGTTCACCTACAATTTCATATCACGAATAATAAAACCTTGAAACACCCTTGTTAAAATTGAAAACATAATCATTTATACTTTTTCCAATGCATTTGGGCTGATATATTTTGTTATTTGGGCCTTAAGCTTTTATTATTCGTGATACAAATATTGTAGATGAATTCTATAAAGGGCATTATTTAATCTCTTGTTGCCATGAAACTTTTCGATAAATTATTTTTCTGCTTTTAGTTTATTAATCAGTTTATGTGTTTTAAACAAAAACCTTAGTTTATAAAAACGTTTTCTACCTCCATCTTTTTATTATCAACCACTCGATGTCAATCATATTATTAAATTAAAAACAGTGTATAATCACTGCTTACTTACAACAATTTTGTTACGTCAAATATTCGAAAATGGTCTAGCTATTTTTACACAAACTTTGTAAGGTATTTTCTTCCTCCTATCTGCATGCCTTCGTGGTGTAATGGTAGCACACTCGGCACGTATTCGAGAGGTTCAGGTTCGAGTCCCGGTGAGGGCATTGCACATTTTTCACATTTCCTGCTTACAATAACCTTATGTCTCTACAATGGAGCCCGAACTAAAAGGTGGTGGGTGGTGATTCTTCACCACCACGATTTCGCCATTGGGTCCTGTAATCCCTAGTCGCCCTTTAAAAGGGGAATTGTAAGGTATTTTAATATAATAGACGTCAAATATTTGAAAAAAATCAAACGGTCTTCTAAACTTCGCCAAAATGACACACGTTTCGTTCAAAATTTCAGAAATATTTTATTTAAAAAATTTTTCCCGCTTTATCTGATAGTGCAAGCAGAAACATTCTGAAAATTTTAGTTTATTCCCTAAACTAAAACATGGGTGAAAAATCTTTTCGGTATTAAATTTTAAAAATCTCTAATTCGAATTTTGAAAAAAATCGATTCGTTATATTATATTGTCATTCATAAAGAGAGACTATGCAAAATGTGAACTCGATAGCTTGTCAGGAAGCGATTTAAAAAACGAAGGCAAATTTTTTACAGTAGTGAAATGAACACCATTTTTTACAGTAGTGAATGAGCACCATGAACGAGCTAAATAAAAAATTTATAAAAAATTGAATGAATCTGTGTTTGTTATTAACATTGTAGCTGACACTATGAAAATATTAATTAAGTATTTATCTGTCAATTTTGTACATAAACATGTGGAACATTTTGTATTTAATTTATTAAAACATGATGAGTACTATACTAATTAGATTTTTTCATTCCATGGTTTCATACCACCAAAGAGAACATCAGCAATACATATACATCACCAACGAGAGGTAAATAAAATTTCTTGAATGTGATAAAATGCTTGTTTCAATTCTAGCTAAGCAATTGTTTAAAATGTGCATTAATAATTCTGTTTTATCTTTTAAGCTCAGAGTAAAGCTGAACTGTTATGAAAATATGGTCTTATGAAAAACATTTCAAGCTAAATACAAGTAAATGTAATAAATACCCTTTATCTCAATTGATTTAAAGTGTTCTCGAGGGAGTTATAACTGGCAAAATGCTTCTTAAAGAAAACTACACTCATTTAAGCATACATTAAAAAAACAATAGCTAGATAATCCATGTTTATGCAACTAAGCCGTACACATATCGATTTGCGGATTTTTATGCCTTTTTGTCTAGTTTTCGCCCGTTAGCAATAATATCCGTTAGCAATTGCCCGTTAACAATAATCGTTAGCAATAATATAAAATACTGGAATATCCTGGGGAAAATAATTCCGAGAGCATTCCGTCAGATAATCCTGGCAATTATCGTATGTTAGGGGAAATTAATTACCTCGACAATAAAGAACAGCTGTCGACGGCTAATGTCCAGTTTCTGAAAAACAATACGCCTTACCAAAATAGAATGGTAAGCCAGATCAGGATTACAAATTGAAATGTTTTCAATCAAGCAACAATAAAGCATTTTCTACAATTTTTTAAGTAGCACATTTTACTAGGGATTACCTATTTTAATTAGGATATTAAAGTAATCTGGAAAACTTTTATTCAAGCGAAAATTGTTCTTCTGCTGTAAAGTGTTTTTAATTATTTTGATTTATAATATGCATTACTCTAGAGCAGAAAATGTAAAACCAAAATATCCTTTCTTTTATATTAATTATAATAATCTTATGAATGGCATCCGGCTGATCATGAATACTCAGCCACTTATTAAAGAGGGAAAATGCCCCATTAAATTTCATTTGATTTTTGTTTTTGTGGATTGTCTATAAGATAAAAATAAAATAAAATTCACTATGTGATTACCAGTTTAGTATTCAATATATAATTAAGCCAACACGTAAGAAATTCTCAGGAGCCATGAAACATATCCTTGAACATGCGAGAAACACGCTATAATATTGCTTTTCGCTAGTATGAAGAAATGAAGCAAAGCCTTAATTTCATCTCATTTCAAGACATTTACGCTGACTTTTAACTATTTATTCTCATTCAGTTTTCTTATGAAGCTTCAGAAACCTGTATATGAATACAGCAGATAGTTATTAGAATATCTGAAAAGCCTGAACTTTACAAATTTGCACAAAATAGAAACATTCGTATTTACAAATTTCAGTGAAGTGATTTAACACGAAGAGTACAAATTTTATTACATTCAAACCGATGCAAAGGTCAACACGTAAACAAAAAAGATCAAACAAAAGTGTCTCAGTGCTATGAATGAACCATATGTACTAAATAAGCTTCTTAAGGGTAGTGCCATTTGGGAATATTATCCTACCTTTCTGTATAGAGGAACCAAACTTTTAATAATTTTGTAAAAGAATGTGATTGAAACATCTCATGATCAAAATTATGGCACATATTCTTTAACAAAATAACGATTAACCATTGTTAAAATATTTTAATTTTAAAGACTGTCTGATATCAAATTATTATTATAAATTTTCACAACTTTCATCTACTATATTTAACATTTTATAAATGTGCACTTGTAGCAATGATCTAAAATACATATGCATGTGAAATTACATATATTTGTTTTAAAAGGATTGCATCACAATTTAATAATTTCACTTAACATATTATATTATAAATTATAATGTATTCCATGTTGTTTGAAGGCGATGTGTATTTACGGTATACTTTTCATGTGCAATAAAAACCGAGCTGTCATCATACAAATATTTGTACATATTTGTGCTGCATACGTAATTATTGGGTCGTACTGTATTCCAAAATACTTACTATATAATCATTTTTTACGTGTATAATACTAACACAATCGGAGATATGAGAGTTTATAATTTAGGAGCAATTTTTTATATATTTACCAAACTGGCGAAAGTTCTAACAGTCTGCAGATTTTGTTCACATCTGTTATGTTGATAATAGCTTGAATTTCCGTTTACAAAAGAGATCAAGTTAATTATTTTTCTTATTTATGAAAATCTTAATTTATTTAATTCTTTGAATTAGTAATTTGATGTTTCGTTATTTATGATTAATTCAATATTCGGTTATGTAAATTCTTAAATTTTGGGGAAAAACAGATGCTTCAATGAATTTTTATTATTTTTTTCTTTTACTTGAATTTAATCAAGATTTCTGTGTTTTGTGAAAAGATCAAGGGAAGGGGCGAATTTTTGCTTGGTCATTCTCTCGCTCAGGTGGGCGTTACTTCTGGAGAAGTTTCTAGAAGGAAATTGCTTTATTGGTTTGCCTTGCAGGACAAGAAGTACGCGACGAAAGGTCGAAGGTTATCATTTTCACCTACAGCAAAGGTCACTCTTTTGGCGATTTAAGTGTCCGGTTTGGCTCCGGGTTTTTGAATAGTTGCGCGTGCGCAGATAGCACGTTTTTGTCTTTTCTGGATGAAAAATGGAAATTGGTCGCTAATCGGGGGGGGGCGAAAATCTAGTTTTGTGATAGTCTCTGTCTTTTTGTGATGGGAAAGAGAATTTTTGAGTACGAGACAGTTGTTTCTGAGTCACATAGAGATGAAGTAGTTTTTTTTTTCCGACTGACAGTTGTTAAGGCGGGGAGCAGTTATATTCCTTGTCGGTCCATAACTTGGATATCATTGAGATTAATAAGACTTCTGCACTTTAATGCAGGGTGACGGTGATAGGAGGTAGCCTTTTCTTTTGGACTTGGTAAGACAGAGGGACAATTATGCCCTTATGTAATATGCCTTCTCGCTACTACTTTGTTGAAGCGGTTAGTAGTTTGAGATAAATACTACTGTGTTACCGGAAACCCAGGGAGCTGAAAAGATGCAGTTCTACCCACGGATCATTGTAATGTCTGAATTTGTATGTGAGGCTCGCAGTCGTCATCTTGAAGCATCGTCCTGATATTGCCAATACCTTACTACGATTTTTTTTTGTATTCTCTTTATCCTCCACGTGGAAATATGACTGTAGTTTAACCGGGCTGATTGAACATCTTATTCTTCATACCTGCGTCACGCACGTGTTTCTTCCGAAGTGTCTCGATATGTTATATCAAGAACCATATTTGCCTGTCCAGATACCAGAAGTCAAAATTCTGATAGTTCTGCATCCCCGTGTTCTTGACTATGTTTCTTTTTCGGAGACGCTAAACTCTCTCGGAGTTGTTTTTTTTTCGCTACAGCTGATATACATGTTCCATTCCAGTCTTTCTTCGGGCTCATTTGAGTAGAGGTTCTCATCCTGGCAAAAATGTCGTCTACCACCTTGGATCATCTAGATAAGTCTGGACAGTTTCCCTTAAATTCTTAACTATACCTGATTTGAATAAATGCAGTAGGGTTTAGTATGAATGACCAGTTAAATTTAATTGTTATAGAGAAGTGGAATGCCTTGTACATTAACGAACTGTTTTGAATAAAAAAAAGAGAAAAAATGTTGCTTACTTTTGTAAAATTACTAACTTGCCTAATGCATATACTTTTATGTGTTAAGTATATACCTAATACATATACTTAACACATTCTAGGTTAATTAAGTAAATGCCTAATGCATATACTTAATTAACCTAGAATTGAGGCATATACTTAATTAACCTAGAATTGAAAGCTAAATCTATATCAGAGAAAAATGTCTGGTACAGTTTCATTGCTCCTGTTGTAAAACTAATGTTGAAAACCAAATGGAAGGTAAAGCATGTGTACTATACCTGTTTCAAGTATCTTAATAGCTGTATGTAAAATAGTAACTCAGTATGTCTTCTGTTATATTTGGTTGCCTAAGATTGAAGTTAATAGATAGTATAAGTGGTAGTAACAATGGATTATGTATTAAAATTGGAATGTGAACTTAAGCCATGACTTGGACTATAAATAAAAGGACTGATTTAGCTTGAATTTATTTTATGTATGTTTAAGTACATTCCATATCTTTTTCTTTTGTATCCGATCTCTTCACAGCACGGTCCCGGAAAGACATTACTCACAACGCGATGTCTATAAATATATACGATCACAAAGAAATGCTTACTGACTAGTTAATTAAGTTTTATTTAGCAGAGTACTTTTAATATTCACGGATTCACCAAGATAATATTGTGAGTACCCAAAATTCACGATATTACACATCTTTAAGAGAAAATAAGATCTTTAAATTCATCGCGACTTCTGTTATGTCATTACTCTGTAAGAGACAGCTGAAAGCAGATAAGAACATTCATTCATCCTGAGACACAGCATCTGTATTCACAGAAAACTGCAACCTATTGCGTACATTGCAAATATCTTAAATGTTGGTTGAGACTGAATAGGTGCATAAACTAACCAAAATGAGACAAAGAACAAATTTTTTGAAGAAAATCGGGCCAAATTGTAAAGGTGTAGCATTCATTATTTTAATTAACCAAATTATTTTTAGTTTGAACTTTCCTATCGAATTCTCAAAGTTTCAGTTGCTGCCCGAATTTAGCGCGAGTGAGATATTTATGCAAATCGCATATATCTGTTAGCAGTTAAAAGGCAGGAGTTAACGAGGGGAAAAACAGTGCCTTGGATTTATCGCCGTAAGGCTGTGCGCGCCAAGATTTCCTCTGTCTACTGAAAGTTCGCCTTTATAGGCATTTGCAATTACTAGTGTTTGCTAGTGAAATTCGCATTGTTGCATTTCACTAAGAGTAAGCTTCCCTCGCCGTCCTACTTAGAATTAAGTTAGGGAATTGAATTTGTTAACACACTTTATTTTCATATTATTTTAGTTCAGCCCAAGTAGTGGCTTACTCTCAATTTGAAGAGTTGTAAATATTTGAATTAAAGGGTCACTTTTAAACCCTCCTTCTGACTTTGTAGTTCTTCAACACTAAAGGACATAGCCTAGATCTGCTCACTGTCCTCCACATAAGGTTTCACAGTTTATGCTCACGAAAAGAGTCAAGAGATTGAAGGAGAAACCTTACACTGGCGCCCGAACAACTAAAAGGATGGAAGGAAGTTGGAATATGCCTACTACATCCCAGAATACAGCTGCAATGCCTGATGGATTTGGATTCATAGTGGAAACCATCAGAGCAGCCATGAAGCCGGCAGTAGTTTTTGATGCCAGAGGACCTGTGAACACATTCCTGGAAAAGTTAGAAGCGCATTTTTTGCTGTATCCAGTTCCGGAACATCAGAAGGTCATATTAGCGACAGGAGCATTGAGGGGCCAAGCAGCGACCTGGTATAAGTGCATCGGAAAATGTCTGCTGGGAGAACCAGGAACGCCGACTTACACGTACGAGAATTTTAAACTAGCAATTTTGAGAGCGTTTCCTGTGGTTAAAGACCGTGCGAAACTCGAAGCTGAGTTGTTTAGCAAGTATCAACAGCGGGTGGATGAACTATCGGAATTTATTTTGAGAAAAATACAAGTCTTTAAATTATTGTATGGCACGAGGCCGGACCCGGAGATTATCCAGATAATCCTGCCCAGATTGTTACCATCGATACAAGATTTCATGGAGCTAAGAAATCCCGTGACGCTGGACAAGCTGTTTGAACTCGCCGTACAATTCGAGAGCCGGCGAGCGGCCGAAAATCAACGGAGACAATCGTATGAACAGCGGCTGCAGGGGAACCAGAATGCCGAAGGAAGAAACAGACGATGGCCGAGAACTACTGGTACCAGTCAAAATGCGAGCGGTCAACCGCGCCAAGTACAGCGCCAACAAAATAATTCCAACTACGGAAGAAAATCATTCTCCCCAGGCAGAAGCCAGCAACAGAAGAAAACACCCGCAAAGCATTTAAACTACTAAGGAATATTGCGGGGAAGGGGGTGCAATGTTCCGAGGAGAAGAAAAATCCCTCTGAAGTACAGCTAAATACGGTCATGGTGAGAAACATTGAATTACCGAGACTGCAGTTACTAATTAACAACGTACCCGCTACAGCTCTGTTGGATACCGGCGCTCAAGGAAGCTGTTTGGCAGAAGAATTTTTTAAGAAGCACTTTCGTAGATATCGTCTGCATAGCGTGGAAGGAATGAAGGTGGTAGCAGCCCAAGGAAAAACGTGTCAATGCATGGGAAAAATCGAGCTGTACATCAAAATCGGCGAAGAACAAAAAAAAATTATGTTTCTTGTAGTGAAGAACCTCCAAGCATCGGTTATTTTAGGAACAGATTTCTTTGCAGCTGTGGATGCGAAAATCGATTTTGAAAACTCCACCTTGCAAGTAACCATGGACCCAGTTAAAAAGAAATCAACACCTCCCCCTGAAGTGGATTTAAGCCATCTAACGCCCGAAGAACAGGACAAGTTTCGGGAATTGGTAAGTAATTTCGCTGATTTATTTGATGATATTCCAGGATTCACCCAGATCGTAGCACACGAAATTAAATTAACTACGGATGAACCTATACGTCAGCGTCCTTACAAGTACGACAAAGTTAAGGAGGAAATAATAAAATACCATATTGATGAAATGTTAAGAAACAAAATAATAACTCCTATTTCTAGTGCATATGCGAGTCCGGTGGTTTTATGTAAGAAAAATAATGATTTGCCGTTAACTGATCCATTAAGGTACAGGTTCGCTATTGACTACAGAAAGCTTAATAGTATAACAAAATTTCCAACTTACCCACTTCCGGTAATTGATGAAATTCTAAGAAGTATTAAATCAACAAAATACATAACCACGCTAGATTTGACATCCGGATATTTTCAGATAAGCATAAAGCCGGAAGATGTTCACAAAACAGCATTCATAACAAAATACGGTACATATGGCTTTTTGCGTATGCCTTTTGGATTGTCGGGAGCCCCGGCCACGTTTCAGAGGTGCATGGACAAAATTTTAAGGCCGGTAATAGGAAAAAGTACATTTATTTATCTTGACGATATAATTGTTACTTCAGAGTCGCTGGAAGAACATATTAAAGACCTTCGAGAAGTCTTTACTCTTTTGAAAGATGCAGGACTTAAAGTGAACATTAAGAAATGTAAATTCGCGGCAAAAGAACTCAAATATTTAGGGTACAAAATTTCTCAAAGGGGGATCGAAACAGATAAATCTAAAGTTATAGCAGTGAAAAATTACCCAATTCCGAATACAGCCAAAAAGTTAGCGACTTTCTTGGGTATGTGCTCATATTATAGAATTTTTATTAAAAATTTCGCAGAAATTGCTGAACCATTGTTAAAGTTGAGAAGGAAAAGAGTTCGTTTTGCGTGGTCTTCAGAAGCAAACGCCGCGTTTGAGAAGTTAAAAGAATCTTTAATTAATGCACCGGTTCTAAAGTTCCCAGAGAAAGACAAGGGTCTAGAAATTTATGCAGACGCATCAGATTACGCAATCGGAGCCGTGTTAACACAAAATAGAAAAGCGATTGCCTTTTTTAGTCGTACATTGAATGATACGCAAAGAAATTATTCGGCAACGGAGCGTGAAACTTTAGCAGTGCTCGCAGCTGTTCAAAAATTTTGTGTATATTTTGGGAGTTCTCCCGTAACAGTATATTCAGATCATGCGGCAGTTACCAGATTATTTTCAGGAAAGAATCTTTCGCCACGCTTAATTCGGTGGACCCTAAAGTTGCAAGAATTTAATCTCATTATCAAACACACACCGGGAAAAGACAATGTAGTGGCCGACGCATTATCTAGAATAAAGTTAGACGAGAACGGCGAGAAAGTAAAAATAGCGATGCTTCAGGCAAAGGTCATTGACTCTCGAGAGACTGTAATAGAAGAAATTGCTAGGGATCCCGAATTCGGAAATATTTATAATTATTTAAAAGACCCAGATAACTTCCAGCATATAGACATTAATGCAATACGAAGCAGAGCACAGAACTATGAAATCATTGATGGTCTCTTATTTTATACTAAAGTTACGAATCAAAATAGTGAATACAGACCAGTCATCCCGGCCAAATTAATTTTAAGTATCTTGCAAGAGCTCCACGATTCGCCTGTCTCGGGCCATTTTGGAATTAGAAAAACAATACAACGCGTACGCGAGGCGGTATATTTTCCGCAATTACAAAAGATAGTTAAAAATTACTGCCAGACTTGTCACACGTGTCAGATAAATAATGACGTAAATTTCCGCCCGGCCGGGTTATTAACTAGTATTGAGTCTAGGTTCCCCAATGAAATAATTGGTATTGACCTCTTAGGCCCCTACCCCAGGAGTCATGTAAATAAGGCACGATTTTTATTAGTCATTGTGGATCATTTCAGTAAATGGGTTGAGTTGATACCACTTAAGCGGGCTTCAGCAAAAGTCGTTGCAGATTCGTTTTTGAACAAATATATTTTAAGATATGGATGTCCAGCGAGGGTGATTAGCGATAATGGTCCCCAGTTTGTAAGCAGTACATTTAAAATGATGTGTGACAAGTTGGGCATTAAGCATATGAAAATGGTACCCTACCGCCCACAATCAAATATAGCGGAACGGGTAAATAAGAATATTGTAAAATTGATTAGAAATTATGTGCAAAAGCACCATTCTAACTGGGATGACTGCGTCGAAGAATTTGCATTCGCCCTCAGAACGGCTAAGCACGAGACAACGAAGAAATCCCCCGCCGAATTGTTTTTGGGCAGGAAGATAATGACCCCCTTAGATAAATTATTTTATGTGAAAGATAGAGCGCCGGAATTTCAAATTGGTGAAATAGAAAAAATGTTAAAGGAGGCAGAAAAGTGCTCCCGGGAAGCGCAAAAGAAACAGAAATATTACTACGATTCAAAAAGAAGAACCGTAGAATATAAAGTGGGGGAGGAGGTGTTGAAACAGGCCCATGCACTTTCATGCGCAGCAAAAGATTCGGTCGCAAAATTTTGCCCAAGATGGCATGGCCCTTTTGAAATTACAAGAATAGTTGAATGCCGTGCATATTTAAAGAATGAGAAGGGCGAAGAGACTGTGGCAAATTTCGACCAAATCAAACATTATTATCGAAGAGCTAATAATAATATCTTAAAGGAATTTTTACAGGGTCCAGCCTCACAGAATTTTTCTAAGATTCAAGAGCCCCAACCAGGTCCCTCAACAACAAGAGAACCCAGTTTGAAAAGGAGGTTACCAGAAGAGAGGAAGCCGCAGCCGAAGAAAAGACCACCCCAGAAACAAAAACGAAAAAACACTAAGCAACAGTCTCAGCGACCAAAGCGTCTAAGGAAGGAACGTCCAAATGAAAACACTATGAAAGCTCCACCACTACGGAGGGAACAGAACGGCGAGAAGCGAGCCGCCGAAGGTGCCAACCCACAACGAAGGAGCCTACGAGTGCAGGAGAAGGAACGAGCCAGTCTGGAGAGGGAGCAAAGACTTCAGCACAAACGGAAAGCGCCACCCACCATTCGTCCCAACAAGGTGTTTCTGGAGGAAAGAAGATCGACCAAACGAAAGGCGGCCCCAGAGTTTCAATCTAGGAGTAACAAGCAAAGAATAGCCCAAGCCACAGTATATCCAACCTTTCAGGAATGGACAAAAAAACGCCTAAAAGACTGGCAGAAAGATAAGTAGATTCTTTATTTTCTTTTAAAATTCACACAGTTATGTTTCTGATTTAAGTGCAAGTTGCAGATTTAAAAGGGAAGTTACCCGAGTCAAAAGCCGGTTGCCGAAAGCGTAAAGGACACGCTTGAAGGAACAACTTAATTATGCAGCGGAAGAAATTCGAGAGTTCAGTTGAAAAACTGTGAGACTTCGTGAAATGTTCTTTGTAATCCAGAACATGGGATTCATCGATTTTAGTCAAAAGACTCTCTGTAAATAGGAAATTGAATTGTGTTAATTAAAAGCAACTAGTACGTAAGTTGTATAGCAAAACTGTTGTATTATATTTTTCTATGTATAAATAATGAATGCATTTAATGTAAAACTGTTTTCTATGTAATGCATGATTTGTTGTAAGCCTTAAGCACTGGTTTTGTTTATATCGAATATTTTGGAAAAGCGTAAAGGATACGCAAGTTAAAATTAAAATGTAATGTAAAAGCGTAAAGCGCGCTAAATTAGAAAGTGAATATATAAGTGTTATTTAACGCAATGAGCATTTAAAGAAAATTTGAATTGAAGATTGAAAGAATGAATTATATGTATGAAATGCAATTGAAATGTTTGAATGTTGTACGTAGTGTTCTCTGGTTTCACACAAAAGTTTAAAGTTCATTTCATGTTAGAACCTCAGGGCATTTCAGATTTGTTTTAGGGGAGGTCTGAGGTCTTGAAAGTCGAAGAATTAACCCCAATAGAATTGAAGTCAGGTGGTAGTTGTGAACACTTGACAAAGTAAAACTGCGTGTTTTTCACAAACACCACATTTGGCCAGAGAACAAGGGGGAAGTTTTAAAAATGAATGAGTGTAAAATGAATGCGTTTGGCGAAAAGCGCTAATAGAAAATAAAAAACGCGAATACCTAAAGCGCGAATAAAAGGTCATTACGGAAAGCATCAGAGGAAGGGAATGTTGTACTTTTCAGGTGAAATGTACTTATAACATGAAATTAAAATTTATTTCCTTCCAGATTGGAAGGAACCAGATAGAATCCAGCCAAATTCCTGATGGATCTTTTTGATGTGAAGACGGAAAAAGATATTCTATGTTAAAATATCTAAGACACAAACAGAGAGTTAAACTAAATTTAAAACTTACAATTGTAAAGGATGGCGAATAGGAAGGAAAATTTAGATTTAGAATTTAGCATCTTCACTAAAAGCCGATTTTAGGCTACTTAGTTTCAGACTACTAAATTCTGGGAGCAACTTTGTAGCATTCATTATTTTAATTAACCAAATTATTTTTAGTTTGAACTTTCCTATCGAATTCTCAAAGTTTCAGTTGCTGCCCGAATTTAGCGCGAGTGAGATATTTATGCAAATCGCATATATCTGTTAGCAGTTAAAAGGCAGGAGTTAACGAGGGGAAAGACAGTGCCTTGGATTTATCGCCGTAAGGCTGTGCGCGCCAAGATTTCCTCTGTCTACTGAAAGTTCGCCTTTATAGGCATTTGCAATTACTAGTGTTTGCTAGTGAAATTCGCATTGTTGCATTTCACTAAGAGTAAGCTTCCCTCGCCGTCCTACGTAGAATTAAGTTAGGGAATTGAATTTGTTAACACACTTTATTTTTATATTATTTTAGTTCAGCCCAAGTAGTGGCTTACTCTCAATTAGAAGAGTTGTAAATATTTGAATTAAAGCGTCACTTTTAAACCCTGCTTCTGACTTTGTAGTTCTTCAACACTAAAGGACATAGCCTAGATCTGCTCACTGTCCTCTACATAAGGTTTCACAGCTTATGCTCACGAAGAGAGTCCAGAGATTGAAGGAGAAACCTTACAAAGGGATATGCAAATAGCATTAAGAAGAGAGAATGAGAATTGGCAAAAAGTCCTAAAGGGTTACAGATAAAGAGGAGTTAAAATGAAAAGCATCTGCAGGCGTAATCGGGTGTCAAAAATACAAATACTTGTCGAAAAATAAGATTTTCAACCAGGAGAATATTGTTAAAGTGAACATACATGTTCAAGGAGTCAAAAACGTAAGGGGCAGTTTGGTGTCTCCTGTTTTAGCTGATCGATGGGCAAATTTAAAATTGCTTTTACATGTTTCAGTAGCGCCATTTAAGATATATTTTGGATTTATTTACAGCATTATTCTATCATCCGTATTTTGACAAAACATCGCACTTTTTCTGAAACAACAAACATTCGGAAATATCATTTTGAAAATATCGGCACATCGAAGTCTGGATACTTATTGCTGTTCAACACGCCAAATTTTCTGACCTTTGTTATGGGATGAAGTTGTATGGTCGGTTACAGCAATGCGGACAATATGTTTGACGTCTCAAGCATTCGTAAGTGGAGACTGTTGAGATCTCGCGCTTCACTCTTTATTCCTCTACTGAATTTATCGATTGCAAATTCTCAAAACAATCATTGGATCACGACCAACTCGAATAGCAGTTGGGCGGTAGATTGCCAGCAGTTTCAATAGGCTGCGATTCTCCAGCAATCGAACGCTGACATGTTGTAGGGCTGAATTCCTCCTTGTTCTTCTTCTTACGTGAGGCATAGCACGAAGTTAAACGCCAAACAGAAAGACTAAATGCCATTTCCGAGTGAAAACGTGGCATTTCGTTCTAATTATTTTTATATTAAAAATCTGTTCAGAACTTTTACTATTTCCTCTGCCCCACCAGGATATTAAATGAAGAGAGTTTTAAGTAGGAACGTGAATCCAAGTTCAAAAGAAAGGACTGGGTACTTCAATCTTTCCGTGTTAAAACCTCTCTGTTATTTTCTGCTTTGTGCATTGTCGCTACCAACTACCGAGTTTGATTGCAAATTTTGTTGGTAGTCACGGAATAGCAGAATCAGGTTCTAGGCTTTAAACTGAGACTTTGATTTGAAAATTCTATAATCATTGGATTTGTTCAACCGCAAGTAGCAGAAACAAATTTTATGAATTTTGTTCTCTAAATTTTAGTTGAAGTTCAGATTACTTCTTTAATTACTTTATATTGCCATATTTATTTACTGTTCTAACGTTGAAAGTTAGCGACGGGACGATAAATCGTCCGGTAATCTAAAAGCTTAGAGTAATGTTTAGATTAAGTCACACTGAGATTAACCTGCTCACTTTTCACGCAAGTTTCAGGTTTGTTGCTTCATTCATAATGCAGAAATTTTAATGACCAGCAATATAACTTTATGAATCCCAAATACATAATTTTATAGTTAAGCACACATGTGCTAAATCTAAATAAATAATGCTCGTAAAGTCTATGACGCTTCGGAAGCATAAACTTTAAAAACGTCGTTTGAAAAATCATCTTCTACCCTTCTGAAACTAAACACAGATCAGAAGAAGGATGTATAAGACCCTTTATTTAATCATAAAATTAACAGATGACCCAACTTGGGTTACAAGAAGACAACACTTCTGGATTAACAGAAATACATAATAACAATTTCAAGGTGTGTAGTTTAGTCTAACGGCTCACAGAATACTTTAACGCGCAGGAAGAGCTCTGGTCTAAAGTAATCGACGAGACAAGCCTAAAGGCAAGAACCCATCAACGCCAATAACGCAAGCTGCGAACAATCACAGCACAATGTGGCTTAGAATAGGCAAACATACTCTAAAACCTAACTTCCGAAACTTGCTTAACTAGTACTTAATTCTACCTTAATCTGAATAAACTCTTGCTATCTCATTTACATTCGGGCATGAAAAGCGTGAGTGAAAAGAGAATGATAGAAAAGGTTTTTCAACTTAAAATGAACTATTAGTTAAAAATAAATACATAAACCTCACATGCTTTAAATCAAATACAGTCTAATTACGAGTTGAATCCGTAAACCATTCACTAGCTAAGAAATGGATAATCGTACTTGGTAATTACGGGCATTTAATTTCCAAAGATCTGCCTGTTTTACTTTGCCAAATGTAAGATGATGGTGTTGTTGATATAAAATGCTACTTATTTAAGCATGTTTTATGTTAGTTAATCAATAAAGTAAGGCTAACTACTGAAATACAGTCTTTGCAGCTATAAAATTTGAGAGGCATTTTAGTGTAAAAACATTTAATCATAAATCTTTAATTAAAAGCTTATCACCAAATATCAGGTTCATCGAAAAATATGTAAGAAATTATTCTTTCACTTGCATTTATTTATAATTTACGATGTCGATCTTAAAAGAACAGAGTAAAGTTTTTCTCTGTAACCAATTAGAAAATTCGATTTATTTATAAGCGTATTTATTTAAATAATCGTTCTCAGAATTCTCGCGTAACCCATCTTAGGACTCAGCAGACGACGTAATTGCTATATTTTTGTTTTTCATGATATTCTGTTTACATAAACGTAGCTGCATTCACAGCTCGAAATGAACAAAATTCGCCGTTATGTATCACTTTAAACGATAATAAGCAAATTATTTTCCGATAACTAATTGAGTAATCGATGAAGGTTGCAAAGAGACAGTAAAATTCATTTATCATATTTGTCAAGGTCTGAAATTTGGAAAGGACAATGAATACTAAATGTTACAAAGCTTTTCATGGATAAAACAATGTGCAATAAAATTGGAGTTATTAAGTTTGTGAAATCAGAATAATTAGGATTGGAACTCTCTAGTCTTTAATAATAATAATTTCCTTGTAAAAACTATTTTAATTTGCGGCTCCTAATTTATTGCAAGTCTAATCTCTGCCCGTAAGTACTATGCATATTATAAGCTTTTTATTATATTTATTTCTGCGTAAATTTATGTCTGTTTTTGCTGAAATGAAAGTTACAGTCATGTCTTGTATACAGTCAAAAGCAAATAAATTTTCTGTTGTGGTGTACTCTTAAAAGTTTTGATTCCATTATTTCTAAGATTGATAAAAGTAATTTTGCAGCAAATTTTCCAAATAACTTACCTGAAATTTGTTTAAAATTTTAAGAAACTCTGAAAGGTTCTGCGAATTTTTCAGAGCACTTATTACAAAAAACCTACGAATAAAGAACTTTTATTTGGAAGAGCATAAATTAAAGGATTTCACTAATTTTAGAAGTGTAAGGAATTTTCTTGTTTTTCCGCATGCTTTCTTATGTAACTGAAAATTCCGCCAGCTAACAATCGGAGGGTCAGAAGTTCGAATCCCGACGAGGGTACTGCTAATTTGTCGTGTTCCCTGCTACTAAATAAACTTAATATATCTCTACAAAGGGATACCTAAACAGAAACGATGATTCGTCCCCATCCATATTTGACTATCGTACATCTACTTTCCCCTAGTGGCCTTTTAAGAATGTAAGGAATTTTTTCCTTTCTTGCCACATGCTTTCATGATGTAATTGAAAGCACGCTGGGATAACTATTAAAATGTTTGGAGTTCTAACCCTGTCGTGAGCACTATTAATTTTTCATATTTCCTATTGCAAAATAAACCTAATGACCTTAAGTCAAATTTCCCCGTGTATATGCATCTATAGGTATACATATTGATTTAATAAGTTACAGAAAGTAATATTCTTATATTCAGAATAAAATAAGTGTGACATTGAATGAAAAATCTATTACGGCTTTCTTTTCAAATAAGTGATAGCAAAACTAACAGTCATTGGGCAATGCTGAAAGAAATGAGCATTTATCACTGAGACAGAAGCGTTTTAGTAATTGCTTTCTGTTCCTGTACTAGTTGCGTTATCATCATGACAGTTACTTCCATCAGCTGAAAGGTGATGCTCCAAGCGAGAAGTCATAAACAACAATTCATTCTTCAGAAACGAAAGGTAAAGAAAGAAGGAAACGCCTCTGCAGGATATCCAAAAAATCTTTGTGGTATTCAATTTGCGTAACATTTTGTAAACACGCCGCTTTTAATATTTATGCAATTTATTTAATAATTAATTATTATTTTTATCGCCACTGATACTATTAAGAGCAAATTATCTGTCAGCGAAGTTGAATAAAAACACTTTTTATTTGGCATATTATTTTATTTAGTATCTTTCATTCCTCTGTGTCCAGAATATTATATTAGCTATTAGATCTTAAACTTCATTGTGAAAGTTTTGATGCCAAAACTTTCCATCGTATCAATAAAGATAAAAGAAGAAGATTCATAGATTAAAACTTTTGTCGAAATTTATAGTGAATAAAATAGTTTATATGAACAGAAATAGTTCGTCGAGGAATTAAAACAAGCTACACTAACTCTTTCCTTTAAACGTTACTGCTGACCAAACAAAAGAATTTTTGATTCTTTGTTGTCTCAAAGCATAGATATTTATTGCATCAGAATTTAATATCATTGCAGAAATTATTTTGCACCCTGGTATTTCATACGTTAATATCTTTGCTCTTTTCTTAACTCAGTTCATATACAGTTATCTAGAAACGTATGTATATAGATAGACAGACAGAGATTAGAGACAGAGAGCTAGAGGAAATTTTAAGCCCATATTAATGGAAGTAAATCAAACAGTTGGAGAACTTCTGTATGTTATTATGAGTTTCCTGTAATGTTTCATTTAAAAAAAAACAGATAAAACAATAAGAAAACACTAGCAAAAACGTTTCTAGTAAATCCCGATATATGAACTTGGTGGCTCCTATTTTACTGAATCATAGAAAAAGCAGAATTTTGGCATCATAACATTATAAATATCTAAACTTATAAATCAAATAACCACATTTTTAAGGCAAAACAAAACGCCTTTTTATTGTACGATCAAAAATTTTAAGAAGTTTGTTTCTAACGCAGCCAAATTTTGGGACTTCCTGAATGTGTGCTCTAAAAATAAATTATTGAAGCCACGAATGTTAGCTTTTTAATTCTTTTAGCGGGAGTAAATCACCTCTTTTATGTATTCAATATTCAGTACGTCCCTTGTTTCCAGTTTCTCCGGAGATTCTGCTTAACTGAACGATAGCGCAGTCTCCATTTCGACCAGGATTTGAGCCTGAGGCCTCTCAGTTTCCCAGTCACAAGCATGCCGCAGGCTGAGATACTGAAATTCAAGTCTTCAATAGAGAGCACTTCCTAATACGTAGAATGGTCGCATGCCCTTGTAAATGTAAAGTAATATTGTTTGTTTTAAAAGTCGGAAATTGCTTACATGTCAAAATTATAGAAACAACGTGAGGAGATGAAATGTAGTAGATTTCCAAGTTACTGAAGTGGGGGAAAAGGAAAAACTGGAAACGAATTTATTTCCCATAATGATTCCTGAAAATATTATACATTTTGCAGAGTTAGCAGACAATCCATTTTTTCTAAAAAAAAGATAATTTAATCGTTTAAAAGAAGTCAGAAGACATTTAGAAATTCAAAGTATTCCGTACAGTTATTTCAAACGAAAGTCCTCACAATTACATTAACGGAGAAACATTATGCAGCTAGATCGAATAAAATCTATCGAAGCGCACCTAGTGTCAAATCAGAGAAGTTATCAAACATAACTTTGCAAAATGTGAGATAAAAGAAAATGATCAATGGTCTAATTTAGCAGCATCATAGTTTCAGTAACATGCAATATTTACAGCTATACAACAAGAAGTGAAATCCGAATATTATGAAAATTAAAATTTGACTTTCATACGTTCTCACAGAAGACAAGTTCTAACGAATAAAACACTCTGTATAATGAATTGAAAATAAAAAGTGCAAAATCTTTACGGAAACATTCCAAGATCTATTTTCTGACTTATATAAATTTTCTTTGACTATTATAGACGTTACTCAAAACGTTTAAGAAATTTAAGAGCAGCTACAAATAGAAATCGCTCGCTTTAACGATTAATGTCTCAATATTTGGTAAAATCGTTTTTACATTCTTAGCTGGTTCCTCAAAAGTATTTATTCCGCATATTTCCGCTAATTTCATACGTAAGGGTACGCATTTCTATTGGTTTTAATTAATTTAAACACAATGAATAGTTCACTACTCTAAAAATTAAGGAAGAGCATGGTTTTGTGGTCTAATTTGAGAATGAAGAAACATGGAAACAAATTTAGAGGACATGTTCACTAAACAGTTCTTTAATTAATGCGACATATAATGTTTCTAATGTTCGACATAAACATGAAATTACAACAAAATAAGGCACTCTTCGCAGAGAGATCCAGTCTTGGAGAAACAGTACATCACAGCTTTTTGAGGAAAAATGGGATGGTAACATTAGAAAAATTGGTTCTAATAAAGAATGTGCCCACCCTTAGCTGCAATACATTGGCCGCAGCGACGTGCTATGCTGTCAATTAAGTTGTTGATCAGTGAAATAGGAAGCAACGACCAGGCAGGGAGTAATCTTTGTTCAAGCTCATCTAATGACCTTGGAGGAGAACTTAAAGCAGCAACCTGTCTTCCAAGGCAGTCCCAAAGATGCTCTATCGGATTCAGGTCAAGATATTAAGGTGGCCAATTCATCCGCTCCATACCGTGACTCTCAAGATATTCTTCAGCAAACCGAACAACCGAACTCAGTACGATCTCACATTGTCGTCCATCAAAAAAAATCTAGGACTAATAAGGCATATTGACGGACATATTGATCAAGGATCTCGTCTCGATATCTCACACCTGTCAAATTTCTTCCATGCAACCCATGCAGGTCAGTATTACTACCTTGAGAAATCCGAGCCCAAACCATTAATCCACAACCTCTGTAACTGTGTATTTCCACAGTGGGGTAATTGGTTGTATCTGGTGCGTTTTTCCCTCCAGATCAGTTGACGAACTTGGCACTTTCCAGTGTGAACCTTGACTCGTCTGTGAACAGAACAGCCGCCCATTGTTGACTAGTCCAGAAGACGTGTTCGCTTGCCCAACATAAAAGGGCACCTCTGTGTCATCGATTCAAGGGAACACAAACAATTAGTCGTCTTGCATAGAGACCTGTTATGTGCAAGCGTCTGCGCACTGTAGTGGCTTACAGTCTTTTTCTTGTTGTCACTAAATGATCTGCCCTGAACTGATGCACAGTAATATTGCTCCTTCTTTGGGCTTAAAGAGCTAAATAACGGTCTCCCGCAGGTGTTGTAACTCTTGATCTATACGGAACATGCCTTCTAGATACAGAATCCTCGGATTTAAACTGATTCCATAGTCGATGGACCCCACTACATCGAGACATCTAGCAGCTTCAGCTTGTGACGTTCCCTTTCCATCCATCCGATCGCGTATTACCTCAACGAATTGGGCAAACGACTTCTCCAGGACATTGATAGACTCTTCTGGATAATGTCAAAGAAAGTGCTAATAACAACTGAAGATCAACTCTCATACAATGTTTGCATTTTTTCTCCAGCTCTAATATTAGTATCCATTTCTATAAATTCAAAGTGGTAGCTATTGTTTTTGCATACATTTTCTTAAACTTCCTTACTGTCATGCATATAAACATGAATTTACATGTTACTGACATTTTTGTAATGTGAAATTTTGTCATGTGAAAAAACACGCTGTTCCTTAACTTTTGGAGGGCAGTGTTTATTTTAACTGTAGATTTTAATGCTATAGTCACCTCTGTTTGAAGCATAATAGGCTTAACAGACCCGATTAATACTGCTTTTGCTACTTTTTTTGTTATGTATCTTCTATAACATCTTCATTACGGCATAGTGTATTTTTCTGCAGGATAACAACTTTCCTGTAAAAAACAAATCGAGCACTTTGTATTCCGTAATTATCTCATCAACTCTGCAAAATACAGTCCCATTTATCTTCAGAACTTGAGCTAATAAAGAATTTGATTTGTAATAGATTTGCTCAAAGTACACAAATTAATTAGTTATTTTCCTTTGGGATACTACACTGACTACCAACAAGTATTTGAACACCTATGCAAATGACGATATCTGCGGTCCTAAGGTACGTCACGGACTCCGCCGGTATATATCGTGTAGGAAACAGCATCGGCTTTAGTCGCATGCAAGATGCCTCGCAGTTCGGAGCTCTTTGATTCCGAGAAAGGTATAATTATCGGGTATCACAAATGTGGCCGACCCTTAAGGGACATATCTAGCGATCTGAAGTACCCAAAATTGACAGTGGCCTATGTGATTAAGAAGTGGAAGGTGAGCGGTGATTGTCGGAATGTGCCCCTAGTCGGCAGACCAACGAAACTGGGAGATAGAGACCGACGAGTGCTGTCCAGAGAAATTCGGAAGAACCGCATCCAACCGATGGCCCTTATCCGCAAGGAGTTTCAACAGGAATCCAAGAGTGTTGTTTCAATGAATACCATCCGTAAGAAAGCACATCTGCTTGGTTTTCATGGTCATGCTGCTGCCCATAAGCCTTTGATCACAAAGTCCACCGCGCTGCTCCGTTAATGTGGTGCAAAGCACATCGAAATTGGACCGTACATCAGTGGATGGCAGGGTCTGGTTCTGGCGTCTACCTAGAGAACGTCTCCTGCCAGAATGCATTGTGCCAACAGTCAAGTTCGGCGGCGGTGGAATTATGGTCTGGGGGTGTTTCTCATGGTATGGGCTGAGACCCTTGGTCCCCATTCATGGTAAGCTCAACTCCGATGCCTACTGCACTATTTTGGATGACAATGTGCTTCTTACGTTGTGGCAGTTTTACGAGTTGGACCACTGTTACTTTCAGGACGACAATGCCAGTTGTCATGTTTCGACGTTAACCAAGGCTTAGTATGGTGCCAATGGAGTTCATCGAATGGACTAGCCTGCCCAGAGTCCAGACCTGAACCCTATTGAGAACCTCTGGGACGAGTTGCATCGCCGAATTCAGGGGTGCACTACCCGTGCAAAATCGGTGAAGGAACTTCTATGTCTTCTCCAAGCCGAGTGGAAGAAAATACCACTAGCTGTCATACAAAGACTTGTGGAAATTATGCCCCGGAGGTCCATGCTGTAATTACCTCTCGTGGAGGCTCTACCAACTATTGATTTTGAATAAAGTTGGTTTTTCTTTTCTATCACAGGTGTCTAAATACTTATTGGTAGTCAGTGTATTTAGTTTTTGTTCATAGGCAATCTAACACTATGTTTTTATGTATCTGTACATATGCATATGCATGCAGAAGAAAACATTTTTCAAAAATTAATTTAGAATTTAATAAAATGTACAACTTGCACTGAAACAAAAGGTAAATAGAAGAGAAGAAAATAAAAAGATCACACAATCGAACTTGGATCATCAGCCTAGCCATCGCGCCAATAAGCCACGGCGGGATATGTTTTGAAATTGAATAAACGAAACTTCATTTAAACTGTAAGAGATATGTTCTTTCTTTAGACGTTAATAAATTTGTATTTCTATTATAATCATTATTAAATAATTTAACAACATGCTTCCCTTGGCTCTCTCATCATACACGCTGAATTCTTGAGAAAGAGAAGTATACAATTTATTTTGTAATCACGGGATTTCGATAGCGTGTGTATGAGATCTGGAAGGTCAAAGCTAAACGTGCAGTGCGCAGTTTGGTATGATCTAAATTATATTATATTTTCATTTAACTTTGCGCGTCAGTTTTTATCGAAACACTTCTCATTCTGAAATACGTAGTTAACATTAAACTGCTAAAAGAATACGACTTATCTATTGACTACATTGATCTGAATATAAAACATAATTCTTATGACTGAAGAGAGGTATATGACTTAATCTCGGCCATATTTGTTCAAAAACTAGATTCTTCTCAACTGCTCGAAAGAAATTAAAACGAAACTTACAAACGGTTTTAGAAAACTCTCAGTATTAATCAACATTTGGTAGGAGTGATAATAATTTTCATAAGTCGAATAAAATCGGGTACCATAACCTGGACAACCTTATAAAACAATCAGCCCTCTAGTGACAATCACTTCCAGGTCGACCATCTCTGAGGGTAACCAGTGTTTACTACCAGTGGAGTAACCAGTGGACTATAGATAAACATCAGAAATGAAATCACCTTTGTAAGTCGACCACTTTTCTAAAAAGAGAAATCGCGAACGGGGTTCTTAAGGAAGATTTATTGCACTCTATTATAACAATTTTTAGCTGCAAAATCAGTGAATAGACAGCTAATGTATTTGAAAAAAGCGTGAACAAAAGCTACTCATACGTTTTAACAAATGTTTATGCTCAAAAAACTGAATAATAGCTACATACACATAAACAAAAATTTCCATTTATTGTCTTCAGCAATTTCAGTTCTTTAAAAACTTTCGCTGAATATTTCGTCAGCAAGTTTCTTGATGCCGTTGAGAGCTGAAAAGGGCCATTTGAAGAGTTAGTTTTTAATACAAGAAAGTGATAAATCAAAGAAATAAATGTTGTTAAATTATATGTAGCGTTTCTCAACTGCTAATAATAAGAATAGAAATTTAAAGTAGATGCGACAGAAGAAGAATAAGCTTCGAGTGTCATTGTTCGCGTATTATCTCTCTACTTTCTCAAAAGCAGGGAAAAAATGGTTTGGGGGTGTAAGAATCTATACTTAACTTCAGAAGCAGTGCAATTTCTCATTCGATAACATATGCCTATCCATGGAAATTTTTCTTTCGCTTTATTCATTGTTCTCCACAATTTCTGTTTTCATAAATAAGAACAAGTATTCGCCTCCCTTTTTAGTAATGCTTTATGGCAGTTAAAATGATTAATGGTATTTGTCAAAAGGGTGTTAGTATGTCAGATTTTATAAAAATATGTACAAAATATTTATATAACATTTTTCAAAATTAATTTCTCAATTAATGCTCAAATATATTCACTGTTTCAGATGATCGATTTGTTATATCCGATCAAGTTTACACTTAATTTCTTATTGCTTTATTTCACTGTTTTGCGCAGATATTTACAGCAACGAAAATTAGTTCAAATTAGTTTCATCGGTTTTAAATTAGTTACGGGAATAGTCTGACTGAAGCAATGCACATGACAAGAACGAGTTTTATTTATGAGAAAAAAAGCTTAAAAATGTGGTTGTAGAGATTCGGCTTCATTGATCCATTTATCATGTCTTTAATAGGTATGTCGCACCAATAACGTTCCAGATGTCCTTTTCATAATTATTCCTTTAAAAGTTATTTCTTGTCTTGATTTTAAAAAAACTTTTAGACTATTAGAATAAACGCAGTAAATATTCGAATGAGATTTATAATCCGAAATGCAAACAAAAGTTTTAAATTTTTACACCTCTTCTGATTCAGTAAACTACATATCCTGGAAGTGCAAGACTAATTAGTTTTACTCCATTATTTTAGTAAAAAGCAACTTCAGTTTACTTAATGTTAAGGCAGTTTTCTATTCTTTTGCAAAATAACATATATATATTATACATATATATATATATATATACACTGGTGTGCAAACATTAAGGACGAAGTCGAAAAATTAGCATATCAGCTGAACGAAGAGGCAGAGCGGACAGAAAGACCAATCAGGAGATTAAGTAAGGTGATAGCACATGCGCAGATATGCAGGTAGACGTAATGGGGGAGTGTCTGAGTAGTATAAAGCATGTTGTCGGTGTAAGATCAGTATTTCTGGCAAAGAGATTGCACGCCGTATAGCAGTTAAAATCACACCCAGTTGCTGCCTCAGCGATAAATGGCGAATAATCAATCTGTTAGACGACATCTGGATGCTTTTACTGGAGGTCGAATCATTCGGAAGTTGGAGGAAGGCCGTAGTGTGACAAGTGTGGCTGCAGAAGTTGAAATTGCTCACAGCATCGTTTCACGACTTTGGAGACAATTTCAAACTACAGGAACAGCTATCCGGGGGTTTAGTAGTGGTCGTCTACGAGGAACCACACCCGCAGATGACCGGTATATTGCCTTACAGGCCAGAAGAAACAGGCGGCAGACAGCAGTAGAAATCGCTAGACACACGACACAGACGACTGGACGACCGATATCGCGTTTTACCGAAAAATTAGCATATCAGCCAGAAGACTGCACGGT
This sequence comes from Stegodyphus mimosarum, assembly GCA_000611955.2. NCBI lineage: Eukaryota > Metazoa > Arthropoda > Arachnida > Araneae > Eresidae > Stegodyphus > Stegodyphus mimosarum. The sequence continues at coordinate 645,241 of KK112641.1, read as the reverse complement.
CGTGGTCTGTTTGCAAGACGCCCTGTACGGTGTGTACCTCTAACGCCTGCTCATCGGAGAAGGCGTTCTCTGTGGTGCCGGGAACGCCGGAATTGGAGAGACAATGAATGGGGACGAGTACTCTTTACAGATGAGAGCAGATTTAGTCTGAGTTGCGATTCTAGACACATACACATCTGGACAGAATCGTTCCAGGCAGAGATTGCGGATTATGAAATCAATCGGATATAGCCAAGCAATAGTCATAGGAATATGAAATCGGTGGATGCAGGAGGGAACGACTGACGGACAGAAGCAATTGCAACCGCTTCGTCGCATCATACCACAGGAAGACAGAAACCCAAGAACTGGCCCCCCGTCCTGGTATCGACTAGGGCCTGTCTCTCGGCGGGTGTGTGTCCAAGCTCCTGTGATCCCTTCAACTGCGGCGCAGATCCCACAGTCCCTGCCCGGCTTTATACAAAGCTTGGGACACGGAAGAAACGCTAGCAAAATGTAAAAAGAAACAAAAATTGAAATCTTGATCATCTCCGCCTCCGGGCACCACTCCTTTTGCTTCGATTTTCCCCTTAGTGCCTTGTCCACTTTGTCAGTCCCCATCACTGGGACTATGGGGGCCAAACCCCCGATAACTAGTGATCTCCGATCTATCTCCACCACAGACAGAGGAACAGATACGACAGTACCAGTACGGTCCCTGCCAAGTCTCAACCAACCTTAGACTGAAAGGGCTCTAGTCCTGTGAAATCTAGAGCTCTAGTCCTGTGAAGTCAACATCCGCAAATATATCACAACAAATGTAATCTGTAACACAATAATTGGTGTCTGCGAGAACAATTCGACGTTGTTTACGGTAAAATAGACTATCCGCTAGGCGTCCATTGCTTCGCTTACTTTGAACTACAGGCGTTTGTATTTGCAGGGATACACTAAATGGCAGAGGTGGATATCCAAATGGCATGACATTGTATTTTCGGGCGACTCACGCTTCTGCCTGCAGTACTAAGATTGTTGGATTAGAGATGAGACACCATGGAGAGAGGCTGCTCGCCTGTTGCATTATGTATCGCTGTATGGGTTCCGCACCCGATGTTATGACGTGGGGTGGCCAATCCCGAGTATATTCGAATTACTGTGGATCTAAATTTTCATTCCACGATAACAATGTTGATGTTCATCAAGCTGCTATAATAGCTGAATTTTATCAAATTGTTTCTATAGGCTGGCCAACCTATTCACCGGACTAGAGTCCTGCTGAGAATTTCTGAGATTTAGTAGACGCGACGAGTTCCAGCCCGCAAGCTCATTTCTTAAAACATTCAGGAGCTTAGGTCTACCTTCTTAGAAGAATGGCATTCCACTAAGAGCCCAAGGAACATTATGAAACTCTGATTAACAGAACGAAAAAAACGTTCGAAAATGTGCTTTTCCTCTAAAGGAGACCACGTTTCCTGAAAAACGTTTTACATTAAAGAAACATGATGACATAATTGCCTGCTCTGCACAGTTTGGCAGCAATAGTTTAGTAGCATTAATTTAGTATTCAGGTTATAGACTCGGGTAGTATATCTCTATAAATGTTTATGTATAGTATCTGCAAATTCTTTTGTCTTGTAAAAAAACGTTTAGGTGGATTTTAATAATCATACATTATTACCCTTTTAATTCCGAATTCTGTATATAAAGAAAATAGTGATTTTCTATCAGTTAGGACACTATCTGAATTAATACCTAGCTCCGAGGTCTACAGTTATACGAATGCGAATAATTTAGGAATCCCGATGTGATAACTGGTAAGAAGATTTATAGGTTATGAATTCTCAGTTTCCACCTCAAATGAAGTTTTCAAAATGCACTTTGCAACATACACTGCTCGACAGTGAAAATGCAACACCAAGAAGGGAGTAGTCAGAAATTTATGCAAATTTTAGAGTAGACGCACGTCACTGTGTTATGCAAATGATGTGAAATGCGCAGCTCTCCGACACACGTGAAGTAAGATATAAGGGAAGGAACGTGCAGAATGGGCAATATTCGTGTCGTTATTTCTACCAGACGAATTATCGAAGGAAGTTGATTTTTGTCCCGGAGGATACGTGTAATAGGAGAGAATGCCAAGTCGCCCTCAACGAAGGCACTTCCAGCAAATAGACGATTTTACGAGGGGTATGGTGATCGGACTGAGAAGGGCGGGTTTGTCCTTACGTCAAATCGCAGCTGATACCAACATGGATGCGAGCACGGTGCATCGGCTGTGGCGAACATGGTTGGAACAAGGGAATGTGGGAAAAGGAGGGGTGCAGCTGCAACCAGATTGACGTCAGCACGCGTAGATCGACGCATCCGCCGACAAGCTGTGCTGGTCCAGAAAGTCACTCGTACAGCGATTCTGCAGCATGGGCAAGATACCCTGGATGTTCCCGTTTCGACGAGAACCATTTCCCATCGATTGGTTGAACATGGCCTGCACTCACGACGTCCGTTAAGAAGACTGCCATTGACCCCACAGCTTAGACGCCAACGTTTAGAATGGTGCCGGACTGGAGCGATGTGGATGACAGAATGGCGAAACGTCGTGTTCTCAGATGGACCTCGCTTCTCTTTATCCAGTGACAGTCGCCGCATATGTGCGTGGCGTGGACGTGGAGACAGATCTAATCCGGCATTAACTGTGGAACGCCCCACCACACGACAACGTGGCATAATGGTTTGGGGCGCTATTGCCTACGATTCCAGGTCACCTCTAGTTCGTATTCAGGGCACTCTGACGACCCAACGATACTTGGATAATATACTGCGGTCTGTGGCAATCCCCTGCCTTCAGGGGCTGCATATCGCAATTTTGTAGCAGGATAACGCCCGACCACACAGTGCTGGCATCTGCCAATTTGCTCCAGCATGCAAGGTATACAAGGATCTTGCCAACATGCAAGGTATACAGATGCTTCCCTGGTCACCGTAATTACCAAAATAAAAGCGATTTACTCAGAGCACTCACACAAACCAACCAACATGGCTGCTGCCACCAGTTGCCAGACCCTCCCTGGTCACCGTACTCTCCTGACGTGTTACCAATCGAACATGTGTGGAATGTGATTGGACGCCGTTTGTAGACTCTGCCCCTGCCTCGTTCAGAAGACGAACTGTGGCAAATGGTTGAAAAGCTATAGAAAGCCATCCCTCAGGACACCATCCGCACTCTTATTGACTCTATGCCTAGACGTGTTTCTTCGCGCATCGCTGTCCGCGGTGGTCCTACATCCTGCTGAGCTGACGCCGTTCTCGCACTGTATTCTGACTATCATTTTGAAATAAAGATTACTTACTGCTGCTTGCTGTCTCTTTCATTTTTCCAAATTTCCTCACTTTCTGACCACTCCTTCTTGGTGCTGCATTTTCAATGTCTAGCAGTGTATAAAACTCTATTCTAAACTCGACGGCACAAACAGCCCTTAGAGAGCCATGGCCGACAGTTGCCTGATATTTGCTTTCTAGACTGTGGGCTCCGGGGTGCTTGTGCATCTTTGCCTGGACAAGTGGTCAGCCTGTCGCAGGATCCCTGGTATTTAGTCCCCAAGCAAACTTTGCCCAGCCCAAGGATCGAACCCAGAACCTGTTGTGCTGCTGCGCCAAGCGCTAGCCACTGCGCCACCGGTCCTCACTTTGCAACATATAGCTCCCCAATATCGAAATACTTATTGCACAGTTGGTATAGTCCGTAGACGGTAATCTCGCTCCACTCTGTCAGTTTGAAAGGGTACAGACACCAGGTAAGTATTATAGTACTAGTGGAATAGTGTTACTTTTCAGTTTGAGAGGCATCGTAAGTTCAAATCCTACTCAGAACAAAACCTTCATAATTTTAAGTATATTATATTCTTTTTTATTCTAGTATATTCATTATATACTGGTCTTCTAACAAGACAAAAATTAATCTTCGTAAGAAAATGCATTTAAATCAATAACATTCTTTTATCATATCTAGTGAACGAAATTCAGAAGTTTTCAGAGATTTTGGAAAAGACAAAAGAATAAAAATTAAATTCTCGTCCTCAACAGCCTAATAAAAGCGGCTTGTTGACAAAGTGAAGACTTTCGAACCTAAATCATGGCTATCGGTAAGCCCCTTACGACTTGTTCCTTTAGTTAGATGCTCTGTGTTTTGTGGCAGGGGGCAAACAGAGCTTTCCTAATTAGCATTCTTCCAAAACCTCTAATTAAAACCTCGATGACAAACGGTATGAAACCTCCACAGCCCGACGCAAGCGCCTCCTGTCATTGTGATGCTTTAATTAAAGCTGAAACGCATTTTGCTTTATCCCTCATTTAATTATCTCTCTCTGACCCGACATTTATGTCAAACACTAAACAAAGTGCAGCACTTAAAGATTTTTTGGCAAACATATTGCATTTTGTGGCACAATTAGCAACTTCGCTTTGCTGTCGTTTTTTGTTTAGTTTGTTAAAAATAATGTAGTATATATGGGCACAAAGCTCGACTTTCTTAAATTTAACTTTCTTAAGGTGACAAAATACATATACCACAGTTCTTACTTATGAAAGGATAATAGGTTTACTTAACATAATTTAAATTTTTAAACTTTTGCGTGTTAACAAAAATGCATTTAGGAAATACTAGCTATCAAACCTAAGAGTAGTAATGCCATCACGTTTAAATTGCTTCATAATCTTCTCTTCTTATTATTATTATATAATAAACTGTAACTTTAGGTGCACATTATTAATAAATAATATTCTCTTTTAACTAATTACACTTTCATATTCTCTTTTAACTAATTACACTTTCACTGTTATTAGTTAATACAGAATAATATTTTACTGGTGTTGCATTCTTTAGTACGATTAATTTAGATTTAATGATTCTTACCATTTTAATGATAAGAATACCCATATATTGTCCTGATTATCAAGTATTATGAGTCCCTTTTCGAAGACGAAATTTTTTCATTTTCTCTTTCCAACAATGAATATTTCTGGCGTATTTAATATCACCTTTCCGGTCTCTTGTCTTGCATGTGTAGTCACAAACCAAATGTTTGCTCTATTTTCATATTTATTTCTACTCTTTCCATTAATCGTACAGTTCCAAATTATTGGTGCCTTAATTATATTATTTTAGTCCGTCATAAAGTGTCAAAAAAACGGCTTTAATAATTTGATGAATCTTGACGCATAATCAAATAATTGATGCCTACAAGATTTTTTAAAATATTCCTGGCTGAAAGCATATTTCTCTAAATTCATCTGAGACTGTGGAAAACTAGCATATCCGTTAATCTATGAGTAGCAGTTTTCAGGTATATTTTATACGCATCCATATATTATGCAGAATTTTTTTCGAACTTTTCACCTGACTGAGAAAGGACAGTAAAATTTACACCTCGAATTCTCAAATATAATTCTTCAGATAGGGCTTTGCACTACAGTGTTCTGCTGTGTAAATTCTTCTATTTTACAAACCATTGTGAGAGTTTTATGCACTTGAACAACACAAATGTGAGACACATTTGAGGATCTCAACAATCCACCTTTAAAATATTTCCGTTGTTAGTTATTTTATTATTTAAACAATTAAAAATATATTTAATAGAGCGTGATACCATGGAATCATTGCAAAATATTGATGTGAGCATACCCCGAAAACACAATATTTCTGGACGAACAACCTACCTATTTTACGCATATTTTCGATATTTTTTTTCACATAATCTTATAGCTTAATATCCCTACATTAGCAGTTTGTCACAGTCTGATTTTTTGTGAATACTTTTAATGCGACCTCTTTCGTTTCACCTTTCGTTTCTGATACGATGTAGCGTATTGCATTTCAAATGGACGTTTTATGTTTGGCAATAATAATAAAATGTGCTTTGTTTTTAAAGTATTATGAGTTTGGTGGAACGCTACATGTTGCCGAATTGATGCTATGTTGCTAGAGAAAACTGCGCCGAATCATGAATGGAAAATAGAAGACCGTTAAGGAAATGGCGCATTGGGTGGGTAGAAAAATGTGAGACGTTAGTAGCCGTACATCTTAGACTGTTTTATGGTATATAAAAATTCTTATTTAAAGCAGAATATAAGGCAAAGCTTTCAGCTCTTAAACACAGTAATTTAACATCAATATTGATTTCTGAATCAATTAATGTGATAATTTTATATTTTCCTTTTGCTGTATAGTTATTAAATATAATTTTAAATTGTTCTATTATGAGTTCTCTTTTTGTATATTAAAACAAATTGCCGATTAGTTTAATATTGAACTTAAGCCGACTTAAGAGAAGACCAATAAAAATGCCTAAAGACATATTAAAAAGATACATATAAAGGTTCTGGAAATCCATAAATTAACTTTTCGATAAATATCTTCCGTTTTTGCTAAATTATTGCTAATGTTGCGCAACAAAAGCTTTTTTCGTTTATCCTACATTTAATACAAAATGCCGATGAACTAGAAAAATATTTTTTCCCTTATTTTACGTGCAACCGTCTGTGCGTTAAAAATTTATAACTTTTCACTGTTTACAAACTTGCCTCAATAATCTCCGCCCAGGATGTAAAGCTATCATTGTCAGAGGAAGCATTCGAATACAATATATTGAAGAGAAACTGAGTTATGTTACACGGTTTTGAAAACCCTTCATCTAAATCATGACTGTTAAAGCTCTTAATTCCGTTTAAGGTATCAAAGTAGATAAAAAGTACGTGTTTTGCAGTCTTAATCTACATTAACTGTATGTTTTCTTAACGATAAAAGAAGTGTTCGTAATTGAAAACTGCGTTAAGTTCTGGGCTAAACCTCAGATTAAGTAGCAGAAATATTCGTAAGTGAATATTGTTAATAAGCATTATAAAATAAGATGTTCTGTATATATATGAACATAGAAAATTACTTTTCAGGATTTACTCTATCTGCCTTCAGGTATACTAAGCTAAACGCTATTACACAATAGTGAGTCATATGACTGAATATTCATTAATTACAGATATACACAAGTACAATTAACTCAGGTCTCGCGTGAAGGTGCTACAAATAAGCATTTCTATATCGTACTTTGCAAATATCGGAATCATGCATTGTCGCACTATAAATATGCAGTTCTGAAGTCTCTAAAATGTATAGGGTAGAGATTTATTTTAAATCAGATTCTCTGACAGCGTTTTGGTGGATGGGTGATGAATAAATTACAGGAATTCTTACAATAGAATGTAGAATTCTGCATATTTTTTCGAAAAAGGAAATACTTCGCAATCGAAAATCTGAAAATGTATTCAGTACACTATTTTCGCAAAGCAGAAATATGAAGAAATCAAAAAACATCATTTTATAGACCTTCCCCTTTATGTAACCCCGCCATAAGTAAATACAACATTACTGTTGTCCGCTTCCTTATTTTTCAAAAATACAAATTTTAAATCAACACAAGTATAAAATAACGTGAAATCAGTTAACTATGTCGCTAAATAATTAACAGATAAATGCTAAGAAAAATTCAATAAAAAATTACGGTTATTGAAAAATAAATTAACTGAAAGAATATGTTAAAT
>KK112641.1:626197-637612 GCA_000611955.2 Stegodyphus mimosarum | reverse complement strand
GGATATGTTTCGAAACAAGATTCTCTCGAAGTCTTCGACCCCTGCAGCCTTTGTCTAGGCAGGGAAACAAACTGTTGGCGCACCAGTAAAATATCGTGGCCACATGCTCCAGAAACAGTGACCATGAACACGATAAGAAACAAAGTTGCTTACTACTTAAATGGCAATAACCAGTAAATTTTAGTACGGATATCACATGACCGAAGAGCGACGGAGGCTCTTGAATTAGCGTTTTTCTTTCTAAATAGCATATGTCGCGAATTATTCCGATTTTTTTAACAAACTTAATTTATGATGCGACATTTATTTCGAACCATAATTTCCTTTCTTTGTAAATGATATTTTTTCCGCTTTGATACGATGCAATTGTTATTGTTAACTATAAAGCGATGTATGTTTTACATTATTTTTTAGTTTTAACTAAATCCTCTGGAATATTCTTTTGTTTTGTTTTCTTTATAGGATATACTGTATTCTTCTCTGAGAAATCTGACAAACAAGGAGAGCTTATTTTATCCTCTATTTGCATTTGATCGTCCTTCCAAATTTCCAGATTTGGTGATTTTCAGACATTTTATTTCGGTTTAGCTAACTTAGCTTTATCCATTTTATTCCATTTACATTTGAATCGTTTAATAACAGGACAGAAAAATAAATTAATCAGATTCTAAGATATGCATATCTTCAGTGCTCAAGATTATTTTATCGAAAGAAACAACTGTCTCATAAACCTATGCAATGCCTCCGAATAGTATAAATATAAAATGAATCATTATAGTTAATCCTGACATTGAAAAATATTTAATTCAAATGTATCGTACAACTGGAGCAGAAATCTTATTCTTATTCACCAATTCTAGCATTATATACAGCAGTTGTTTTCAAAAATTGATGCTAAATTTAATTGTCTAATTTAGCATAAATTTATTACAGTTATAAATCTACTAAATATGGCTGTAACGAACTATGTCGCAAAAATAATCTTTATGAAACTTTAATTTAGTAAAATATTTATTATAAATTTACAAAATAAATCTTCGCAGCATAATATTTCTTCCAACGTCAGCATTTTATTTCATGATTAATTTTCCCTTTTCAAATACTTATTACGGTCTAATTATTATTATTATTATTATTATTATTATTATTATTATCATCATCACCATCATCACTACTACTAACTACTTATTTCAAAAATTAAGTCCGGAATAAATTAAAAACTTTTAGTCATTAAAAACTTTGAAAATTGTTATGTTTGTCGTGAGAACGATATATTTCTCCTATTAAACGTAAGGCACGTCACGCTCTTTAACCTCTCTGATGGGCTTAGAAGCTGAAAGCAACATTAGAACAAAAATCGCTCTTTGTAAACGAATGGCTATCAAGCAACAAGTTTATGAGGGAAGCTTATTGCGTCGCAAAGTAAATTTGTCGCCTCGTGCAGACAGACCTTTTAAGATATTTCGATGTGGAAAACTACTTATTCCGTGCCCACCAAAATTTATAATGCGACAGTTGTCAATATTCTAAGAATAAATAAAAATGTTAAAAATGTTGCCGAAAGAGAATCATAAAGCTGAAATGTTAAAAAGGAACAAAACTAATGGAGAGGAACTTAAGAAAATAGACAGAAAAAGTTATTTTTATCGCATGGGAAAAATTCAATTTAAACGATTCTGACAGTAACAAATGTTAAGGGTAAGATATAAACCAGAAACTCGAAAGATATTTTAGTATAAAACTAGAAGAACAAAGAGTGACGTCATGGTCATGTTTTGTATATGGTGACAAATATGATATGGTCATATGAAAGCAACATATAACAGGCGAGAAAACAACTTGAAAATTAAACTTGTGTAAAATCCTTGCAGGCTTTGAACATGATTATCAACCGATGTTCTACGAGCGTTTAAATTATATATGAAGTACTAAACGTTGTTATATCTGGCAATGATTGAACTGTTTTAATGTCTTTATGTCGTGCATATAACTCGACAAAATAGGAATTTGATCAGAAAAGTTTGTTTCATATCAAGAAAGTTAGATCTTAGTCCAACTAAAGCGATCTGACTACAACTTACACCATCAGGTATAGCTGTAACAAACGTTTTTCTGTAAAGGAATTACAAATAGCCTTGCATTTTTGCTCGAATTAAACAGACACTAAATTACATTTAAAAAAATTAGTTAATGATGTGACAAATAGAAATTTTCACTTTTCTAATCAAACTGGATGTACAACTAATTTTAAATTCGGACATGGTATATATATTAAAAAATTATTATTTTATCTCACTGTGGATATTTATTATTAAGCATACATCCAAAATATGCAAGTGTACTTAAAATTCTTACCAGCCAAAGGAAATATGCTATTCATTTGATCTCACCTTATGATGAAATTACATCATACGATACGATCAAACGAAAAGATATTAGCACCAGAAAGTCAGTTTTTCACCGGAAGAACAAGCAACCAAACTCATTTTATTCCCTTTTTCCGTGGGCTAGCGGCAAAATATAATTTTTTATGCTTTTCCTCTGGTTCTATTGGGAATATTTCCAAAACGTTTTCTCTACTGGATGTTGCCTATTGTAAGCAGTAGTTTGCTCCACCTGTCTACAATCGATGGTAATTAATGCTGTTTTAAAATCATCTTCTTAATTTCATTATCTAGCTATCATTCTGGTAGGTAATCACCTGCCCTGCACTAGTAATTAACTACTGCCTCAAGACGCAAGAGAAACACGCCGACGTGGAAAATAAGACGGGCAAATCAACAACTTTGTATTCGGCGTAGATTTTGTAAAATTCCAATCGATTTCGAGGGCAAAACGGGTTCCCCTTCATCAGAATAAAAAAATTCTGCAAAAGCGAGAAAGCGAATGTCGATCATATTTATACCCTCAGGCGAAACGTGGAAGAGCCGATAGCGCCAGTTATCGGCAGAAATAATAACGAAAAATGAAGGATTAAGTTAGTAGAATTTTGAAGGCATTAGGCAAGACTGGATTGGAATTGAAGTCATTGACTAAGCAGGATACATTTTTGTGAATGTGAAAAGCTTCAAGAATATCCAATTCCCTAATAGAACCAGATTTCTGGATAATTTTAGCAGAACCCAAATCAAAATTTTGACTGAATTTCGAACAATGATTAGGTAATGAAGATTTGTTAATTTCGCCTTTTCGGACATAAGATTAATGTTCTTTTATGCGAAACTTTAATGCTCTTTATGTTTGGCCAATATAACTTAAGCCACACTGACAAGATGTGCTATAAATTACCCAAGAATTAAAGTCAGAAATAGAATCTTTAAGAGCCGAACCTCCGATTTTATTTATAGGCGAGAAAACAACTTGAAAATTAAACTTGTGTAAAATCCTTGCAGGCTTTGAGAATTCCATTTCTCACATATGGAAATTCAAGAGTTAATTTCTCTTACTGAGGTCTTTGTAAGTCAAACTCACTTTGTTTTCCAAAATGAATATTATTGCCAAATTGAAGGACTAGCTATGGGTAATCCCCTCAGTCCTGTACTTGCTGACATTTACATACACTATTTTGAGGTCAAATTATTTGAAAAACTATCTTCTTTCCGTCTGTGGATTCGCTACGTAGACGACACTTTCGCTCTTTTTGATTTTGATAAGGAAGACTTACCCCAGATTTTATCTGTTATAAATTCGATTGACCCAGCCATCCAGTTCACTTTTGAGACTGAATCTGATAATACACTGTCTTTCCTTGATATTCTTATAATCCGCGATGAATCTAATTTCAGCACAACTGTTTATCGTAAACCCTTTTCTGTTTGTTTACCTCCCCATGCTAAGTCATGTCACCCGGCTAAGTAAAAAATGGCTTCTTTTTGCTATTATTTATTTCGAGCTCTCAAAGTTTGTCCCTCAGAATCTCTTCTTGCTATGGAACTCAATTATTTAAGATTTGTTGCCCTTGACCGAGAATTTTCTCCTGTAGTCATTGATAAAGTTGATCGAAAGTTCCCATCGTGCCATCTAAGAACACATTCTGATGTCAGAAATAACATTAACAACCTTGTTGTGTTTCCATTTCATCCTTCTATCAGTTACAAAATTGCACGGATTTTACACAAGTTTAATTTTCACGTTGTTTTCTCGCCTATAAATAAAATCCGAGGTTCGGCTCCTAAAGATTCTATTTCTGACTTTAGTTCTTGGGGAATTTATAGCATATCGTGTCAGTGCGGCTTAAGTTATACTGGCCAGACAAAAAGAGCATTAAAGTTTCGCATAAAAGAACATGAATCTTACGTCCGAAAAGGCGAAATTAACAAATCTTTAATAGCTAATCATAGTTGGAAATTCAATCAAAATTTTGATTTTGGTTCTGCTAAAATTATCCAGAAAGCTGGTTCTATTAGGGAATTGGATTTTCTTGAAGCTTTTCACATTCACAAAAATTTATCCTGTTTAGTCAATGACTTCAATTCCAATCCAGTCTTGCCTAACGCCTTCAAAATTCTACTAATTTAACCCTTCATTTTTCGTTACTATTTCTGCCGATGGATGGCGTAATAGGCTCTTCCACTGTCGCCTGTGGGTATAAATATGATCGACATTCGCTTTCTCGCTTTTGCAGAATTTTTTGCTCCTGATGAAGGGGGACCCGTTTTGCCCTCGAAATCGATTGGGATTTTCAAAATCTACGCCGAATACAGGGTTGTCGATTTGCCTGTCTTATTACCTACTGTATGTTTGGTGCCATGTTGACTTATTAAGTAGATGGGTCGTAAATGTTGTTTAAAACGAAACGATGAAGTTTCATGTTTAATATATCGTTCACCATTTCCCTAAATTTCACACTGAATTTATTTTAAACATGTAAGCATACTTCAAACTCAGCTGTGTATTATATTGATGGTCATTATTTTATCAAATAACTTTTAGAGATATTAGAGTACTTTGAAGCAGAAGACATGAAAAATGAGCAGTGCTCTCGCCGGGTCTCGAACATAGAGCTCTCGAATACGCGCCGAGTGTGCTAACCATTACACCACGAAGGCATACAGAAAGAATGGAGAAAATACCTTATAGACTCCCCTTTTAAAGGGCAACGGGGAATGAGGGAACCCGATCGCCAAATCCTTATGGTGAAGAATCGTCATTTACCACTTTTCAGTTAGGGCGCCACTGTCAACATTAGGATATTTTGAAGCAAGAGACATGAAAAGTGAACAATACTCTCGCCGGGACTTGAACCTGAACCTCTGGAAAACGCACCGAGTGTGCCAACCATTACACAGCGAAAGTGTGCTTGTAAGAGGGAGAAAATACTTTATAAATTGTTTAATTATTGGAACTGATCAGTACAAATAGTTAAATTAATACAAAGAAATAGTTCAAAGTTAAGGTTTAAGAAGTTAATAAAATCTTACTTGGTATTTGGTTTACTGCCTCTTTTTTATTCTCACGTGACATACTTAAGAAAGTATATTTATGGTATTTTCACTTGCTACATAACTTCAGCTTATTTATCTCCTGTTTACATAAGATAATTAAATAATCTGATGTGGACATCACATTACTTCCTTGTACAGCCTATTAAACTATATCATTTTTTGCACTACTTCATTTAAACTTATTTTCTCGAATTATTTTAACTTAATTAACCGATCTCTCAAGGCTAGTTGAAAACGACATCAAAAATTCCAAATATTTCTAAGCCAAACGAAGGCTTGGCTTAGTATGTAATGGATGTATGTTTGTAATGTACAGTGTCTTTGCAGCATGGGGGCACTCTAAATATATGGCGATCCGAAAGTCCTCTTGTCGTCTCCTCTGGTGGTATGGGAAGAGGGGTGGGAGATCCTGGGACTCGCCCCCTGGAGGCAAATTTCGTAAGTGCATATCTGTATCGCCACTGAGAGAGTGGTTTCTAGAATGGACCAGCAAAATATTTGTCATTTCTTATGACCTTTTTCCACGCTTTAAATAAAGCGGTTGAAAATATTTAGCCACACAATTCCCTGCACAAAATAATTAAAGCATCGTGCATTTCTTGTGAAAAATTTCAGAGCTAAGTTAGATCAAATATAAGCATAATTACACATGTAAATAGTAGACGTCTTAGCACGTTTTATTGCAGTCTATATGAAGTGTATTTCCATATATTTAGTGTGTTAAATTTCACATTAATAACTATTCATATTTAAATGTATTGTCTGCGTAGGGCATACTATTCAAATAAAATGAATTTACATAATTTTAATTTATTCATATATATCTTTTAATGTTAACAAGAGGTATAGTCAGATCATTCACAATACATATTTTGAATCTTACACTTTCAAAATCAAAGGAATGCAAGCAGTGAGATAAAAAAATACTAAATTTATAGTAACACTCAGCTCAATACAAAATTTAGAGGCTACCTGTAGCCTGAGTCATTTTCATGATATAAAAAGCGATAATATGCAACGAACATTAATCCGAAAATCCAGTGCGTGATAAGTTTCGCTAAAGTGAAATGTTGAAGATTAAATAAACTGATAAAATGAAAGCACTACAAGATTTTCTAAAGTGATAACAGCATTTATATGCCATACATTTATAGTTGCGAAACAAATACAAAATAAAACGTAAACAACCACATGCGCTCATAAGCACAGCTTCAAAGATTCAGCGTCACAAGAACAATAGAAACTCATTGGTCCATTTCTGAGACCCCTCCCTCAGTAGCGATACTGTGAATAATGCCTTCCTTGGGGTGCTCTCCATAAAAATCGGGGGGAGGAACTGAACGAAGTCGTACTGTCACCTCTATGGTGCTCAAGTCTTGCCAACGACAGCCGCAATCTTGCTGTCCTTGCCACGATGAATTTCGTAGCCTTGTTCTGATGTTACTGTCAGACAAGTGAGATATGTAACAACATATAACAGTTATATTTGACCTTCAGTTTGTTTATTTTCTTACTTTTGAAGACTCTCACAACTTTAGCTTATGCTAATTTTGAAATACAGCGAAGTACTATTTAAGCTCGTTGTGTGAGAGCTCAGACTCAGATCACGGTCACGCCGCTCAACGTTCGTCTGACCAGTTAGCAGCTTAAATCTTATAAGCCATAGTGCTTACCACGTGATTGCATTGTAAAACAAATTAAAGTGCGGTAGAATTTAGTATACCTTGCTACGCACCCTTTTCGGTAGAGGCCAACTTCCGCGAATTGCTCTGCGAAGCAAAGTTTAATTTAATTTCTATTTAGGTATTTATTTTAATTTATTTGATTGTTAAGTTCGACCCAAGAGCGGTCTTTTACGTTCTGTATCTCTGCTGAGTTGGGAAGTTTGTATTTAATAGTGATTGAATAAAAGAAGATTTCAAATCCCTTCACGTGCAGTTATTATCCAGCCCAGCAGATACATCAGAACATAGCGTACCTTCCGCTCCCTGTTCCAGTTCAGGACTGAATATTGGAGGTTAAGAACCCTTTACAGAATTTACCATGTTTCCAAAAAGGATGCACAGAACACTAAGTCCTGACAAACATATTCTGATTCATGTAATACAGAAAAAGTATACATTTGTTACTCTAAGTGAGCAACATCTTTAGGATGCATCAGAAGAACACTTCTCGGACAGAACATATCTACCGTCAGTTTTTCCAAGCCTATTTGTGCAATGAAAAGATAGAAACGATTATGTTTGCGCAACATTCTAAACGAAATTCTATTATTGTGCAGAAAAGGACAGTATTCATTTGTACATAAGGAGCTCTTTCATCCCTAGATGGTCATTTGATTTGATGCATTTTGGGTCATGCGACGTTTGAACTTAATCACGGGTAGCCTCTTAGTCTTCGATTGCAGAACTCCAGAGATAAAAAGCATTATTAGGGCACCAAACAGTCATATCACTGAGATAGTGATTGATGATGACTGATATAGTAGTTGTGATATCGGATCCACGCTTCCAAGATCAGCTTCACTTGGCTGACAAATTTGAGCTCTTCTGCTGAATTGTTGTTTAGTATACTCTTGATATAATAGTACTAAAGCAATCACCAAAGTACGGCTATTTCTGAAATACTGACATCTTTTCCTGAGGATCCGATGATTCTGATTCAGATCAACTTGACTTAGCCGTAACGTTTCCTTATCTTCTGGCAGAGGTTTACCTATTGCGTGTTGAGAACACAACTCATATTAGACTCGTAATGCAAAGTAGTAATGCAAAGTGGTGCCTCGTTACTAAATATTACCTGAAACGTTTATTTACATAATTATAAATATTTATTCAAGACTCTACCAGTGCCTACAAATTAAAATTGGAAATTATTAATTATAGACAACTATACTGAAATCATACTGTAAATTAACCTTCATATAAGAAATTTTAATGAGAATACTTCTCATGCTGTAAAAACAAAACGTCAACTTTTATTTAAGATAGTTAAATCTATAGTATTCTAGTTAAACTGATTGTCCTTAGCAACTAGAAACTTGAGTGTAGCGACTATTCGCTGGTCTTTTGAAAACTGTAAGAACAAAGTCCAAAGGAAAGGTTAAAATATTCACAATTGAAGTCCAATATTCTCTTTTATTTAACTCACAGAATATTTCACAGTTGGTCCCTCTCGATCTTGCAGGAAGTCTCCACTTGGGCTTAAGATGGAAAATAAGAAACTAAACTCAGCCTAACTAACTAAACCTCAATCGAAGCTGTACAGAAATAACTAACAAAGTTGGCACTTATTTAAACCTCTCCGGCGAATACTAACAGGCACGTAATAATACGGCCGAACATAGTAAGATCGGCTTAAAGCAACGACGTGGCCAGAAGGCAGAACACGCTGTACTGAGAACTTACGAGCTCTTCTACAGAAGTGACTGGTAATTCCTATAAATACTGTTTCTACGCCATTTACATAAAACGCGATTTTGAAAACTGATTCTGACAGAGAATTGTAGGTGGGAAACAGGAGAGTAGAGGAAAGGGTTTCAAAATTAAAACTAACTTAGTAAGAAATTAAAATAAACCCCTACAAGTCCATAAATTAATGCACTAGTCTAAAACGAAGACCTGCATGGATTGCAATACCTCAAGCGTGTCCGAACATGCTAGTATGTGTTGCGTTAAATGCAATAATATAAACCAAATAAATTATAGAATATAAGTTCAATCCCTTCTTAAAACAATTTCAAAATTTCAATTTCAAAACAATAAAATTTATTTCTTGCGAAAACTGGTAAATATAGGCAAATATACAAATAATGTCATACCTAAAACACTAAGGTGCATAAGATGATCATAAAAACAATATAAGCGATTTCCTAAAAATAATTCATTATATATGAATCATAAAAAGAGTTATTTTTAAAAGGCAAGTGAGCATCCTAGAAAAATGATAATTTTTGTACTCTGAAAAGACTCGTATAGCGCCTACGAACATACAAGTTGATGTCTTGGCGATTAATGCCAAATACAAGAAAGCTATCTGTCGAAGGATGAACGCATTTGTGGAATGACAAGGCATAAATAGAATAACTAGAAGGTATAAATAGAAGCAGTGAAAAAGGTCTTTCAGATGCTAAAATACGTAATCTGACTTTCCGAAAACTACAAATACTGTAGGACATCCTAGATCTCCAATTCACATGTATAAAACACAGTCAGGTTTCCTCTTAGAAACTCAGTTTACTAAATATAAAATAAAGCATTTTTTTCTTTTTATCAAGTACATGGATGCTGTGTGACGAAAATAAAAACAGTTTAACACCAACTGCTCTTCCATTTCTTACTATATTAATTAAATTTAGCAGATTTAGGGAAGAAAAATTAATTTGACGATAATCACACGAATTTTCCACAGCCTTACCTAGAGTTATAATTAGCATGGCATAGAAAACATCCAGCAATCAAGGGAAACTTCTAGTAGTCAAGAGAAAATAATGAGTAGAAGTCAGACTTGATGAGAACTGTGGCCATAATACAGAACTATTCAGCTAATGATACCTGAATAAGTCTAAACTAAATAAACACTTGGCTTATTAGAAGTGCATTGTGTGCGAATACAGGTTCAAGATGGTATTCACCTGCTATTAGATACTTAAAGAAGAAACTCTTCGTTCTGTAGTATAGATATCACTCAAGTTAATATTACAAATAAAAATGATTATGGCAGACCAAAACTAACTTTGACGACCACTTGGGAAAAATACGGCAAGCGAAGCCTCTGCTTAGTCTAGACGACCTATACACATCTGTAACCATACACAACTCTCTATTAGATGGTGATGCATCCCTTCTACATAATGTAGTACTTCATGTTCTTGCATAATTTTCTTCATTTCTGAAAACTGATAGACAGCCCACAAACGTTTGAAATTCAGACTCCAAAAGCGAACTTTTCACGCCAAGAATACCAAAAGCTCTAAATTCCTTCTTACTGCTTTTCCTTAACTGAAGTTTAGGCCAGCGACTTTTAGTACATATTTTCCCTGCCTTAAATATCTTTTTATGATTTTAAATATAAAAACTAGCTCTCAACTGTCATTGGTTATTACAACGCTCCTTCTCTATTTGTCTCATGCAAACCGTATTGCCAGAGTAAATTATGTCTCAACCAAGATCATCAAATAAACCCCTACGAAAACAAAAGTAATAAGTTTTAATGAATGATAAGAGCCTCTAAGTGGAATTGTCAGATGATAATGATAAAGATGGCGAGGCAATCTACCTTAGCAGAAATGAAATCGTGTCGGACTTTCCGACCAAGATTGGCTGAATAGATCAAGTTATTTGAATATAGCAAAGCACATGAGGACTATCTGCTTAAAGAGAGGAATGCCATCGTGAAGGACTGAGTCATATTCACGGTACACATAGGGAAATTCACGAAAACCAACTAGTTCGGAACGAAAAACAACGAACTCAGGTCAAGCTCGCAGCATCTATCAATCTTAACCGTTCAGCCACTATTAAATGGCAATTATTCATGTTGCACATTGAAAAACCGGCGAAAGAATCATACAACCAGTTCCCTTGCTCGTGAAAAGAACAAGTAATGGATTACAGGCAGTTAGGAGTCTTTTGCAATTGGCCAATGATGGATTGTCTAATAAACAAGCAAGTCATTTTTAACAGTAAAGAACGCTTCTACTTTGCATATTCTAGTTGATATTTTTGACAGAAAATTAAATTTAATACTCTTAAATGAAATCTTGATTTTAAAGCCTGATAGTTTGCTCTCTCATATGTCAAAATTTCATAAAAAAAACCTCTGCAGAAAGCATCTGGAATGTCAGTATCATTTTGAATTGTTATTTTCTTGATTTCTACTTTAAAAGTAAGTCTATTGTTAAAATTCCGGCACAAATGGCGAACTGTTACCAATTTGTCAATTTTCTGTTACCTGTAAAAGAGACTTCTTT
>KK112641.1:589224-626143 GCA_000611955.2 Stegodyphus mimosarum | reverse complement strand
TGCATCGCAACCAGCCAAAACTAAGGCAGGAATTCTGGTTCAGTTTCTATTTCCTAACTAGTACTGCTCCAGCTAGTCCTTTATTGGCCGCCAAAAGTTAATTATTTGCCTATTCTATCGTAAGATATCGGCACGCGCCCATTCCTTGATGCGTCGCTTTTTGTATTATAGAGCGTAATTTTAGCATACAGAACGTCCTATATTCTTAACTCCTTCAAAAAAGCGATAGGTAATAAATCATTAAAATAAGACGCGGTATTGTGAAAAATGCATCTGTTGAACACGATATGGGAATATTTTTGACAATTTGGTCTTCGGCAGAATACTCAGACACAGAAGTATGGAACCTTTTACAGTTGCCTCACAATTCTACCTTCCTCCGGATTTATCGGCCAGTATACATTAGTCTGAAACTTGGCGAGAGCTGATTCTACTACGCTGTACGCTGGTTGACAATTACACACTGTCTCACTGTCCCGTATTTTATTCGCCTCGTATTTCTTTTACGGATCTGATACTTTTAACATTATTTTATTTTGTTTTCCTTCGAATTATATGTACGCCATATGATTTGTATTTTAAATGTTTGATTTTTACAATTTATCCAAATTTTGTAAACCTATCTTTAGTCAATAAGGCAATTCGCAAAGCAGAAAAAAACCATAACTGCAAATTTTCAAACATTTATTAATTATCCTATATATATCTACAAGTGTCTGCAAAGTCTGCAGATGTGCCATTGAAATTTGAGTAGGCTAAAAAAGAAAGAAGGGAAAAAATAGAGGAATGAAATAAACGAAAATCATCAGGTAAACTTTTCGAAGTACCATCAGTTTCTCATAAAAGATCGTTACGAATGAAAAGTTTTAAAAAAGCTTTGTACATAGGATGTTCGGTGGAGACTACATTATAAAGTATCTCTTAATTGGATGAGCTTATTTAAAAAGGATGGCATAATGGCCCTTTTAAATAGGACCTGCGGTTCCTATTTTAAAAGGGAATCAACTAACGCAGTTTTTCAGATAATGAAAGTATTTGGTACAAGATAACGTTTTTGTAATTATGAACGAAGCTTAAACAGACTTCCATGAAAATCTTATCAATTAAAAACTGTTTTCCCATAGTGGAATAAGATAATTAGTAAAGCATTAATTTATAATTGCAGTTCTCAAATTACCGCTTGCAAAATTGCTAAAATTTAGCATTTTTCTTTTATGAAATTACCTTTTATCCTAATCTTTAAATCCATCGTGTTCTATCGGGTGAAAGTTGTTTAAGTTGCATAATTTTAAGTTTTTTTAGCCAATTTTACATATTGCTGAAACGATTCTTCCCTCCTTAAAGTTTCTTGGTAAAGTAAGGAACAGCTTACAAAATAAAACATTCCTGCATAAAAACCATGTACAAAATTTATATTTCCTTTACTTTCATTAAAAGGTGCCATTAGACAAAAACTGCAGTACTGAGAAAACCTGCAGTATTTAATTTATTTCTTAAAAGTAGAATCAGGATCTGCGGCTAACCATTCAAAAAACAGTTAGTTAGGGCGATATTTCAAAAATTATAAAGTTATAATTTTCCCGATCTTAGTGCACTTATTTACAAGTTGTAGTAAGCACACTATGATTGTGTTAATTATGGCTGACAAGAAAAGCATTAAAAAATAGAGTCTCAGTTAGTAAACGTCATTATGCGCCGCCAAGCAGCAATTAATTTACGAATTTTTATCACAGAGCAGAATATTGTGTTGAAAATGACATTTATTTTTATTTCATTGAGAAAATTTGAGACCTTATGGTGAGGAATTAAAACGAAGATAAAGCTTCTTAAAGTCAAAAAATACATTATGGGACATATTTGAGGTGTTATACTTTCCAAAGAATTTGCATTTTAATGATAAGCATAACAGTAAATTCAACTATTGAAATATTTGCAAAACGTCTTTTAAAGTTTCAGCTGAGTAGTTTTTCCTAAATATAATGATTAATCCAAACTTAATAATTTTACTGAATTGAAACCTTCTTTAAAATTACTATAGTTTTAAAATTTCAGACCAGTTTCAACTCACAGATTATGCTGAAGCTACAAAGGGTTCAAAATAGGTGACATATATTGTGGAGAAAAATAAGTTTTTGGATCGGGAAGTGTGAAAAATCAAGTGTGCGCTTTCAGGGATTAAAACTAAGGATCTTTCAATAGACAGATAGACGTGCTACCCATTTGCGCCGACAGAGCACGCTCGGGAGAATCCGGCAGTCGCTAACAATAAGGCATTAAATAACGTATGAAGCGGTTCAAAACTGAAGTTTTTAAAGTTACATTAAGAAGTCAATAAAAGCTTTTTCTAAGGTATGCTCTGATTTCCTCAAAATGAAATGCTCTGATCTCCCCAAAAGGTATTGTTGCGCGCGTTATGGATTGTATGCACAAGTCGTTAAAAAGTTAACAAAAATTTATTCTTTCCACAAGAAATAAATCAAAATGCTGACATATTTCTTCAGAGATATTCGTACAATATCACAATATCTCAAACGTTAAACAGAATTCACTTCAAAACAGATAAAGTTAATCCAATCTTCACAGTGAATTCGCTACAATCAATCACAGTATTAAGTAAACAAACAGCAGTTCGCTTTAAACAGCTACAACTACAACTGAGATGAGGTGTTTAAATTCGGCTTTTATAAGCTTTTGAATTAGCACGAGATCATTCTTTTACTTTCTAGAATTTTCTGTATTGCAAAAGCAACTACGAGATATTTATTTATTAAATATTAAATGCACACGCTCTTGTATTTTTACTTTTCCGGCTCAGCTTTCTCTTACAATTTCACGCGCTGTATTGCACGGGAAAATAAAACAATTTTAATTACAATTATAAATAAATAGCCAAATAAATATGAAATCCGTAACAGTATCAAGATGTAAGTAAAAATTAGGAAAAAATAACTTTGGAGTACTAAAAATATTATTCAATATAAGCTGAACATCTGAATTGTAAGGACATCTGTAAAGAAATAAAATTTATAAAACATAAAAAAGTTAATAATAAAAAAATAGAAAGGAAGTATTGTAAACTATAAAGGAAAACATAAATACGATGCAACATATATTAAAATATACATTACAAAAATTAAAATACGTTTATTGCTTATTTACATATTTATATTTAGGTACAAGCATATTTGTGTGCGTATTTTAGAAAAGGAGATAAATTCAATTTAAACTACGCATAAATATGTAAGTAATTTTACACATTAAAATTCGAAACTTAGTTATGATCATTTATATGCAAAAATTAAAGTGCAACTGAATTCAGAGGCTTTTAGAAATTAATTTTGAAATGGTTAATTTAATAAACTAATGTAGCATTCATATATTTATTAAAATTCGGAACATCATTTAGAAATATGTCAGCGGACCACTTGAAAACTATATCCTCAACGATATGTGATTTTCTTAGTTCTCCGATAAAGATAACAAAGTTTAACGTCAGAGTTGAGGACAAACCAATAAATGAAAAGCAATTGCTCAATAAAGAGGGGCCCACCAGCGGCCGGGCGGTAAAGACGCTGAACACTGGTAGTTCGGTCCGAGGTTCGAATCCCGCGAACGGGCTGGCTGCATGGGCGTTTTCGTGGTTTTCGCCATGTGTAACGTGTATACGAGCCAGTTTCCCTTAGAAAGTCCTCCACGAAGGCATCCCTCCCTTTAGGCAGATAGCCCTCGTGTGCTTTGCCATAATCGAATAACCTAACCAATAAAGAGGAGGAGATAATTAACAGAAGAGGTTGAAAACGAGGAAAATCTCCCAGATCGTATTTTCAGAAGGATTATATATCTCTATCATCAGCATTTGATCTTTTAAGCAAATCGACACACTAAATTCGTTTAACAACAAATACACGTCAATCAATTTCCTGCGCATGTTTAATGGATCAGTGTAAACAACTTACCAGATACCAGTTTATTCCAAACATTTACCTTTAATGAAAGAGAAAATTGTGTCGTAAACCGTTTTTTCCTGCGAAATAAAGGTAGGTTTAAGTGTATTTTTTATGTTTCTAAGGATATAGATTAAAAGTAGATAGATTGAAAGATTTAAAAATTGCTGGGAAATAATGTTCTTCGACGCAGGATCAGAACATTTTAGGGCCCACCAGCGGCCGAGCGGTAAAGACGCTGAACACTGGTAGTTCGGTCCGAGGTTCGAATCCCGCGAACGGGCTGGCTGCATGGGTGTTTTCGTGGTTTTCCCCATGTGTAACGTGTATACGAGCCAGTTTCCCTTAGAAAGTCCTCCACGAAGGCACCCCTCCCTTTAGGCAGATAGCCCTCGTGTGCTTTGCCATAATTGAATAACCCAACCCAACCCAACCCAGAACATTTTAATTATTTTTTATCAAACAAAATTACACCCTGAATTAGGAAAACTATTTTGTATGAAGTATTTAATCGCATTGTGCACTGCTATCTCTTCGTTTGTTTCTCCAGTTTAACTCAATATTATGCCAATTTTATTCCCATAATATCGAGTAAAAATATACAAAATATATCTTCTTATAAAAGTCTTCCATAAAAAAAAACCGGTTTCCAATTTCCTTCTTCTTACTATGCTAAATCTTATCATGATAAAGTCTCAAGGTAAAAAGGCCAGTGCATTGCATGAAAATTTGCGGCTGAAAAAAAATTCAATACTGTGTCACTTTATTTATTTTCATTGTAAAACACGTAAAGCGAGAACGCCATTAGGAGGTCACATAAAACTGAATTTTACTATACACAATATGTTGAATGTTCGCGTTTCTGCAAATAATTATGTGAAACCAGTGTTTCTAAATCCATGTTTTTGTAATGTAAAAGACACATTTTAGAAATTTACATTCAAAGATTTATCATGCAGCTGCCTCTATAAAATTTTGTGTACAAAATTTCTAAAGATTTTGATATCTCGGATAATTCTGATTACCTAAGGGTGGATTCTTTTCTGCTTAATTATGATGGCTATTTAAAAGTTTTTCTCATTTACATTCCTCCCCAGCATAGTCAGCAGAAAAATTTTAATTTCTTATATTTTTAATAAAATCTTGACTTTGGAAGACTCAGTTCTTAAACTTGAATCATAGATTTATGACAAACCAGTCACGAAATATTTAAAAGTGAATATTTTTTAGACACGTTGTATAATAAATTAATATGATTGCATCTATTAATACAAGAGTTTCAATTTGCTCCTTTGAATTATTCTTGGAAATAGTGTAACCAGCAATTCTGCTCTTTTCTGAAGCAGTAAAATTAATATAAAAAAGGTGGAATACACAGGTAAATATGCGATGCAGAGGCGAATTTACTTGATATAAATTTTGGGGAAGGTATACAAGATATTCAAATTAGGTATCTAATTTTAATTAAAGAATGAAATTTTTTTTCGTGTGCAGTCGTGCCCTCTGTCAGAGGATTCATCATCCATGATACAAAGGAAGAAAAAAGATCCTTTGAAATTTCAAAATGAACGCCAGTTAGTAAATGGTATATGGTCAAATGTGAAACACAGTCACTGAAACAAGCTAAATATTATATTCCCACAGTAATCACGACTATGTGCACTTCTACATGTTTTCTTAACTTATGTAACTAAATGGGGAACATTTTCCAAGAGCATAACGCTCGTCCCTATACCGCTGCTTTCACCCAAGTAATTTGCACATTGGCGACATATTGCCTTGGCCTCCAAAACCTCCCAATCTTTCGTCCATCGAGGACGTATGAGACATGATTGGACGAGAAATCTAGCGTCATCCACAACCAGTAGGGACCGTTACTTATCTGACTAACCAAGTGCAGCAGGTATGGAAATCCATCCGATAAAATGATATACTGCATCTGCACGCAGCAATGCATGCGCGTTTGCAAGATTGATTTCAACATCATGTGACTACAGCGGTTAATGTACCACTATTTCACATTTTAAATGGCTTTTCTAGAGCATACTTTAACCTGTGACTTTGAAACATTAATGAAATAATTATGTTACCTAAATAAATGCTTTGCTTAGATTTCATTCCGCTAAACTGAGTTTTTCTTGCTGTTAGGATTTCATTTTCCATTAATGTGTGTGTGTGTGTGGATAAACATATATATACAATGTAAACAAGAGTTTATAGAAATTACAAAATTTTAAAAATTATTGCATTTATGCAGTATTATGCGAAATTAATCAAATAATCGCGATACAATAGTTAAAACAAAATTTGGTGCTTCTTCATGTTAGACTGTCAACGCCCAAATTTTGATTAAATTCTTTGTTTAATATAAATATAGAAATCAGCAACAGCTGCGAATAATTTCAGGTGACAGATGAAGCTCATTATGATTTCGTTGCATTAAAGTGACTGACTCATATGCGTGCTTTAGCAACGCAAATTGATTAGTTTCGTCCACTCATCACCCATAGAGTCATTTTAGTAAATAACTTTCGTGTGAATTTCGTGAAACTTTATATTTACTGCAGAAAAGTTATTTTTATCAGCTCAAGCTCCATTAAACTTCTTTGAAATAATAATGCCATCCGTGTAGATAAACTGCAGTCATATTCAGTTTAAGTTCTAATGTCCCTAGCATTGCAGAAATCTTTATGAAACAATTGCATTTCCTTACCTTATATATTTTCTTCAGTTGCACTTTATAACAATCTTCTAAGTTGAGTGCTAAAAGAAACTGATAATAAGCAAAAGGTTTGGTGTAACCTAAGAAAATTTGCAAGACTATCTTTTCGAAAGTTAAATATAGCCGTCCCTCGTATCCGCGGTTTCAGGCACTCGTGGTTCATGACGGAGGAAAATACATCCTTTAATGCTTCAAAATGTACTCCAAGGGACAATAGCCTATGGTCAAATATTCATGTGCATACACTTTCCTAATGGATATAACTAAATGGGTAGGGGAGTGAAAATGGTTACCTTTGGCGCCTCATAAATATTCTCAGGTTAAGGGTCGCTCTTCAGAACTGCGCTTTTCTGAACTGATATAACGGCTATGAAAATATTACGTGGTATCACGGCTATCAAAGGTCAAAACATCTGATTCCTCATCCTATACTACGTAAACGTCTTCTTCGTTTTTCACAATTTCTCTTTTCATATTAACGACATTCGTTGAATATTTTATTTACGTTACTATGTCTTCCAAGCTTATAAGTAGTAATGCTACAAATGTTTCTTAACTTACACGAAGCCATGATGTCTTATTCATTAACGGAGCGAAAATTTTGTATATGATAGAAATAGAAAATAAATCGCAGACGAATATTGCGAGGTTCTATAATACGAATGAGTTTTCAATTCGTGAAGTGTTTAAGAATAAGGACAAATTTTTGCTAGATTTTCTATTGCCTCGGAGCATGTAAACTTTTCTGCTATAGAAAAAGGTAAATGAGTAATTCATAAGGATTTATTTAGTTTTACGAACCAGTTATTTTATGTTAACTGTCTTTCCCGATTTTCGTTTTCCTGCTAGAAATCTAATTCCTAGTACGCGCGTACGTAAATGAGGTAGAAAGAGATAGTATTTAAAGGAAAGTTTTAATATTGCAGAATCAGAGTGTGTTCCGCCTGCTGAAGGCCACGTTATTAGTTGAATCTTATGATAGCAATTTATCTACTGCGTTGCGTTATTCTCGCCATTTGGCTTTTTACCCTGTTGTTAGGTCTGAGCCAATATGCTTGCATTCAGCCTGCAGCCTTTGGGATAACTTACAGCTTGCCCAGTTAATTTCAATTTATTACCTTTAATTTATGCTATAAATGCTGGCTTGTTTTGTAAGCACAAGCTGTGCATTCTGTTAATTTATTTGAGTTAAATAAAAGGGTGTTTCGCACGTTTTCCACGTCACATTTGAAATTTACAAGACATAGTAATAATTCGCTTACGTCTTCCAGAGTCTCCATTTTAGTTTATATTACCAAACAGGAAAAGTCTTACATTTTTGGTTAGTATGTAAATAGTAAGAAAGTACATGTTGATGGCAATGTGTTGCAGCAAATACCATCAAGCTTACATAAAGATTTACATTTAGAAAAAGAAAAGAATTTGAATTGGCCTAATTGCGTTGGTGTCGATACTCATGAAGCTTACTCCGTCTGGCAGCTATAAAGGTTTATAGGCACTTTTCGACACAAGTCATTATTCACAGAGATGCGCTTGCGTCAAAGGATGTGAGTCCTGCACTGAATCAAGTGTTAGAATGTGCGGTGAATGCCGTAATTTTTTTAAATCTCGTCCACCGAAGCAAGGTTTTTTTAAAAAGCTGTCTGAGAATATGAGAGCCGAACACTCGTCTTTCTTGTATCACAGCAGTGCACGATGGCTCTCCAGTGGTATATTTCATCAAGTACCTTTGAATTTCGGCAAGAAGTTTTTTATTTTCCCTAAAGAGGAAAGATACAAAGGTATAGAAACTTTTGCTGATGCCGATGTTTTAATAAAACTGGCAGATTTATGCAGCATTTTTGAAAAGCTGAATTCTCTTAATCTCTCTCGGCAGGGAAAAAAACATGCATCTCTTGAAGTCAACAGAAAAATCAGCTTTTATTTAAAAAAGCTCATGCTATGGAGAATATAATTGAATGAAAACGTGGACAAAGGTTATTTTTTAATATTGTAGCAAATCTTAACGTAAATGGAACTTGATCTTTCTCAAAATATAAAAACCATGTTTGAAGGGCACTTATCACAACTAATTATCTGGTTTGAGAAATACTTTCAAAATGAAAATTTCGGTAGGTTTGCACGGATTTAAGATTCATTTAACACTAGTGCTCGGTCTGAATTTACTTTTACAAAGAGAATCTTAGCGAATTATCTTTTAACAACAGTCTGAACGCAAAATTTGGCAGCACGGAATTGACAGAATTTTAGATTTCAATAAAAGATAACATCTCCTTTTAAAGGATAAGGCTCGGTGAATAATAATTATATTTTCTACGTCGTGTTTGTGAGAAGCTTGGTTTTCAGCAGTTATTGGATTAAAAAGCAAATATAGAGCCAAACTTAATGTGGAAAAGGAAATGAGGATGGATGTGTCCAGTTTCTGTCCACGATTTAAGAAAATGTGCTTTAATTTGCAGGCTAACCTATCACACTGATTATTAATTTGATGTTAAGGAAATAAAAAAAGTGTTAAATAATGAATATATATGAGTTTTAGTTTTTTCTCTTACATACGATTAGTCATACTTTTACTTGTGGTAGGGGGGATCATGGAAAACTTTTAATTGATAAAAGGAACCGCGACTCCGAAAAGTTTGGAAAATACTGATTCAACATATAGAAGAATAGCCGAATGTTGGTATTACGTTGCAGCGCCATTAGACATGTGGCGAAGTCTGGGGATGCTTATCGTGCGAAGAATTCTTATGCACTAAAGAAGCAAAATAAAAATTTCTTGCCTGTCTTGTGGCAGCATAATCAAAAGTCATGGATTACAGTACTGTTATTCACAGAATTCCAGCAATATTTCTCCCCTGAAGGGTGAAAAAGAAATATCACTATTGTGCAGTAAAATTGGTCGTTGTCAGTTTATCAGCACGGAATATGAGAACATTCAGGTGGCATGTTTGCCACCAAATATGACTTCAACCACTCTATTTTTTTTTTGTGTTTTTGTGCTGACAGCATAGTATATGAAGTGATATAGTATGCAGTATATTTTACTGCTATTTTGTAATATTAATAATGTCTTAGTGCAGCAGATTTATCAATTAAGTTTCACCGAATTAATATATGTTACATCGACTTCCTGTTCCACGTAAAGGTGGATGTTATCCATGGTATGAGCTGGAAGGAATGACGCTCGGATATGGACTTTCTTCTGTAGTGAGTTCCCAGCAATTTTTTTTTGTGTGTGTGTGTGTGTGCGTGCGTGCGTGTGTGTGTATGTGTGTGTGTGTGTGTGTGTGTGTGTGCGTGCGTGTGCGTGCGTGCGTTTGTTACTGAAACTTGGAAGTCAGCTTATAGACGAATTTAAAATGACTTATGATTAATTCCAATTAATAGGAAAAGTATTAATAATCAAAAATATGACTGTTATTTTAAACCTTATATATATATATATTAATAAATCTTCTAAATGTTAGTATAGGGCTCAGAATTTCCTAGCATTTCTCAGATGTATTTATCCGCTAAAGCAGAACCGTGAAAATGGCATCACTCTCCATTTCACCG
Source organism: Stegodyphus mimosarum (assembly GCA_000611955.2). Lineage (NCBI taxonomy): Eukaryota > Metazoa > Arthropoda > Arachnida > Araneae > Eresidae > Stegodyphus > Stegodyphus mimosarum. The sequence goes on along the minus strand of KK112641.1, from coordinate 615,922 downwards.
ATAATTTCGTAATCATCCTCTTCGTAGAAAATATGTTTTAATTTTCCATAGTATTTCTAATGCAACACTATTTTCATCAAAGATCAAACAACTGTTTCTAACCTATTCTTCGAATGGATAGGCACTTGGCTATCATCTTCAGCACCTATAACAAGTTCAGTTAATTTTTTTAAACAATTAATTATTGGACGTTTTGACAATATATACCGGAATTTATAGAACGATTTTGAATTCAGCTTGTACATTTATTTTCAACTTTGACTCAAGTTTTGCAGCAAACTCTTGTCTGTCTGTTAATATTCAGAAACATACAGTAATTATCTTACTTACCTTGATTATCACATTTTTATGTCATTTCTAGTTAAGGTTTTCTAAATGTGAACTAGGAACAACTAATTATTCCTACGCGTTACTCATAAAACTTTCATGTTTATTTACTGAGGATATAAGGTAATTTATATCCCCCCTTTATGCATGTCTTCGTGGTAGAAAGGTAGAACACTTGGGGCGTATTCCAGGTCCAGGCCCGAGTTCCTGCGACGGCACTGCTCATTTTTTGTGTTTCGTACTTCAAACTCCTAATGACTGTACAAGGAAAGGTATAATCTTTAGCATTAATTTATCAGTTAATAAATATCCTTATTTTTTCTAACATAGAGGCGGCTTGTGCAGTGACTGGTATTGGTTGTTCTGCTGCGTGGTGGACGACAATTTGTCACTGCCTGAATTAGGTCGACTGGATAACGTGCCTCGTTCCACTATCGCGCTTTAAATGTGTGAGAATGTAAGAACATATTGCATTCAGTCGTGTATTCTCTCTTGGTGTGAGTAGTTAGCACGTGCTGGTCCAAAGGGAAGATCTACGTTTCAAATCCCGGAAAAGGCATTGCTATTTTTCACTTTTCCCTCTTAAAAGAAACTTAACAGTCTGTAGTATGTCTACTTCAGCATTATCTCAATATTCTCGCATTGTCACTGCTACAGATTTTCTAGAATGATTTTAGACTCATTTTCTTCGCTGTTTTTATTTTAAGTCCTTCTTCACAGAAAAAAAATCATGATAGTCTATAGCGCGATTTTTTTCCAAGCTTTGCTTCTCATTGGAATTACGTCAAGAAGATCAGTTTTGACTAACATTTTCGAAGCTATGATATTCAGGAGTCAAACTGCTTGGATTCGACAGATATTTTTCAGATTCCGAATAACTTCATCGTGTCACCAACTGCGCAGCGGAAGCCATATTGAAAAGAAGACACGCGATTTTATTTTAAATCATTAAACCATCCTGGTCTTACTTTTAAATTACTGTATCTATTCTGCAAACAAATCTTCCATCTTGAACATTTATCATCGGGTATCTTAAAGTCATGCTATGTGGAAAATATTCTTTAAATCACATCAAAATGTATGCAAAATCTTCAGAATATTCAGCTACCCTCATCCATTTTCTATTTGCTCCATCTCCCTACACATAGGCCCACCAGCGACGGAGCGGTAAGTCGCTGAATACTGATAGTTCGGTCCGAGGTTCGAATCGCACGAAGAAGCTGGCTGCATGGACGTTTTCGCCGTTTTTCCTGTGTGTAACGTTTATACGGTCCAGTTTCCCTTAGAAAGTCCTCCACGAAGGCATACCTCCCCTTAAGCAGATAGCCCTCGAGGTTTTGTCGTAATAGATAAACCAAACCTTTCTACCCATAGATTGCTATAGTTCTAGTCTTCTTCAAGTTAGTTAAGATATAAACCACATTCTTTAACGATATCACTCTTGCTCTTGACTCATTTATATATGCCATTAATTACATCTACTGCTCTAGCTAAGTCTCATTGTTATGACATGATAATTGCGGCTAACCCATTGCAAACTGAAAGGACAAGTAGTAGTAGCAAACAGTTATAGACTGTTTGCTACTACTACTTTTCATTTAATATGCCCCTTAAGCATATTAAATGAAACTTCGTGAGACACGTGAGTTTATATGCCGCTTATGACATTTTAAGAAATGCGTTTATTCCCCTTTCACAGTAACCGTGCCATTTGCTTCATTTTTGCCTGTCCTCCGTTGTATAACCTAACATTAATAGACGGGCTTTCACAAAGAGGCAAAATGCGTGACTGAGGATAAGGGAATATTTCGAGAAAATGAAATATTCTGCAATCTGCAGTAGTAAGGACTTCACGAAATATAATGTTCCGCAGATTTAAATATTCCAAAAATTGAAAATTTTAAGAATTTCAAACTATATATGATAGTTTAATAACACATCAAATAGAAAAAATCATAGAGAATATATATCAAGCTTACATTTTTCAAAAGTTCAAATTAACCAAATTCGAATTCCAAGTTTGCCTGTATACACAGATAAGTTCAGGATATATTTGGTTTTGATTTCGCTTTCATCATTTACAGTTTTAAATATTTAATAGGAATGCATTTAAATACGTGATTGCGCCTGTCGTTGACAAGATACTTGAGCACCATACAGGTGATAATACGTCTATGTTCAGTTCCGCCCCCAATTTTGATGGACAGCACCCCGGGGATGGGCCCAAGGATCTCCCATCCCTCTTCCCCTGCCACAGCCTCTCGAGAGGACTTTCAGCTTGCTGAATATTTAGAGTGTCCCCTGCCACAAAGACATTGTATACTTGCAAACATCCATACCATCTCCGGGATTCGACCCGGGCCCTTCGGTGTAGCAGTCAGCGTCACTAACCACTATGCCGGTTAGGCGGCTCATTGAAATACGTGTTGGTCAATACTAATTCATTGAAATAATATTTTTTTTGTTTGATTTTTAATATTTATGCATTAAAAATGACAGTTTTGAATAAAATGTTTTGTAAAATTTCTTTTTTTATTTAACACATAAACTATTCTCTATCAGTTTATATACATATAGGTATCTATGATAAAAAGATGTATTATTAAATACTTTTGCCGCTTCGACTCAGTTATATTATATCCCAATCTCAAGAGTTTCTAATCAAAGATCAGTTTTTAATAGATCAATACTTAATAATATTCGTGCCTGATTCTGAAAGATTTAGACACTGATTAGTAGAGTAGTCTAGCATTAAAGCGCTTTAAATTACTTAAAAATTTATATTTTTTAATTAAAGAATTAGGGGAAAAGTTATATTTTCTTTTTCATCTGATTTAAAAATTAATTATATGGATTATTACAATAAAGCAAAATTATGTTTGCTGAGTTTAAGTTTAATAAATAAGTGTAGTTAGTGAAATTTGTTTTCAAAACTGATTTTTACCTGACTGTGTTTCGCAGCATTTAATTTCCTGCATTTCAATTATTAATCAAAATCCCTTAACAGATCTATAAAAACACCTGAAATGATGAGCATCCAATTTGTTCGAATTAATTTTCAAGAGAAACCCCTCAGTTTAAAACTCTTATCGTTAACATATTTTTACTCCTCTTCATAGTGTCTAATTTAACGTAGGAGGATAAATGATGTAATCCCCATTAAAACTACTCTGATCGCATTTAATCGAAATATCCGAATCTAGGTTAATTTAAAACCTTTTGATTAAGTATTTGAGAGAACAAAATAAAAAGATTTTCTCTATTCAGAATAAAATTCTCGTAATTATCTCTGCAGTTCGATTCGCCCTAGCTATAGCAAAAATTATTAAAATGGTGAAATAATAGATTTTTACAGCTGCTCATCTAATTTTTTAGTTGAGGATTTCGAAACTGCAACAAAAAAGCAATTAAAAGAGATATATTTCAACTAAAAAGAGAAAAATGCGGTGCTATTAAACTTCATTTCTTAACATTTAACAATTCAGTCGGTTTTCGAGTGCATGTTTAAAACACTGCTACATCTAAAGTATGCCTTTTGTTCACATAGGAACTAAGATAACTGCTTTCATGTGTACTAGCCTATAGGCAATTATTAATTTAAACATAAAAATTTTATTTTCAATTTTTTCCTCAATAGCAAACTTCAGTTCTTAAATTTCCTGTTAAAAGTTTACAATGATTTCAAATCGATCGGCAAGGAGGTCCGAATACAAGACTTCTCACTCTTCGGATGAGTTTTCAGGCCACTAAGCTATAAACTGCCCATTTAATCCATACAAATATTTAGTTTGATTGCTTGCAATTATAAAATTTTGCTATCAGTACCTCAGTGGTTTACTAAACTTTTTTACCCTTAAAGCTAGCACGATAACTTCTCTTATAACCTGTTTCCTCAGAATAGTCAGTACATCTGTACGATATGAAATATGTGTAATCCCGTTTGATTCACTTCTGTTTTCCACGCCTCAAAAATAATAATATGTATGCATTGAAATTTCAAGAAATATGAATTAACTTCGTATTTTATTAAACACTCTAATTCAGAGAACTAGATAACTTTATTAGAAGTTACAATAAATGGTTTCTTTTAATATCTTTCAAATTTTACTAATGGTCTTTTAAGATCAAATTTAAACTCACACTAAAAGTAATTTTTATTTATAATATGATTACAGCTTATTATTCATAAAATGATTTTTTTTCAAAGAAGTGTTGTTTTAATTTGCCATTAAAGTTCATTCTTCAGAAAATAATCTACCGAGATGGGCTTACCAAATACTAGAAAACAATGCTTCCCTTTCGAAACTGCAGCAAATCCGAATATGCAATTGGTGTTTGGTCATACTACACAGTTCAGGTTGGACAGATGATCCCGTCAGCTTGTGTAAACTAAATCTGTGGAACTCACACACTTTAATAGTCTCGGTAACCGAGCTCTAGACATTCTCAAAGATAGACATTGAAAGGGAAGATAGGAGTAAATACGGGTATTTACTTTTGAGACCCCTTCTCACTGCTCGAATAGTCCGCTTCTCTCTCTAAGTTTTAATAGAACTTTCCTACTAAATTTTCAGCCGTCATTGATCCAGAAGACCAACGGATAAGCCACTCGTGGAATCAAAACTTAATTCAACTAATGATATGATATCCATCCATTGCGGTTTCAAATTCCACACGTAACATAGATAATTCAATAATATTTATTTTAATTCCTTTACCATCGATTGGAAACGAGCATTCAAATTTCCTGTCAATAAATTTTGTGACATTAAACGTGTACAACGCTAGCAATATTTTATGAGATTAATATACATTACCTAAAAATTTATCGTTATAGCAATACAGCTTATGAACATGTTTTCAAAAAGGAAATAGGAAAAAAGCTTAACGGTTTGAAAATTATATTTACATTATATATGCATTTCGCCTTGAATGTGAAACTGAAACTTTATTTTTACCAAAAATATCCTGTAGGTCGATTAGCATTTCTTCTATATAAAGCGAATAAATCTGATGTATTATTAAACACATGAAATGCGCATAACATAAAGTTTATGTGGACTTTAACGTAATCAATTAAATCTATTTAACCATTCCTGTAAATTAATTTAATTGCGGATGCTCACACTTATGTAGAGTTTGTAGAGACATAGGCTATTTCGAAGCAAGAGACATAAAAAGTGAGCAATGCCCTCACCGGGACTCGAACTTCGGACCTCTCGAATACGCGCCGAGTATGTTAACCATTACACCAGGAAAGCATGCTAAGAAGGCGGGAGAAATACCTTACATACTCCCCCTTTTAAAGGGCAACTGGGGATTAGGGGGCCAATAGCCAAATCCTGGTGGTGGAGAATCATCATTCACCACCTTATTTAGTTCGGGCGCCACTGTAGAGTCATTAAGAGTTTTTTGAAGCAGGAGAAGAGACAAATTCCCTCGCCGGGACTCGAACCTCGAACCACTCAAATATGTGCTTACAAAGTGTAGTGACCGTTACACCACGAAGACATGCTAAGAAGGAGGGAGAAATACCTTATAAGCTAACCAAATTTAATAGAATAAGTGTTAAACACAGTAAGTAAAACGGTAAACATAGTAAAAAGTAAACATAGTAAGCTAAAGAAAAATTTGGGACACTAACTCGCAGATAATGCTAACTTCAAATAACATAATTCTAAGATTTTCACTTTGCTGATAAAATATTTGAACCAAAATGCGTTTAGAGATCAGAACTTTGCAAATAATACTTACATACTTAATTTGTAAATTAAAATGTCACATGGTGGAGTCATTAAGGTTTTTATCAGAGCAGAAACTTGAGAAAGCAAGCTACGCTCTGGCAGAATTTTTAATTCCGTACCTCCCGAAAGCCAGCCGGCTGTGCTTCTAATTACATCACCAAGTTACGCGTTTAAGGAGGGAGAAAATACATTACATTCTCCACCACTTAAAAAGAGACCAGGGAAGTAAGGGACCAAATCACCAAATCCTAGTGGTCATGAATTATCTTCCACCTCATTTTAGATTACACGTAGAGTAATTTACATTATATCAACATTACTTGCAGAGCTATTTTGAAACTTTGGGAGCAACAAAGGTGAGATAATCCTCTATGGCCTCACCAGGATTAGAATCCCGGACCTTTCGACTGCTAGCCGTAGGTGTTTCCAATAAAGCGACGAAAGCACGCGATGAAGAGAAAAAAATACCTTATAACATATAAGTCTTAACCTTACTTTAGAAGATTTAATATTCCCAATTCCAACCTCTGCGGCAGCTGCAATGAAACTGGAGCTGTTAAAACTTTCGTGGTGAAATGCCAGCTTTTAAAAGATATAAGGAAGGGTTTTGCCACAAATGGAACTTTTAACATGGAATGGATTTTATTAAATTTTGATAAGGCATGAAGAGTATCAAGAAAGATTATGAATTATATTAATAATAATTAATCAACAGTGAGAAATCTATTTTACTATGTGTGCGTTTGCACCTATAACTGGGATACCTAATTAATCCATAGAGCCACTTATGGTCAGATGGGTGAGCTGCTTCCTACAAAAAAAACATATTTACACTTAAGTCTCTCTCGTGTGGCCAAAATTAAGGCATACTACTTCAAAATTTCGTGAATTAAAAAAATATGCCAAGTCAGCTTAAAGAAATTTTTCAGGGCAAAATATGTGAATTTTTAAGGGAAGGCTTTACGAACATTGGGATTCAAGAGCTATCAAATTCACATAGTTAATTTCTAAAATGGACACTTAAAAAAAACCACCTTCCTTTCTTACAAATACTCCCTAAAATAAAACCTTCATTAAATTTAAATTACTAATTATAGCAATAAAACGCAATGCAGCGCAAGCTGTGTTCCTTTCCCTTCAAATGCATATAACGACATGCAAGTATATCTAGCTATGAGTTGCCCAACTTAATGCTGTTAAGTTTATTTCTGTGCTTATTTTTTCTCGAATTCTTAGCCTTATTTTATACGTAGTTCTAAATTTAACAGATCTAGGTACATATTTTCTTAACATTTCATCAACGATTAGGTTATTATTACGTGAAAATCGTCAGTACTGTTTGCCTCAGCAGAATTGCGGTCGAAGAATTATTTCTAAGAGAAATAATTCATACCTACATTATACAAAATTGAAACCCCGAACTGGATGCTTCGGATTACACTGTAGAATTGGGGTAGTGTTCAAAAATCTTATTCATTCTGTTGCTATTTGGCCGGAGTTCAGCAATGACATATCTTTCTATTTTTCTATTTTTCGACTTCACATTAATACTCACATAAAATTTAATTTTTGCACTTGAGATTGCAAAGACATAAGTAAACATTACAATGGTCACAAATAAAATAAAGAAGAAAGTAACGTATTATTGGTGTTGATGTCTTTTACAATATCAAGAAAACTTGATAACCCGAGTTTGATTTCAAGGCGTAAATGAAGAGAAAATTTTTCTTTTCTTGGTTGAAAGAACGTAAAATCGCCAAAGAAATGTCAACTACTTTTCTTCTAATGTTCACTTTTCCTTTTCTTAAATTTACCTAAATTCTTCTTCACTGGTGAATTACATTTCCTTGAATGTTTTCGCATTCAGCAAATGCTTTCAGCTTTAATGCACAGCTTCAGTCATTGCTTTCTAGTCCTTTTGACAAAATTATTGCATGAATTTGCTTTTTGCCCTTCTGTATACCTATATGGATGATAATAATACTCATAACTAATGCTCGTATATGGAAGATATGCTTCTGATGAAAGAGTCCGTTTTGAAACACAAGCAATATTCTAATTTGAAATTGACATCGAACTAAAGTTGGATTTTGTCCACGTATATCATTTGCATAGTAAAAACATAATAATGTGTAAATCTGATTCTTTAGAACTGATTTTCAAATGTGGAATAAATTATTTAATAGGCCCATGAGAAATAGTCCTAGAACATAGCTCTGAGTCGGCTAGCCCTTTCGCCGAACTTCAGTGCCATTGAGTACGTATAAGACTTGGCCATCAGACCTTTCTCACGTATCACTGAATAGTGATGAGCATTCACAGATAAGTGGCTGTTCATTAAAGGGATTTTATGTTTCAGGAACTGCTAGGCAGCGTTATCGGCGGTACGAATAGCCGTTCACGTTAACCGTATACAACATTAAATCTTTTCTCGTTCCCCAGGATGGAATTAATGATAAAAGCTGTGTCACATTAGACAATGTGTCTACTTTTCAGGAGATCAAATGAACCCAGTCTTTTGTTTCTGCTTCATTTTCAGTCTTTACATATTATATTTATCCTCGCAGTTTATGATCCCCATAGATCAACGAAGTAAAATAATGCGAAATATCAGATGACTTTAACTTTCAGACACCCGTGTAGTTTGGAAAAAAAGGCAAAGTTTTATGCAAATAGATTAAGAGAAAGTTGGTTTGTAAAATAAGCAAATTGATGAACGCTTTAATTCTTAAAAACTGCATTTCTTAATGCAATTTCACTCTTTGTTCATATTTTGACGTTAGCCAGTCTGTACCAATAGAGTTACTATTTCACTTAAATTGCTTCATTTGGCGACAAAGTCCATTAAAACATTTTTGCAGTAATTACCTTTTTTGTCTCAAAATATAAGATTCATTGAGTCTCAAGAATTTTCAGTCCTAGAAAAACACTCGAAATTAAAATGGGATAGACTGGAACGCTTAGGAAATCGAGTTTCAAATTAAAGAGGTGCTACATGAAAAGCAACATTTCATTATTGAAGTAAAAAGAGTTTTTCATCACAGCGCATATCGCATTTCAGTACAATTACTTTGTGAAATATAGATTATTTCAAATATACTAAATTCAGTAAAACATGAAAAACAGTCTGAGTTTTTAACTTACAATTGCAAGCACAGAATATAATTAGCGCTCACAATCTATAATTAATCAAGTATTTTCCAATGAATTTTAACATCTACATTTCTTGAGGTAAGATGAGTTATCTTATCGTCCTTACTTTTATTGACGACTCCATAACACTTACATTCTAAACTTTTCTAGATAACAAAATGGTTTCTACCTTTCATTACTTATACGGAATAATTTAACTTAATAATAATCTTATAATGATTTAGCAGAATTTTAATCTTACAATCATTTATTAAAACTTATACAGAATCATCTTTCCCAAATATGGCTGCTAATAGCAGTCTATGGTGATTTAGTAGTTGATTTTATATGTTAACACTGGCATACATTTTCGAAAAATGTATATTTCTGTCGTTCGTGAAAAAGTGAAACTCCACCCGCCTATGAAATTAAAAATATCCGCATATATATACACTGGTGGGCAAAACTTAAGCAACAGCAGGGCATTTTGCCGTAACTCCACAAGAAGTCAACTGAGAGACATGAACTGCAGAAATGAAGGAGAGTATTATGTACGTAAAGGGTGACGAAAGCATCGGAGCTGAAAAAGGAATACAATGCATACGGTATGGAATCAAGCAAAATCAAGCTTTATTGAACGCATAGTATCGTGACTCATGATTGTCTATCCAAGAGGAAGAAAACAAGCAGATGTTCCTTAATATGGGATATGCCCTCCCCTCACTGCAATGGTTGCTTCGCACCGTCTCCGCATACTCAGAACCAGCTGGTGCAACATTTCTTGCTGTAGAAATGCCCATTCCTCAATCAGCATTTGATTGAGTTGTTGGGTTTTCTCCGGAGGATGTAAGCGTGCTGCAATGCGTCTCCCCAAGCATCCCACACATGTTCGATGGGATTTAAATCTGGGGAGTACACTGGAAAATCTATTCGAGAGATATCTTCACTTTCCAGTAGCTCCTCAACAGCAAGAGTCCGATGTGACCGTGCATTGTCATCCATAAAAATGAAGTTTGGGCCAATGGCACCTCGGAACAGACGCACATGGGGAAGGAGTACCTCCTCACAATAGCGATCCCCGGTTACAGACGACCCTCTGTCGAAAACGTGGAGCTCAGTTCGCCCGTTCAGCATATGCCTTCCCAGACAAGAACTTCAGGACCACCGTTACGGTGTCTTTCCTTGATGTTACTGGGATAAAACCGGGTCCCGACCTCTCTCCAAATCAAAAATCGTTGAGAATCGCTTCTGGTACTGAACCGACTCTCATCCGTAAAGAGGACACGACTCCATTGGTCAGCTGTCCAGTTTTTGTGCTCTCTGAACCACTGTAAACGGTGGCGTCGGTGGCCAACTTTCAACGGGAGGCAGCGTTCAGGACGGCGGGCGAATAGGCCCCCTTTGTGAAGGCGTCTGGCCACAGTAAACCGCGACACCTGTCGCTTCGTTGCTGTACAGAGTTGCTGAGCAATGGCGCTTGCTGACTACTGCCGGCCTGTTTTCGCCTGCAGGATGATATATCGGTCATCCCTGCAGATGTCGTCCTCAGGCGGCCACCAATAACCTTTCTAACAGCTGTACCTGTGGTTTGGAACGCTTTCCAAGAGCGTGAAACGACACTTTTGTTGATTCCGAACTCTGCAGCTACACTGGTGACAGTATGCCCCTCCTCCAGCCTTTCCGATCATTCTTCCACGTGTGAAGTCGTCCAGGTGATTTCTTCTAGCCATATTTCACGAACTGACTCACTGGCACTTGCAGCGAATATGTTGAATTGCTTCTCCATCCTTCTTTTTATTCTACTGTTGAGCTGCGCGCACCGACATCACGTGTTTTGTGTACGCTCATGTCGCCTCTGACGTTTCGTTCCTGATGTTTGTATACACATGACGTTTCTACTGACTTACGTGTTCATTGTACTGATCTCCAGACCTCCTTTTCTGCAATTCCATGGCTATCTGCTAAATTTTTACAGTGTTGCTTAAGTTTTGCACACCAGTGTAGTTTGGGCGGAAATAATGCAACTGGTTGATGAATCCTCCATGTGGGTTGTTTTGTTTAAATGATAAAACTACGGTTTCTAGAAAACGTAGCAATGAACTGAAACTTGAAAGCTTTTGATCTTTTGCAAGTATGACACTGGAGACATTCAAGTGTGCTTATATGTATTTGTAATTATAATAAAATAATTTTAATTTATTAGTTATTAAATGCATTATTAGAGTGCAATTTAAAATCTTGAAACTAGGAACTAAGTACTTTATGGTACTGATCTTAAGGAAAAAGTTCTGAATATTCTATTTAACTTATCCTTCTTAAACTGCTTCAGAAACCTTCTAGTCACTATCTTTAAATATTACTGAAATTCTATGGAAGTATTCGGAAACCGGTGTAAGAAAATAAATCACTTCAAACAAAAATTATTTGAAAAATATTCTGCTAGATGAATGAGAAAAAATTAGTGATTTTTAGTGTGAATAAATAGTTAATCAATGCCTGAAGCAATAAACCCTATAAAAGGTATCCGTGTGAATCAAAAGAGAAAAATGCATTAATCCTAAAATCTAAAGAAATTAATGCTATAAATATTTTATTGCAAAACGTTTTTCATAAATGGACATGAATTTCATTTAGTGAGGAAAGTATTTCATTTAAACAATTACTAATACCACTTTGTTGAGACTCAACGCAATTTGTTTTGGTTATGAATTTAATTTTGACTCACATTTAAACAAAAGTTCAAATTTTCGGTTAGAGACAGAGATATGAGAAATTTTTAAACCAAAGAATTATTTAAAAGCTTCTACAAGAAATATAATAACTTATTTAAACATCTAATTACATAAAACTTGTTTCGAGTTGATGTCTGAAATTAACTAACTATCTCTTATTCCCTGTCAAAAACTTTTAAATTATTCCTTCCTCGGGTCTATGTTCTGGCTATGCTTTTGTCCGAAAAAAAACTATATTATAAAATATTTCTCTCATAATTTGGTGTTAAATATGCTTTATTTAATGAATATGAATTTTTAAAAACAGCGGTTAGGCAAATTTTTATAAAACTTTGCAAATAATTAGTAGCCTATGCTATTCAATCCAAGTCTGTTGCTGAAATGAAAAAATAATCGTATCTATCTAAATGCGACATTTCATTTTTGAATGCAAAATTCGCGGCAAAGAAATATACTGATATCACATTAACTTTCAGAATAATTTTTTCAGTTCCGTCACGAGTAAACATTAGGCATATATTGGAATGTATTTAACTCCTAAGCAGATCTAATAGAAATAAAATGTTGGAAGTGGAAAACTCTCCTGTGAAAATACGAAATACCAACCTATTAGAAATGCTGTTGTTATTCCACAGTAGTAAAAATCAACAGATCTGTGTGAAACTGACTCATACGTTATCTGAAGCAATTGTTTCCAATCTGGTGGGTATGACTCCACATGAGGATACGATTTATTGCCTGGGGAAGGGCGATGTGAAGTATTGGGGGCGAAAGAAATTACCTTCTGGAGTAGGCTATTGATTCGTTTAATACTATTAGGCACTCTGTAAATGAACTTACGTCTATGGTCCTACTGAAGTATGAGATTACGTGCTGAGCTTCTAAAATGTAATATTATGCTGTCATTCCTTTATCTAAAACCCAGTAAAATATCCTTTAACTGCAGAAAGATCGGTGTAATCCACCCGTTATTCTTAAAAAACTATGTTGAATTCAATACCCTTTCCTTCTATATTTCGATATTAATTAATGTGCTTTTCAATCGTAGGACAATAAACACATCTTATGTGCTAGAGCTATATGTATTATAAACATTTTTGACCACTCAAATCAGGGATTCCCAACCTTTTCCTTGCATTCCTTTCTATAATATACATCATACTACATAATAATTCAAATAATTGCACGCAAATAATTTTAAAGATAAAAATTAGACTAAGAGTAATATGAGCAAACATTTTGAAAAATGGTTTACTAGGTTTATGTTTTGCTATTTTCTTAATTATTATTTTTTTTAATTTTACAAATATAAACAAGTTTTTCAGAAACAAAACTCAGAGGTTCCGTTTAAATTAATATAATGGTTCCTCTCTATGTATTGATGCACATTTTTAATATTTGGCATAAATTCCTTTAGTTTAATTTTCAAATAATCGCGTTCAATAATATTAACCTTTACTTCGTTTTTCTTAATAAATTATTGACTTGACTAAAGCATGTTTCCACTAGATAAGAAGAAAGAGAAGTCAGTAAATGTTGCTCGGCAACAAGTTTTATTTTCGGATATTTAAATTCCAAAACCAATTTAAATTTAAATTCCTTTTAATTCTAAAACTTAAATTACTCATATAAAAACTTGGTCTTGAGCATCCTTCTGTAATGCAATCAACATTTCTTGCATTAAAATATTGAGATCAGATGTATCGCAGATCTGCGGTTCTATAGGCGTTGAAACTCACATTGAAATTTTTAATGTCTTGGATGCGAATATTAATGTCTCTAAAATTTTGCAAGTAGTTTGTATATAACAATATACCTTTATACGTAATTATTTTCAGTGACGAATGGTCATATTAAGTTATTAAGGAAACAAAATTAATTGTCATTCCCTGTCTGTATAAACAAATTGAAAATCTAAGGTAATCGAAGCCTGATATCAATAACTTAATTATGAAATTTATTAATTTTTTGGTTAATCTATGGTATCTTCGTTATGTCGATCAGTTACTGATACATATTCAGCTATCGAAATACAGTTGATTCCTTAATCATCATTAACCCTCTCTGAAAATTCTTTCACCCCCAGGGAGTCAATACTGACTCTGTTGGGAACCCCCCGGATTACATCAGCATCTCATGCGGACTCGTATTACATCATTGTTTAATAATTAATTCTACCTCAAAGCACTAAAACTAAAAACATATCATACTTGTGCAGAATGCAAATCCAGCTTTAAATGTTCCAAAAATGTCATGTTTTCAATCTTATTATTTTCAAAGCAAAGCGCTGCTTTAAAGTAAAGTGTTGCCCGTTCGTATTTTCAAAGGTGAAGTGATTACAGCAATGAGCACTTTTATTAGCAAGAAATTTTTAACATGTCGGACAAAACTGCTTCATTAGAAAGTAATTTAATTAATGTATCAAAATAGTTTATCTGACATTTCGGTTAGATATTATTTTCATTTACGATTGAAACATTTCTTAAGCTAATAATCCTTAACTCTAAACAGACATAGTTGTCATTGGTGTTTGCTGCGTGAAATAATAAAATTTAATGTTGCTTGCAGTAAAACTACTCAGTTACTCCCTGAAGACAGTAACTACAAATCTATTCAAAGACAAAGGAATTTATACTTTTTTCTGTATACAGAAAAATACAGATGTCTTTCTCTTAGACTAGGTTGGTTGATTGGTTTTTGTTTGTAAAGTTCTCTCTCATATCCAGGTTATTTGCGCCCAACACAAGGTCCTTTCAGTCATAGAACTTTAAAATCTTAGACTTGTAAAACCGATAGGATAACAAAAAAATCCATCGCAGACGTTCATTGATTAAATACCTAAAATTCACTCCAGAAAGTAAAAATCAGACTTTAAACTTGAGGATGGTTTTCATTTAAAAAAACATGTTAATTTTATCATTTCGTAGAAGACAAACTTGAAGAAACTTTTAATTTAGAAGCAAAAATGTTAATTTTAACATTTTATAGAAGACATATAAGATATTTCTCCCGCCTTCTTAACATGCCTTCGTGGTGTAGTGGTCAGCACGCTCGGGGCGTATTCGAGAGGTCTGTTGTTCGAGTCCCGGGAAGGGCATTGCTTAATTTTTCATCTCTCCTGCTTTGAAATAACCTGATGTCTCTTTAGTGATGCCCGAACTAAAAAAGGTAGTTTGTGATGATTCTCCACCACCAGGAGTTGGCGTTTGGGTCCCCTAATCCCCTGTTGCCCTTTAAAAGGAGAGTATATAAGGTATTTTTCCCGCCTTCTTAGCATGCCTTCGTGGTCAGCACACTCAGCGCGTATTCGAGAGGTCCGTGGTTCGAGTCCCGGCGAGGGCATTGCTCATTTTTCATCTCTCCTGCTTTGAAATAACCTAATGTCTTTATAGACATCTATAAAAATTTAAGTCTGACTGAAGCAAATGTGAATTTGTTTCATTAATTTATATTATCTCGTATAGAAGTCACTGAAATTAATTAATTATCCTGTGAAAAAAATTAGGTTTTTTTCCAGAGCAAAAAAAGTGAAAAACTAACGATGCTACAAACAGGATTCAAGCAACGAATCTACCGATTGCTCATAGAAAATGTTACAAGTTACGATACGAGATCATGCAGGGAGAAAGGCGACAACTCCTTGTATTTTCTTTCACTTAAAAAGCAACTGGGCAGAGAGAAACAAGTCAGTCCAATCAGATGGTGATGAATTATATTTCACTATATTTTGGTCAGACGCCGCAGCAGAGATATTAGTTTTTTCGAAGGCAAAACGTTAAAATAAACATTGGCATTGCGAGTATTCCAATCACGGACATTCGTAAGATCGTGATGACCGTCAGACCATCCATAAGGAATAATTTGTGGCGGGAGTTTTATCATGTCGGACTGTTTACATCACAAGTAATTTCTTTACAACTTTTCGGAGCGTTTGTCTAAGTTAAAAAATTTATATCTAAGAATATTTACCCAAATTTGGCATACTTCATTTGCATTTATGTTTTTATGTTTGAATTTAAAAACTCACGTTATACATACTGAGCTGAGTAAATTTTCTTCTATGAATAAATTTAATTTTGTTTCCTATGGCGATGCTTCAACACATCTCTAAGCTAAGCAGTGCGCCAACATACACTTCGAGGTGATAATGAAATTTAGTTTCTTTGCAACTTTCCAAAATCTAAGTAAGTTTCGGATGCGTCACTGAAGAAAGTCTGATTATATATTTCTTTTAAATGTGAAAAAACCTTAACGTTACATGTAGGTAAAACTATAACTTCAGGAAACGTGATTAAAAGTGAATCTTCCATGCACAAACTACGATTTACCTATTGATATGACACTGAAATTATGCACAGCACAATGTGTGTTGCATGTAAGGAATTTAAAATTCAAAAAACGCTAATATTCAAGATTAGAGAGAAAATAAACGGTTACCTAATTAATGCACAGTTACAACACTAAGCATTATATTCAGTGTACATTAATTTAATCATTTAATTCATGTAAAATTTCAAGAAAGGAATTGAAGATAAAGTTTAGTGAACATGCAAATGAATATAAGTGATAAGTTTATTATATTTACTCTTGAGGTGCTGAATTTACGAAGCATTTATTATATTATTTAATTTTTTAACAGTTGCCTTTCTTAATCTACGGTTATGAAAATGAATCCACAGTTAAGAAGGAAAGTAATTTTATATATCATTATACAAATCAAGGTTGGAAAAGAACTTAGAGGAAAATAATATTATAGTATAGAAATAAACGAAGAGGGAAGTAGAAGAAAATTTATAAAGTGGGAATAGTTTTCATGAAAGTATATAAATTTTCCAGCTGGTTAAAGAATAGTAGAATGTTCATAAAATTCTCATAGAAATAGAAGTGTAATAATCCAAAACATGTTTCATTTTCAAGCATAACGTGGCAGAATATATTTTTAAATTTAATCTGTACAAAATAGCTTTATATTCACAACGCTTTTTTTACTATTTATTTCCCTGAAGAGCTAATTATCGAAACGATACCTGTAAATTTACTCAGTTATTCTTCGTTGAAATCTAAATAATGTCATTTTTCTAATTTTTTACAATTACTTAGGAATTTTTTAATTTTCTCAATGTTTACTTCGAGATTTCGTTTTTTCTTAATTTCCTTGGAATCAGCCGTTAAATTTAGCCGTCAGAGTTTAAATTGTCTCCTTTTAAAATATTCAAGATCGTACATCTTTATTTTCAGGAAAAGTATCTTTCTCTCAGTCAATAGTTCATAACTCATTGTCAGAAATCTTAAATTTTGTGTGACATTTTTAACTAAATTTTCACTTTTGGGGAAATGAATAAATCGCCTTCAGTTTGCATTACATTAGTTTTGTTCTTCATTTGTTAAAATTAAACTTTGGAAGAAACAATTAAAAAACAAATATCTTGATTAACCTGCTATCAAATGTACGACGAAAATTTTGTTTGTATAAATCAAATATAAAACTATCATGCCCCAACATATGCCGGCGAGTACAAATAAAGCATACTATAATAAAAAATATGTAATGAAAGAAGAACATGATAATGTCAGCTGCCGTTTAAGCCGCCTAAGTATCTGTATGACCAACACAGCATGTATGTAGAAGAGTTCTCTTATAAATTTACGTTGAACTAATTATATGACTGTTTGTAGCAAATGCGATATCCAGCTTAATTAATAAAGAGATGACCACAAATATACAAATTTTGATATAGTCCAACGTTAATTAAAGAAGAATAATGCAATAAATTGTCTACAAAATTGTCTACAAAACGAGTCTTTCGGTTCGAAATGAATCAGTAACTTCAGAAAAGCTCATCCTGTATAATTACAATATTACACAGGCTATGAAAAACACAATATAAAAATTATATTTGGAATTGTTCCATTTTTGAGAAAATAATAGTCTTGTGACATTAAAAGTTTAATTAACAATTAATATTTTTTGAACTTTTCTCTATGCCCTGTTTCGTCAAGTGCTCGCTTATTCTAAAGGTTTACGCACATATACGGCAAGCGGCGTAGTTTAAATTGAAAGGAAGAACCATAGTCAGCATAACTTGTACTCCTTCAATCCTATAATAATAGAGCAGTCTATGAATTTAATTTGCCGCATAATAATAGTAGCAAAAGAAAATAAATATAGAATGCAACATTTATTATCGAAAAACTAGCTTAAGTTAAACAATAAATTAAAAATATTACCCCCAATTTTTATTTTAAGTGTTCAGAGAGTTTTTGCATTTTTAAATACTTTCGTCACTGTATTTTAAGCTTGTAGGTAGGATCCCTTGCCTGCGAAGCTTTGCTCTTCTTATATGCGTGAGCTTAAAATTATCGTTCCGCATTGCATAAGTTGTGGAAGTGACAGAAACATACTTTCCAGTATCTCGGGAGAAATTTGCATTTACTGCCATAATTTTGTTTTTTCAAAGTATCAACATTAAAGTACAAGATTCACCTTGAGAAATATTTCCAAATTCTTGATATGGTCATTTTCTTGCACTTAAATTATTTTGCAGCTATCGTAAATGCACCTTTCTACAACTTTTCGTTTTTCTTTTGATGAATCAAGAAGTGGACAATCGCAATCGATCTTTGCTTGAAAACTCTCATCTTTATATCTTACTTTTACAAGGGATTCATATTCAACTTAAAAAATAAATTTCGATCAGTGGATGAAATTAGGAAATAATTATAAATCGTAATAATTACGTTAACCTAAAAATTTAAAGATGGGTCAAAACAAATGAAAAATTTCTTAAAACATTGATTGAAGGTTTCACATTTTTGAGCTGCAACATAACTTGCTACTGCAGTCACTAGTGATTCCCATTTAAGCATTTACTTGCCCCTAATATTAGGGGGCAAGGGAGGGGTAATAAACACTTTGGCTGTTGCAAGCTGTTGCCTTGCCGCCGAAGCTGCTGTTAGATTAAAAGTGACTGCCACATTTGGCATGAGTTTTGGTTAAGTGTGACTTTAATTTAAAGATAAGCTGCCCACCCGAATCATTATTTCTAAACCACTGGTGTTGTAGCCAGTTATATTGTTGTAGAGCCCAACCAATAGCCGAAAGTCAAGGAGACTTAGATTTTATGTTTAAGTTATTTACAAGAGATGAGAAAATAAAATTAATATTTTGTATTTTTGTGTGGTTGTTGCTGCCACGGTGAACTTAAGGATAAGAACTATAAATCGGCAGTACTGTAAAGGTACCGTTTGATGGTGAGTGGTTAGCAGATGTATTTAATTAGTTAGAAGGCCACCCCTCAAATTGTTAAGGTCTTACAAAGGACTAAAACACAATTTGTACAGAAACTTTAAATCTCAGAAAGTTGTTAAAATTGCTCTCTTTCTGTTGTTGAATAAGTAAGAAAAACAATTAGTTTGAAGCATTTTAATGCTTGAATAGAACTGGAATTTTAGCTTCTAAAACTGCAAAAATTCCATCATTCAATTTGATTTCCTAATGGTTATGTTTGTTTAACTTTTTGTACAGGATATTTATAAAATAATATAGGCTTGCTTTTGTAATACTTATATACTATAAAATTATGTACTCAGCAAATTTTTTTATACTTTTTTAATATTTTTATTTCGAGGAAGTTTTATTTTTATGTATTTATTTATCTTCACCTTTATGCAACGTGACCTAGAATTTTAAATTTGAGAATTTTTTGTAGGATAACCAATAGATACATATACGTATGTACGAAAGCAGGAAAGCTCTCAGACCCTTTGCAATACTTTGCTTTTTTAACGTGGAATTTTTGGGGATATTTCTTTGATTGGGACAAGGCCCTCAACTACTAAGGAGAGGGATTCCTACGTGGATGACTTCCTAAGGCGAAAGTGACTGGTATACTCTTTACATAGGGGGAACCCCATGAGAACGTCTATGCAGCCAGCCCGTTCACCCGTACCGAACTTATGCCTCTTTACCTCCCTGTCGGTCATTGATGCCCTTTTTTGGGGGGGAGGAGAGGTGCGTGTGTTTGTGCGTGTTTAAAGTAATGACTACATTGCATTAAAATGCATATTCAGACCACGTTGTAATTTTGATAAAAATGAGTATTAAGAATAGTGTGATCACCAATGGTTAATTTTTAGACTATTAAGTAAGCAGTTTAATTACAGAAGGAAAGATCCAAAAAGTAACTAGTTTTTGTGATATTCTTAGCAACAGGATTGTTGGACTTACTTGTTTCTTCAAATCGAGAATATGGAATAATCTAATAGCTCTATAATTCACCGTGAGCACTGATGCTGTTTTCAATAATGCGCAAGATATGCCTCATTCGTATTTTCCTTTTGAATTCGTGTGGAAACCTATATTTCTGAATATTTTCAGAATTTTATTGTCCTTAATTAACCTTAATTATACTAATTCTTCTATTATCCTTAATTATACGAACTTTCCTAGTCAAGTGGTTATTGACGATTAATAGCACTTCGATGCTTGTCATTTTGTTAACAAAGGGAAAATACGAAACCTGTATTGCTTTGCCTAATTTATGCTTGCTTAAATGGAATAAAAAAGGTTTCAGAGAATTTTTGAGAACAATTATTATGGTATAAATTATCTCCAAACCCTACTGCTATTTTCAACAGCTCTACATTTTATATGGTCTGTATTGTAAACTTCTTTCTGCTTGAATTCTTAAAATTCGGTGAGTATTGGAACGTCGTATCGATAGGGAGAAAAGCTCGTATTTATCACTTTTGAACGTTAATGTCTTAGGCTTTATACACTTTTAGTATTAAAGGATAATTTGAAAAATTATATTTAACACTCAGTTTTGGAAACTAATTATACCGGTTACATGAAAATGAAACTTCATTTTTATCTGAACCTATGGAAGATAAAAAATATAGACCGATAACCTTATTAAAGCTTATAACATATAAATAAAGTGAACGAGGGCGAGTTCACATGTGACTTGCGGGTTGGAAGCGAATCCGTTGTAGCCATATATCACCAACACTTCCTATAAAACATCATCTCAAAAATAAGGTTTCTTAGTAATTGAAACACTAGTTAGTCATTTTGAGTGTCAGTTTTTCTGAATGCTTACTAACATTTTCGAAGAACTTTATCTCTTTCTGTTTGCGCAGGTGACATGGTTATTTAATCACAACGCAATTCTCGTCTGACTTCACAGCAGCGGCAGGTGCAAGAATACAAAATTAAAGGATAACTTGCAAGCGGCAACAAGGTAGCCCTTTCTCTGCAGGTCTAGGAGCTCGGTTTGCGACTGTAAAAGAATGAGTATTGATCAGATAATTTATTTCTCAATTTAAATAATTATATAAAAGGATACTTCGATTCCTGCTTATCAGATCGCAGTGATTACACCTCGCTATTAACCTAAGACTGCAAGGAGATGACCATGCAGTGCAACTAGAAATCATATATCGTTGTATGTCCTCTTTCAAGTAGAAATGTTCAAGTCATCGTAAATTATGATTACATTGCTAATAGGGGCAAATTATTACGTATATTTGCTCTTCACTCATGACTCAAAATTGAGGTTGAAAACCTGATTCTCTCTTTTTTCAAATTGGAATAGAAAACTTTCCATTGTTATAAGCTGAGCTCCACTCTTCGTGACGACTGTGTTTTTTTAACCATATGAGTAATCATGATAAATGAGTATACTGATCTGCGTGTTGGTCGCAGAGGTCTTGTAACCACCCAAGCATAATTAAACGATGTTCTAGACACAGCTGCATCTAAGAACTTCCGTTGCAGTCTATAATCATCGATAGCTTTGAATCTGCCTCTAAATAAATAGCTTAAAAGTGAAAATATTCTATTGATATCTCCAACATAATTGCGAATCCCATTCTCATTGAAAAGTTCTGGGATGTCTTAAAATGTAAAGCTCAAATAAGGCAGTACTCGATGGAGCATCTGTCGGCTTCATGCTTCAAGAATGCATGTGAATTTAACTTATAATTTAATTTATTATATACTCGTAGAACGAAGTTGCGACTTTTGCACAGCGGTGATCATGCATATTAACTCTTTCTAAATAGTATACTATATTTAGTATTCTGCTTTTTCCCCTTTGTAAATGGTGTACATATTTCTTTCACGAATTCCGACTGAATAGTTTTGCTACACGTAAT
This sequence comes from Stegodyphus mimosarum, assembly GCA_000611955.2. Classification (NCBI taxonomy): domain Eukaryota; kingdom Metazoa; phylum Arthropoda; class Arachnida; order Araneae; family Eresidae; genus Stegodyphus; species Stegodyphus mimosarum. Next base: position 593,829 of record KK112641.1, on the reverse strand, counting down.
ATTGCATTTTCTATGTTAGTCTTTAATTTTGTGCATTATAATTACAAATGCATGTTTTTAGATTTCTTAAAAGTTCTTCTTTATCCCGTTTCTACCCTTGTTCTATTAAACGTTATTTTATTGCGACCTTATACTGAAATAATAATTTGTAGGTTGGAGATTTCAAGTAACTGCTGGCTTCATTTGATTATTTCAAAGGCACCTAAACTATAAAAATAAAGTTAGAATCGACTGAAAAATTTCTTTAAATGTAATGAAATAATTTATCACTCTTGAGTAGCAAGATAAAGTATTTCTGAGTAAATGCGGTCCATCTGTCCTTTGAAAAAGGAAATACCTTAAATTTAATGTAACTACCACTAAGGTTACAGTATACTTAATAGATTTGCACTAATTTAACTATTAAGGTCGTTACATTTAATACATTTCGCTTTCTCATATATGCTAAAGAAATAAAAATGCATTAAATCTCACGCACTAACCCCTAAAATGAAGTTCCACTTCGGTAGCTAGGAATAATTTGAATTTTAAAAATCATTTGTGTTAAGCGAAAAACTGAAAAAAGATGGTATTAAAAGACTAAGAAATGGGCTAAGTTAATGACAAGTGGCATGATGAAATGCCAGTAAGGGAAATCTTGTTAAATTATTTTTAAATGTTCTGCTTAAGACAGATTTTCGATAGCATTTATGTAGTACATTAAAAGCATTTATAACCGAAAGTGGAATACTCAGACGTTATTACACATGTTAGAGTAGCTAATGATAAAAAGAGTTTTAAAATTTGTGCACAGGTTTTTTTAAAGAGTTTACTTTAGGTTAAAGAGTTTTTTAAAGGTTTTACTTTATTGATTTCATTAAAACGATAAATCAAAAATCTAAACGAATGTTAAATGTGAACTTTTCGTTTAGCTCTAATTTTAATGTTGATTTTCTGAACTTCAAAACTAAAGCTAAGAATTAACATATTTTATCATGATATTTAGATCCATACATTGGTTTTAACAATTTAATATTTTAAGCTTTCGTACCGAATACGTAAAATTAAAGTTACAGAAACATATTACCCAAAATTATATAATACTCGATGTTATATAATATAGAAAATTATATCTCTTATGCTGTGATAAAATTACAGCTGTTTAAAAACTATTATGGCTTAAATGCGTGCAACAGAATTTACGGATGTTATAAATTTCTCCAAGTCTACAATTACAGTATTTCATAGACGTAGACATGATTTAGATCACTGAGGCTAGTCTAGTCACATGCCATGAACATGGATTTTAAAAAGCCAATATATTGCTTAATTCTATTAATCAAAATATATAATTTAAAATTTATTATTTATCAAAATATATAATTTAATTTATATCAAAATATATAATTTAAAATTTATTATTTATCAAAATATATAATTTAATTTATATCAAAATATATAATTTAAAATTTATTATTTATCAAAATATATAATTTAATTTATATCAAAATATATAATTTAATTTATAATTTAAAATATTAAAGGAGTTTGATGTACATTGCGCTCAATTTTGCTCTTTTGTGATGTTGAAATCTTTCAATTCATAACGCTTTTGAATAATTCAATTGCCGATACGATTCTTTCGAGGAAGTCTTTTGCTAATTTTTGCTGACTTTACATACCAAACGTCTAAATCTCCTGAAAGATAATTAAGATACATAGGTGGTTATTTAAAAGAAGCTCAGAGTAATTAAAAACTAATCCCTTAGATGTATCAGCAAGATTTTGATACATCTAAAACGCTGTAGTGAAGAAAGGCTTAAAAGTTTCTTCTACAAAGTAGTTGAAACAAGATTAATTAACACAATAAAGCCCGTGTTGGGCATAACTAACGTAGGAAGCCAGATCAGGTTTAAAATTACTCTCTAGGGAAAAACTCTTCTAAAACGAGTATGATTAAGATGTTTAAATTGTCTAGGCAAATCTTGCTCTACTGCAAATTGGAAACATAAATTCTTACTCTGTATAATATTATGAAGACATATTGAAAATATTGTAAAAGAACGCAGACGGATTTTTTCTTTACTTCTGTCATGAAATAAAGGCAAAATTAACTAACTCTTTCTACAGACATTTATTTCCAGAAAGCACTGTATGCGCTCTCAAAATTGTTGATTTTTTAAATTAAGTTTCAAAAAGGAAGTAACAAGGAGGTTGTTCTTTGTTTGTAGGATTTTGTAGGATCCTAAGTAGGATTTTATGTTACTTAACCAGTATTATGAGTTGAACCTTTGCTTTAACTTCTTTCCGTAATCCTTACCAGAATGAAAATTAGTTGTTGGGTTCTTAAGCAGGGAGTTTGAAGGTTTTAAGAGTTTCAGTTCTTAGAGCCACATGTTGCTTTTACTTACTACACAAGTTATTGCGGCAGCATCTTGGTAGTTAACATTTGAAATACGCGCCATTAATTATCTTGAGCCAGCTAAGTAGTGTATTGTGTGTAGTCTCAGACTATGTTACCAACATTTATATTTATCTTATGTTAGTTTAAATGGCGCAAGTAGCGGAGGTTCGTCTGTTGCACAAGCAATGCCTTCTCTTCTTGTAATGGTTAAATTAAAAGGTTACTTTAACCTTTTTAAGACTTGGTTATTTGTTTCAGACTAAAGCGATAACTCGCTTCCAGTCCATGTCTGTAGGACATTGATATAAGCCCCTAGACATAGCAAAGCGCCCCACATTTAATCACAAATCTGTTAGCGTTCAGCTACCAGCTGAATCCAGTTACTTCAGCTACCAGTTATTTCGCAGTTCAACGACTTCATATTCTTTTGATTCCGTGCTGACTGTTCAAAGCGTAAAAAATAATAATTTTCAGAACGTACGCGCATTTAATAACTCAGGTTTTAAAAAAATTAAACATTTTAATTAACAAATAAACCTGAAAATGTTACTTCTTTTTACATATTAAATAATCTCTAGTCAATGGCTCTTATCATTATAAATGTAGTTACAATTCATTACATCTCCGGCTTTTGTTATTGCATTTCCACGTCCTTTGTAGCAAAAATGAGCATTTTGTGTTTGTCAATTCCTACTATTTTTAACTCAGGTCATTTGGTTTCTCTCTTTATTATTGTATAGAAACCTGTGCGAGGAAAGACTGATACTCAGACAAACTACATGAGGTAATAAATTATTAAATTGTGATTACATGCAGTGTAAAAAATTGCATAAAAGTATATGAAATCCTATACCGCGTACGAGGTTGTAAATTGAATACGCCTGGACTTTAAAGATCTGGTACCTTCTTTTGTTTTGCCAACACAACACAAAGAACTCGACTACAGAGCATTTCCATATCATTCTGCCTATAGAGAAGAACTTTTCAACCTCACGACTCAAATCATGTGTAAAGTTTACCTCTAAAGTTGCTACCAAAATAGGAAAATGTATATATCCAAAGCTAGGTTCTTGTGATAAAGCATTCCCGAATCTATCCGTCATTTCGCCCTACCGTTACCTGTATTAATTAAGATCATTGCCTGTAATACCTCCATAAAAAGTCTGATACTGCAGCTGCAGAGAACGAACTGTCATCACAAAAGCCGTCCCTTATAGATGACACTTCTGCTAAATAACATACTAAGGGATTCCGAAAAGGAAAATGTTTTTATAAGTAAACTTTATAAGTAAATTTGCATCTGGATCGAGTACTTAAGAATGCGGAACAGAAGTAGCTCTTTTCTGAGTTCGGGATTCATGCCAGTAAATGGATTGGTTGCATGGGATTTTCGAAATTTAACGCAAATACGATCTCATCTTCTTCAAAACATTACTTTAGGTAAAGCTTCTTTAGACACACAGACGTCGTTAGATTTGTCTTAATTATTTCTAGGCAGCCTTAAAAAAGGGTAACTTGAGGTAGAATTTCTAGAGGAAGCTGTCTCGAATTTACGTTTCATATAAGAACTGCCCATGCCGTCCATACATCAGGGCTAAAACACCAACGTTCAGCGACTGTAATCCGTAGATAACAGGTAGAAACTTATTTTTCGTTCAAAAAAAAATTAAACGACAATGAGTACTAACTGAAAAGTAACAATCTTAAAAAAAGGAGGTACATATCGTCAAATAGCTTATTATACAACCTGCTGTTAAAATATTTGGCATTATTAAAGGATGACCGAACTTGGCAAACAAGAAATTCATAAAACATTGCAGAGCAAATCATTTTCATTACGTTACCGTAATAATTGTTATCTTTCCACTTCTGATGACAATTATTTTCATTAAACGAAATGCAGAAAATTTCACAGTAATATAATAAAAACAACATAAATACATTAAAAAATGCTGAATTATTCTAATGAATATTAAAGCTGGCCTGCAACTCTTATTTCTTTTCGGTAATATAACAGCTTAAATATTGCGCATAATTTCCTTTATGGCAAATTATAAAAATAAAAGGAAAATTTCACAAAAGGATAATTTGCAATATGTTATGAACTTCTTCCTAATTGTTACTTTGGCTTGATAATTATCAAACAGAGATTACTTAGGCTTATATTCTTGCAAATGCTCTCTAGCCATGTATTTAAACTTCGAAGTAATACTACTGAGAGC
>KK112641.1:561844-589146 GCA_000611955.2 Stegodyphus mimosarum | reverse complement strand
TGCAATAACATTGAATACTATAATGGAGCATTCCGAAACGACGACACGGTGAAAGATACTTAGTGAAAATGATGTTTACTAGAACTTACGAGACGGATAGGTCTTTTCATTCTGCAGTACAATTCCCAAAGTGTGCTTTAAAATTGCTGGGTTTTATTATAGCGTGTTCTTGTTTTCTTACGTTTACAGTGAATCGATCCTACATTTTCCGTTAAATAGCTAACTATAAACTAGTACAGCTAGAAATATGAGCTACTTTTTGTCAATTTGCGTGACCCTAAGGAATTCAATGACAGAATTGCTCTCCAAGGAAGTGCATCACTTGGGTGGTGGTTCTGAGACAAATAGTTCTATCATTAAAGTTAATTCTCAGCTTTGAAGGTGGTTTTTTTATCTTTTTATGGGTCTTGAAATACTTTTTAAATAATTTTCGGTTTTTTATTAGTAGTACTTTATATTTTTCTTGGTAAAATGATAAAACATAAATGAAATAAATTTATGTGAAAAATTATTCTATTTATAATTATCAGATCCTTTGTTGAGTCTATCGTCACACGAACAGATACATAGTATTTTGAGAGTTCGAAATAGCTCATTCCTAAGTCTTTATGATCTACTCATATTTAATGTGCTGATTTTGATCAAGTCCAAACCTGAGAACTTTAATGGAAGCATTTCACTTACCACCTCCTTTTTCTCCGCATGCCCTCGGGGTTTAACTATAACCATGCTTCACTCGTATTCGAGAGGTCCGGAGTTCGAATCTCGACGAGGACATTTTAGCTTTTCACGTTCCTGCATTGATATAACCTAATGGACTCTATAAAATACGAATGGAAAATAACACAGTAAACCTGAATATCATTGCATGTTGCAATTTATAGGGAATAATCCATTCCTGTAAGGGTTTTCTTGTCTTTAATCAACTAATAGAAATAGGAAACTTAGTTTACTTATCAATAAAGTTTCGGTTTGCTTGTGTTATTTCTGAATACCTCGATTTACATATATTTGTAAAACCAACGAAACTATCTATAACTTGTTTGCTAGCAAGGTTTCACCAACAAAATAATTATTCATTTTAGAGTATTTATACAGTGCATTTCCCTAGGTAGTTCGCCAAGAAAATCATAATTTGCACACATTCTGCTTGGAAGCATAAAAGATGAATATGTATTGTAGTGCATGGGAATGAAAAAGAGCAAAATCATTCAGAAAATCAAAACCATCCAAAAAAGGAGCTGGAAACGTTAAACAAATTCTGAGGCACTCAGACCAATGCTGATGAGGATGAAAGTTTTTACACCAGATGAAATGCTACTGTTCTCAGCACTGACAGTCTGCCAAAGACTATGAATGTTTGTTATTTAGGTTCTGAGCACTTAACGTTCTTCAGTGTAATCATCAGCCATATCTACCGACTTTTGCCAATGTGCCATCAAAGAACGTCCCTTTTTAATGTCCCTCAGCCATTGCCTTAAAGCATAGATAGTCTCCTCTTTAGTGTTGCAGTAGATCCTATATCCAACAATCTGTAATAGAAGGGTTGGCATGGCGAGTGTTCCATTGGCTCCCATCATTACAGTCGCGGGAAACCCGTGACAGCGCTCGACCCCGTGCTTGTGACCCCATAAATTATGACTTGGACCATAGTCGTGAAAGTTAATGGGATTTTTCACGTAAAACATCATCTGTATCTAGCATTCAGGAATAAGCAGTGACACTTGTTAGCAATGAGGTCCATCATTCTCATGATAATGCACATGTGTCGTAATGCGTGTTCAGTCATTTATCTTCTACGACGCTATGATAGGACGTATCGGAAACGACCATCTTCAGCAGATATGAGTTCGTGTGACTATGATCTCTTCACTAAAATAAAAGATCTGCTTCCAAACATTCATTACAACAACAGAGAGGAGGTTATCTGTACCTTAGACTGGTAGCTCTGAGATATCAACTGAAATGGAGGAAAGAGGGTGTGAAGCGGCTTATAATAATTTGGAAGCATTAGACACACTTAGAGATTATACTGAGAGATTTATATCTAAAACAATAATGTGTCTTTTCAAATCCACTGACGTGTTGCCACTACTTTTTATTAATTTCTTGTATATTGCGAATATCAGCTTATGAAAAATATTTAAACATTAAACTCCGAGGTGGAAAGGACAGGCTTTGGTTATCATAATGAAGACAGAATTTTTATTATTCTTTTAATTTGCTATGTTACATTTAATATTTTCTTTATTTCCGCTTTGTATTTTTATCTCCCCTTTTGTTTTGCTATAAGCTATAAAATTTGATATCCCTTTGCTTTATCACACACTTGCAAGAAAGGCAACTAGAATTCAATTGTAAATAACATTGCTAATAATTTCTACAGGAACGCAGGTTAAAATTTCTTTTCTCGAGAAATTGTGAAAACTAGCAGAACTAAATATGTAGTTGTTTCGGCTGAGGACTTCTCTATTTAAATAAATGTATTTTGGAATTATTTAAGTGCAACTAAAATTCTCTTCCAGTGTGTCATTTACTTAAGATACAGGACACGGAGAATTTTTTCTGAAGTAGAAAAAATGCTGTTCTGTATTAACTCTCGGCTACTGAGCTTGAATGTACGTTGAAATGCTTCTTTAGACTGAAGAAAATTATTAAATATAACATTTCTACGTGATAAACTCTGCACTTTTATTCATCTGTCATCGACACAAAAGCCAAAGATTTATAAATATTTATTTACAAGTAAAACAAATAAAGAAGTAAAAAAATTAATTATTTGAAATAGACGAAAAACCTTCGAAGATTAGGCCATTAATCTGACTCTCTGAAATAGCATCGATTCAAACCTCTATGTAATCTTAATCCCAGTATCTTCCTTTACTTACTGAAGGTTTGAATACATAAAATATTTTAGGATAACGCTGAATTTTGTTTCCCTAAGGAAGGCTTTCCTTAACTGAAGGTATTAGGACACTTAAAGATTTCTAACTAAGACGTATTTCTAACTATTTTTTTAAACCTAAGATCATGTGCATTTCTTGAGATTTAAATCTGTCGATATTTATTTAACTGTTTTAGAGGCATCTTCCTAGCACTGCTTACGTGAATCCATACAAAATGCATTCAATTCATGACTTCGATGTAACCAAGGTTCTTGTCGTTCGCGATCGTCAGAAACTTACATATACACTGCTCGAGATTGAAAATGCACCACCAAGAAGGAGTGGTCAGAAAGTGATGAAATTTGGAAAAAAGACAGAGACAGCAAGCAGCAATAAGTGATCTTTATTTCAAAATGATAGAGTACAGAGCGAGAACGGCGTCGGCTCAGTAGGATGTAAGACTACCGCGGGCAACGATGCACGAAGAAACGCGTCTAGGCATAGAGTCAATAAGACTGCGGAGAGTCAATGAGAGTGTCCATTCCCTTTCAACCATTTGCCACAGTTCCTCTTCTGAAAGAGGCATCAGCAGAGTTTGAAAACGGTGTCCAATCACATCCCACACATGTTCGATTGGTGACAGATCAGGAGAGTACGGTGGCCACGGAAGCATCTGTATACATTGCAGAGCATGTTGGTAGATGCGAGCACTGTGTGGTCGGGCGTTATCCTACTGAAAAATTGCATTAGGCAGCCCCTGAAGGTAGGGGATTGCCACAGGCCGCAGTACATTATCCAAGTATCGTTGGGCCGTCATAGTGTCCTGAATACGAACTAGAGGTGACCTGGAATCGTAGACAATAGTGCCTCAAACCATTATGCGACGTTGTGGCGCGGTAGGGCTTTCCACAGTTACTGGCGGATTAGATCTGTCTCCACGTCAACGACACAAACGTATGCGGCGACTATCATTAGATAAACAGAAGCGTGACTCACCTGAGAACACGACGTTTCGCCATTCTGTCATCGACATCGCTCCAGTCCGGCACCATTCTAAACGTTGGCGTCTATGCTGTGGGGTCAATGGCAGTCTTCTTAACGGACGCAGTGCGTGCAGGCCACGTTCAACCAGTCGACGGGAAATGGTTCTCGTCGACACGGGAACATCCAGGGTATCTTGCACATGCTGCAGAATCGCGGAACAAGTGACTTGCCGGACCATCACAGCTTGCCGGCGGATGCGTCGATCCACGGGTGCTGACGTCACTCTGGCTGCACCTGCACCTCTCCTTCTTCCCACATTCCCTTGTTCAAACCATGTTCGCCAGAGCTGATGGCATGTTCGCCAGATCCTCCTCAAATGCCTGCCATTTTCGACAATTTGCTGTGGCTGCTGAGATGCACCTAAAAGTCATACAGTAAACAACCGCTAAAGATTTGTTTTGTTAGCTCTATTTCTTTTCAACGCTAGACGAGCTGTGACTGATGTATGCGCAACGAGCCTGAATTAGCACATATCAATTATTATACTTACCCGCCACTGCTTTTCCTGTGCATGAATCACTTCTTTCACTCTCTAGAAACACTTAATCAAATGGAACGTTAAAAACGGCAAGAAAGTTTTAACTACTTTATATAAATTCACCAGTTTTCTGAGTTTTTCAGTATAAATTGGTAATCTTCCACTCAGCCAGTTACTATTCTGGCAAAGAGAATTTTTTCCTCTCTGTTCTCTGGGTAATTTTACATTTTCTTGTTCCCGAATCTTGAAAACATTTGATCATGAAATAACAAAAATTGTTCTTCTCTCCCTGAGAAATGAACGTATTATTTGCAGTAAATCTTGACCAAAACGACATATTCGATAGTCCAAGATTCGACTATCATAGAACCAGCTACTCTTAGCTGTGGTAAGGCAAGTAATTGTTTCTACACCATGTAGTACACCAATTCCATGTGATAGGTTTTCAGAAGCAAAAACAACCTTGTTAGGACATGAAATGAGTAATTACTTGCGTGCATCTCATATAACGTACACAGTTCACTTCATCTTGAAAAATCCCGAAAAAGTCTTCTAGCAATGGAAGCAGTGCGAGAAGACGTATTGATACTTAGCAACGCATCTTTCAGATATTCTTGGATTTCACCACGTCTTCAACTTCTCGACTCTGCGCAACAGATGAGCAAAGATTAGTTTTCCCAAGTAGTTCTAAAAGAAGCATTTCGAAGTTAAATCCAGAATGACCAAATCAAATCACTGAAGCAGGTCATCATCCAGGGACATATCAAAGCTATGGGAGGAAAAAAATCTAAATTTTGAACACTTGTAATCAAAAATTACAAGTGTTCATCAATTTTAAAGTATCTGACCTTGTGGTTCTTCACTATGGTTTCGCCGAATCAATTATTCTGATTCTTAACTGTTACAGTTCCGATTATTTTATTAACTGCAACGTAATTTATTTGTGGTTCATATCATATTTAAAAAATACCATAAATAGAGAGCTGAAAGCAAAGTCTTGCCGACTACAGGGCAAGTGAGAGACTTATTTAAGATTAAAAATAAGAAAGGCATCAATGTATAACGCCTTAAATAGTAATACTAAAGCAATAAGATGATGTATTTAGGCCGTGCAATCTTGAATTCAGCCTTGGTGTTAAAAAATATCAGCACGGTTCTGATTCAGTGCACCAAGGTATAGATTTATGTTCTTTGGAATGATCATGTACTCAGTTTCATATTCATTTACAGCTAATTTAATTACGGTAGCATGAAAGCTCGGAGACGCATGAAAATTTACGAGTTAATGAAAACTGAAACGCACATTTGCTGAATGTTGCTAATAGCTAGTTATAGTTATAATAGTTTTATACTGTAGAGACATTAGATTTTTTTTTTTTTTGGAAACAGGAGTCATGAAAAATGAGCAACGCCTTCGCCGGGAATCGAACTACGGACCTCTCGGTTATGCGTCGAGCGTGCGAACCACTACATCGCGAAGGTATGAGAAGAAGGCGGCAGAAATACCTTATAATACATTTTAACGAATTTTTCAATAATTAAATTTTAAAAACAGGATCAATGTTTAAATACTCTTAATTTCTTAATATGTACTAGGAAAAAAGCTTTGATTATAAGGAATAATATTATTAACTTCGATACCTATGGAGAATAAATAATTGCGAGAATAGGTTTTCCAACGTCAAATAATATTTTTGAAATATCTAAACTTATAGATTTAACTTCATTTTAGTAACCCACAGACAAGTTTATATGCTAAGGAATTATTACTGATAACATTTCTAACTACATCCCATTTTATTACTCTACAGTGAAAATGAGAGTAACCTAGAGTGCTTCCGATGGCTATACGTCCAATTAAATGCAACAAACAGCAATTGCGATTCTTGAGCCACTTTGCGAAGAATGAATTTTTAAATGTTGATGGCTAATATGTACCTTTAAACAGTTCTATTTACACATAAAAGTTAAGAATTAAATTAATGGGTATGATGCTTACTTAGTATAATCTCACCTACTTTGGGAATATATAAGGATGAACTCCTAGAAAGACTACAGAGGAATAAACCTCTTGTCTTAAACTGCAGAGGGACATAGTCAGGAAGGGTGGGAATAACCCTTTTATTTTAACACAAGTATTAAATATAACCCAACTTGGGTTTACACAATCTAAGCACTTCTGATTTAACAGAAGTACGTAATGTTGAGTTAATTCAAATGTGGTAGATTAGCCTAACGGCTCACAGAATAATTTAATGCGCAGGAAAGGTTCTGGTCTGTAGAAAAACCGGCAAGATAAGCCAAATGGCTAGAAGCACTCAATGCCACAGAAACAAAATCGCTAACAATCACGGCAGAGCGTGTCTACCTATTCCGGGCCACGTTGTGCCGTGATTATTAGCGATTTGATTCTGTGGCATTGAGTGCTTCTAGCCATTTGTCTTGTCTCGTCGGTTTTCTACAAACCAGATCCTTGTTTGAGCGTTAATTTATTCTGTAAGCCCTTATGGTAATCTACCACATTTGAATTAGTTCAACATTAGGTGTTTCTGTTAAGCCAGAAGTGCTTGGCTTGTGTAAACCCAAGTTGGGTTATTGTTGATTCTAGCGTTAAAGGGCTATTTATACCCTTCTTCTACCTGCAGTTTAAGACAAGAGGATTATTCCTCTAGAGTTCACCATTATGCATTCCCAAAGAAGGTGAGACTCTACACCTTCTTAGACAAATCATTTATTTACCCATAACCCATAGGTAAACATATATTATTCTTTCATCAAATTACAATATGAAATGTTTATCTCATTCTTTAACTTGATTCCACAAACCTAGATAAACAATTTACATATAGGTACATATTTCGCAAAATTTTCAAATGTGAGAGAAACGAAATGCTCATAACTAAGCAAATGTGATTTAGCTTTTCTAACTTGTCAAGGTTGGAACTCTTTGGCTCAATTAATTTATTAACAGAGTTGTTTTTAAAGTGCTGTGAATGTGAAACAAGTTTTACTGGTTAAAAGCAACATAATATTCCCATGAATGAAATTACACGGTAATACTGTCTGTCTATCTTTGATTATCTTTGAATAAGGAATATAAATAATTGTAAAGAGGAACACTGATTTCCCATTCACGCTTGTAAATATTGTTAACTAATACGCGAAACCGTTTTGGTATTATATGGCACTATATATAGTTCTTCTCAGGTTTATAACCTGTTATCCCATTGTTCTAACTTTTTAGTAACTTTAAATTCCTTGTTCGAACTATGGGAGGAAAAAAATCTAATTTCCTAACTGGAAAAATCAATGCTGCATCCAATTCCATTATAAGCACTATATTTGAATGCATGACATATATCTACGCCAATTCATTGCCCTTGGAATGCTATTCTTCAGGGAAGAAAACCTTCCAAAGTAATCTTGTTTCCATTACAAAGAAAAGATGCAAAGAGGTTTTCCAAGTGAATGATTTGGTCAATGCCGGAACAAAACAAAAAAATGTGGAAAAAGAAAAGAAATCAAACTTCAAACAACTAGATAAGGCTAAAGAAATGGAGGCGATGACAGATTGAACAGCTTCGACTTCAAATGCTTTTTCCATTTATTGCCTCTGGGTTTCCTAAGAATGGACATCGGCGCAACTTCACTAAAAAATAATAACGTCATATTTTGTCAATTTTCTTTTCTAACAGAACACAAAAACTTGTCATAAATCAATGACTTCGCGAAAAGAAAACACGCCAATACTTTCATTCTTGAGTCGGCTTTATTTTTCTTGGTAATCAATTAGCATTTGCTCATCGCATTTTCTCTAGTGTTCGCCTCCAAAATCGTATCCTTATTTCCGCAGTTGAGGGGAAAAACCATTAACCCTTTTTTATTCTTCGAACTCGACATTTAAAATATCGAGTGAAATATAACCCTTAGAAAAAGAAATCCCACTTTTCTTCAACACTTTAATGAGATATTACTTACTCCATTTAAACGGAAGTTCTTTCTTAAGAAACCAAGTTTTTGAAAGGATACTAACATATTAACTAATATCTCTGTTAATTGTAAAGTAAACACTTTTCATGCTGCATAATCAAAGTCTGACTTTTTAATAAGGCATAATTTTGGCCAACAAAAGCGATGTTCAAGAAGTTAATCATATACTACATTAATCAATAAGCACTACTTCAAAAAATCAGTGTGCATTCTTTATTTCGAAGATTTTGCTTTTCGAACCATTTGTTTTAAGAACCAAATGGGAAATGAATGCATATCTTCAATGTAAATTCTTACGGCAAGGAACTAATTCTAAATTATTCTGCAAAATTTAAGCGCATTAACTTGAGAAAGTAACATAACGACCATATCGGTAACCGCACACAAAAACAAGTATGCAAATTTAGGGGAAAATAAAGAATCAAAGCGTAATAAAACAACATTAAACGGGATTCGCAAAATGTGAAAATATTATGCTAGTGAGTTTTTGAATGTAAAAAAAAATACACTAGGCCTTCGATTAGTAGTTACTTAATGATTGATGTGCATCTTTGTTGGAGACGTCTAATTACGGATTTCTATGTTGCAAATGACTAAGTGACCAGTCGAAAATACCTGGATGATGTTATTCGCAATTGAACAACTAAAAGGCTCGAGGAACGGACAGAAATGAGTCAACCGAAGTGTTTAGTACCAACTATAACACTATCATCCAGACAAGTGACCTCGAACACGATACATGCAGTTACATGAAGTATCGCTAGCCATCGCATATTAAAAATGATCCCAAATAAAAACATGTATGTCTCCATTCATGCAGGCAAAAATGCATCTACATTTGTTTTACATGGCAAAATACCTGCAGAGGAGACCAGAATACAGACATTCAAATTTACTAGGAACAGAAAATTTCTCAAAGACTGCATACTGCGCATTTCGCTGATACATGCCCCTCAGACAAAACTTTTGCAGTGGTAAAGAATACATAAAGTGGTACAAGGACATTGATACAAGATACTGTTTCTAGCGATATTAAATTTAAGCTCGTTAACAATGACAAATGCTAACTGAAGTCTGAAATAGGGTATCCGACTGAAAATATTTAAAGGGAAACGATTTGACTACAGGATGAAACTACAGGATTTTTAGATGGGAAATTACGCCAAATGCGCGCAGAGCATTCCAATAGCATCAACACCCACCGGACAATCTTCAACAGCTGAAAACAGCACTGTCTGAGAAATAAACAGTAGTACCACCAAATCTCATCAACGTCATCGTACGACATATAGATGGAAAGCATATATCTTACATGAATATTAAGAATGATTCTATCGGAAGGACTACCTTTTCGCTTTCTATCAGCTTTGGTAATGATATATCTCTTTCACCGCAGTTAGATCCATGCTAGCTATTTTTGAACAAAGTTTCACTGTATTTTTTTCCTCTTTGATACGTCGAATTTTTCTGTCACCATTTCGCTGCATCGTATTGTGAAGTCTACCAACTCAAATTGATCTAGTGAGACTTTCTGCTGTTGGAAACCTGGTTTGTCCTTGAATTTTCATGCCGGTGCGTACCACTTAGGTTGATTCACTTTCAGTTTTAAACATGCATATAAATATAAGAAACACATGCTTAAGTTTTGTTTTTAAAGAACAAAGGAAATTCGCAAACAAGTCAGCAATGGCCTAGTTATTAGAAGCCATTTTGCCACTTGATCCCCGAATATGAAAACCACCAGTGGATGAAAATTCTTCTTTTTACAAGCATCATGCGTCTTATGTAGTGCAATATTATCTTTCTGAAAAAGCTTCACAACCTTCATGAACAACTCAGTAAAACATTTTCAGCTTACGTATTCTTTGTAACTTGCAACAGATTTGTTTTATGGAAAACATTTATACGGAAAATAAATACTTAAAGAGGTCTTAAAAACTGTCATATATAATCCTCATCATATGCACTTAAATGATTTGTGTCTCATAATTAAAATGGTGTAAATTCGTATAAAAATACTTAGATAATTTTGTGCATTAAAATCATTATTATTACTTACATTCCTGGTGTATGTTCCTGGTTTTTTAACTTTCTATATATAACAATCTTTAACGATTTAACATTTCACTCTTTAAAGCATAAATTACAATAATTTTAACAGAGTAACTTTCTTCTGATTATTAAGGTCAACCAAATGACGAATTTTACCATTTATTGAAATTCAATATTCTCACTACATTTTGTATTTCTGTGCTTGATTTTTTTTGTTTTCAATGTAACTGTCTATAAATTACGAAATAATCTTTCGATTTTAATTTTTTAATCATCCGATCATCTCGCAAACATAAAGATCACAAAATTAATCTCATTTAATATACCGATACTTCAATATTTCACTTCATATCAAACTTACAATATGATGAACTCTATCATATATCATATTGTACAAAACGCTACCATAAAATGGCAACATAATCCAATATAAATCATAACAATTAATTAATTAGTAAGCCACTAAAAACGGGAGAATATTTATGCATAAAAGTCGAACGCAAGAACACAACAATGTCCCATTTTGTAATACAGTCATCTGTGAGCGCATGCTAACAGCTAAAAAAACAGCTATTCAGAAAATAATATTTGAGAAACCTCTCTTACTGCACATTTTCCAATCTTCAATTACCTCTCTTTAATAGCAAATTAAATATATTTAAATACTATTTTTAAACTCTGTGCTTATGTAAACAGTTTTGACGACGAACATATCTTATTACAACTTTCATTAAAAAACGGCTTTTGAACTAAAAGCGACTGTGATATAATTAGGGCTGAATGCTTTTAATGAAGCATACTTTTGCTTTAATGTCTCCAAGCTTGAAAGTTTTAAGATGAAACTGATTGCATTAGCAACTTTAATGTTAAACTTTAGCAGTAGAAATCTCTCTATAGCATATTCTCGAATCTAATCGAAGAATGAAAACAGTGACAAATATTTTTTGTTAAACAGAGTTGCTAGTTGTAGACAATTTTTAAAACTGCCTACGTAATTAAATTAATTTTTTTCATTTGCTTTTACTGCAAGATACGTATATCTGAAATAAACGCTAGAATTTATAAAGTTGCTACATAATGAATGCAAAATTTAGTTATCATCCACAGGCGTATTAATTTTAACAAAACCTGCAACAGATATTTTGTAATAATCATCATAGCCAATAGCCCGCTGAATAGATCGGCGTCTTACCGAACGCCCATCCTGTTCCGGCCTTCATTATATGCTTAGAAATTGAAACTGATTTGTGAAACCTTCAAATTTGGAGACTAGATTAACTCATTGGTTAATAGGTCGATTACAACAGAATGATTGTAAACACCGTTTTTGTGGCTTTTCATTTTTATAGACCTACTGGTTGGTAGTCTTAGATAAGTTACTTTATTTCTCATAATTAGTTCAAAGAGCATTAGCGCTTTAATTAGAAAGCGTTTTATCCTGTCGTAATATTTTTTTTTGTATTTATTCGTACAGATAAGCATCACTTTCACTTTCTATTTCAGTTCCCTATCACTCTCATGATTGCTGATATAATCAGTATCGTTAGACGAATCGCTGTTTTTTTTCAACTGATCTGCATATAACTCTGCTAACGTATTTCAAACACATTCTTCAACATCTGAGCAATCAAGTGCTTTATTCCTTAATGATTTTAGTATATTTGGCTATAAAGCAAAATACACAAGTTTGGAAACTTTTGTACAACTCTAAAAGAGGAAAATGATAAATTTCAAACTACCTTATTCTAAAAACCTAAAAAAGGCTAAAAGCTAAAGAAAACTTTCAGAGCAATCTAGTGATACGCGAAAGAAAATTATTTTTCTAGATTTTATTCGAACTCGTGTTCTTATTTAGGGTTTACGAAACAATCAAAAAAGACCTCTATTCCTCATTTTACATCCCATTTCAGAAAGTAAACAAATGTGTATCCCATCTTTTATAATAATAATGTTAGTATAAAAGTGTATTAATTGATAACATTTCTAAGGATCTTCTGTGTCAAACAGTTAACTGATGAAAGCGAATGCAACGCGTACTTGTTAGGAACTAGAAATTATTAACTCCTTGTTTTCATTAGCGCTTGATTAGTAAATTTTTTTCTAGAAGGAAGTGCTTCTACTGGATTTTAAAATCGATCACGTTTGACTTGTATTTCCCCATTCTTAGCAGTCAGGTAACTCGTAGAATTAAAAGCTTTACCTTAATTATTTTTAAAATAACTTTTAAAAATAGCTATAAAAGCTTTACCTCACTAATTTTTAAGTCGAGCAATTAAAAAGTTATCAAAACCATGTTTCATATCTCCCAATTTCCAAATAAACAGAAACAAGGCTTTCTTCAAGGTATGATGAGGACATCAAATAATGATCACAGAATCCACAAATTGCTTTTTTTTTTTTCAAAAAAAGAGGAAACCATAATTCATATTTTAATTTAAGGATCATTAACAAATTAATTCTTTATTAGTTTAATTCTTTTAAATAAGTTTCCTGAAACTTCGAAACAAATATATAATATAAATATGCTAACTAAAGCAAAATTATTAAAGTTGTTTTTAAGAAAACACAACTATATCACAGATGTAGAGACATTAGCAATTTTTTCTCTTTGGCAGCCATAAACATGCAAAATCGGATACGCTCTGGCCGGGATTCGAACATTTAAGTTCCAGATGGAGGTGCTATACTATTTTCTTCACGAGAGCATGCAGTGGGGAATGCAAAACTTCTTTATACTCTCTTCCATTTAAATGGCGATTGGAAAAAGAAATATGAGACCCCGCGGCAAATTCAGATGTAAAAATTTATCATACAACACATTTTACTCGGACTTGAACTGTAGAGTGACTGGGCTTTCAGAAGCCGAAAACGAGAAAAATTGGCTATATCGTCACACAATTTGAATCGTAGGTCTTACAATGACAGCCGAATGTACTACCAAATACACCACGAAGGCACACAGCAGGAAAGACAAAAATTCGCTATAACCATTCAATTTATCTACAAAATGCACTTAAATGTTGCACCGAATGCGAATAAGATGACAGACATTTAGTTGTTACTACACAAATGCTAATAATATATTTGAATTTAAAGAGGTAGTTTTGTTTTATTACCGCAATTTGAATGTAAATAAAGTTTATTATGATGTGCCTACATTGCTTTCAAATATTCGTTGAGCATAGAATAAGAACTTTGACTTTTAAGCTTTTAATTTTTGTGCGTTTAAACTCATAGAAAGCCTTTTGATTTCAAGATATTTTCAATTTATTTAAAATAGGTGTTTTGCCCCTGAGCGTCTAGGCGTTTTACTACCACTCACTCAAACAGATTACATTTAACAGCTCAGTTTATTTTCTCAACAACTAGATAGGTTAAATAATAGGTTAGGAAAATGACTTTTAAATCATAAAGTAAAATAAGAATACAAAATATTTTAAAAGAAGTACAGGTAATATACATTACATTAGAAACATTTCATATTTGTGCAATAGAGAATTTGATTTTTAACGCATTAAGCATATTCACTGAGTATTGAAAGTGCCATGTATAAATTATTTTTTGAGAGGACTGGATATAAAAAAATTTTAGGAGCTTCCAAACGTTCTTTTACTTAAAATCTACTGGTTCGATTAAACAACCGAATACGAAATAACGAATAAGAGTGTTTCGAAAAATTCTTTCATTTTTGAATCCAGGTAATAATGCTTAATAAACTTTTTAATTTCTTTGTCATAAATGATTTGTTACATAAGTAGCATAAGAAAAACTTTTACCAACTTACAAAATCGTCTCTGTAGATAAAGTTGCAGAGACATTACGTTATTTTCGATGTCAGGAAATAGAAGAAATGAACAATGCCCTCGCCAGGACTCTAACCACGGACCTCTCGAATACGCTCAGAACGTGCTGACCACTACACCACGAAGGCATGCTAAGAAGGTGTGATAAATACATTATATACTCCCCCTTTTAAAGGTCGACTGGGGATTAGGGAACCAGTCGCCAAATCTTGGTGATGAAGAACCATCATCCACTACCTTTTTTAGTTCGGGTGCCACTGTAGAGTTATTAGAACATTTTGTAGTAGGAGATGGGAAGAATGAGCAATGTCCTCGCCAGGACTCGAACCACAGACCTCTCCAATACGCGCCGAGTGTGCTGATCAGTATACCACGAAGGCATGCTAAGAAGGTGGGAGAAATACCTTATACAGTTCCTTTTTTTCACAAGAAGAATTAACTTTTAATTTATGAAGCATTCTTATGTTTTCAGACTCCATAATCTAAAAGCAGTTGCTCTGAATAGTAATTTCAGAAACCTCTCGAATGGGCATTTAATAATAAACTATTATAATCATTCACATATTAGTGCAGCACTTGACTTCTTTCCTTTAAAGCTGTCGAATATCTTCTCGTCGACAACGTTCTAACCTATGACCATTTAGCCAACTCACAGCTCAGAATGTTGCCCAGGGTATGAAAGGCAACAGATATTAGTTGTAAGAAGAAAACAGACAGCTACATATATGCCTTCTCCTAGATTTGAACCTGGGCGCAAAGATATAGCTGCTTGCTCCGTGAACCACCATACCAGTCAGATAAAAGCAGCCTTTGAATATTAAATTTATTTTGATAAATCCAAATAAAATATTCGAAATATTTGAAATACCTTCAAAAAATTATTAAAATCATTATTTTTCTGTTTAAGATAGATATCTGTTAAATGTTAAGACGATGTTTAAACGACCAGCAATTATTTATATGTTTCACGTGATTGTTTGCAAAGAAATAAGTCATAATCTAACACTACATAAGGGATAATTTTCCCTGTAACTGTGCTAAAGAGATAACTCTTCCAAATTTTCTTATCTTCCTTTCTAATTTAAATACAATAGATTTAAATAAATAATTGTGCGTCCTTCAAAAGTGCTTTCGACAACTAAGAAAGAAACAAATTTTTATTGAATCAAGTAATAAGAATAAATGAACACTCCTCAGTATTCATTCCAGCACTGGCAACACGGTCATGGCTTCTTTCCGGGAACTAAGTTTTCAGTAAACAAGGATCTTTCCAGGCTGAATAATAAATTATTCATTAACCTTCTGCCGGTAATTGATTATCTCTAGAAATTGAACCTCGTCCCACCCTCTAGCGGTATGCAAAGGAAACGTCTCCGGTAATTAACGCAATGCGTGTCGTGATCTGATCGGTGGACTTGGACTTAAGACGGATTTTGCGACGTCTTACAATCAAAGAAATTCAGAGTGAGACTTAATGTCGTGTCCTATTTAGCGGAAGATCCTTTAAATTATTTTCTAGAATTATCACGCAGTAAGTCTGTGCTATAAATACTTACGTTGTACGGATTCCTGTTCTCGATTCTTCATTTATTCATTAAGTTTCATTCCACATCTTTAATTGCAACGATTTAAATTGTCAGATAAATAGAAAGTTAAGTGGAATAATTAATGTTTGATTTGCTCGTCTTTTAATATTTGACACATTCGTTGGGCAAGGAGGGGTTTGAATCTTTTGAATTGATTCAGTGGAAAATAATGCTCTTTAATTTATCTTCTCGAGGTAATGAAATATTAAATCAAGCTTTTTCTCAGTGAAGAATACATAACTTACGTAGGTATTAAAGTAACAGCATAACGCAAAGTTGCAAGTCCGGGTACAATTTTTACTTTCCGAAAACTTAAAAACTTAATAGCTATTCATACGATATTTATCTTCTGTTATAAAAAGTTACCTTAAGCTTGAATTTCTTCAGCTCTTCTGCGTTCGTTTAGAAAAAGTGGATTAATAATTATTCATATGTACAAAGATTATGTATATGTATCAGGTTACTGCCTGTATACTAGCTTTACATATTATTAGCAAAGTAAATGGTTTCAGTTCAGCTTACACGTTAATAAATCTCAACAGTCGTGATAAAATTTGAATCGTATACCGTCCCTGAAAATGTATTGCATCAAAAATTTTAATTGCATAATAAGCAATTTTAGTGCTTATATTTTGACGTAGGCTAACTAATCATGTTAGATTTATATCTACGTTACGGTAACAAATGATACAAATAAAGTAAATGCATTTTACGTAGGTTGATC
Source organism: Stegodyphus mimosarum (assembly GCA_000611955.2). NCBI lineage: Eukaryota > Metazoa > Arthropoda > Arachnida > Araneae > Eresidae > Stegodyphus > Stegodyphus mimosarum. The sequence continues at coordinate 572,584 of KK112641.1, read as the reverse complement.
CAAAAGCAAGCAGAACCAAAGCAGCTTTACAAGCAGAAGCATTTGAAACGTAATAATTGTGGAGCAAATATTTCCACCCAGGGTGGTTGACAGATTGCGCTAGTTGTCCTACTGCGGTTCTACGAGTAAGTAGCGTCAGTACGCAGACACTTAAGAGCGACAGTAATGGCACGACGTCTAGAAAAGTGGTCTCGCATAGAGGTGTGAGCCGTAATTCGATTCTTATGGGCCAAGAATGTGGCCGCATTCGAAATTCACAGACAAATCGTTGAGGTATACGGGGACAAAGCAATGAGTATACAACAGGTAGCGAAATTGTGTCGTTCTTATCAAGCGGGCAGGGAACATGTGGAAAACCGCAATATGGAAGCGAGCGGCCGTCCAAGTTCTTCAAGGACGGATATCAACACGGCACGTGTTGAAGAAATCATCCAAAGGGATCGACGAGTAACCATGCGTGAGATTGCCTCAGAGTTGGACCTGAGTTATGGTAACGTTCAGCGTATCGTAACCAATGTGTTTCGATATTCCAAAGTTTGTGCCCGCTGGGTTCCACGTGCGTTGTCCGCGGAGCATAAGGCCACTCGAATGATGTGCAGCCTCACATTTCTTCAGCGATCCATTCAGACGGCCAACACTTCATCGATCGCTTCGTTACCGGTGATGAAACATGGCTTCATCACTTCATCCCCACATCCAAAAGAGTCACGATGGAGTGGAAACATGCTGGACCACCGACGAGGAAGAAGTTTAAGGTCACACCCTCTGCCGGTAAAGTGATGGCAACCGTTTTCTGGGATACGACTGGTGTTATCCTAATCGAGTATTTGGAACGTGGCCATACCATTAAGGCCGATCGTTATTGTGCCACCTTAACGAAATTGCGTAAAGCCATCCGACGCAAACGGCCTGGATTTCTGAGCAAAGGCGTCATTCTTCTGCATGACAATGCCAGGTCCCATACAGCTCGCCAGACTCAGGAATTGCTGCAAAGGTTCAAGTGGGAGGTCTGGAATCACCCCCCATACAGCCCCGATTTGGCTCCAAGTGACTATTTGATTTTTCCGGCGTTGAAGCGATACTTATCCGGAACACGGTTCACCTCAGACGATGCAGTGAAAACAGTTGCCGAGAAATGGCTCAATGAGCAGGGCCCTGATTACTACCAAGACGGGATAAACAAGTTGGTCGAACGTTATGACAAATGCCTAAACAGGTTTGGCGACTATGTGGAAAAGTGAAGACCAGATGTGTCTCTTGATTCCCATTTGTATCTTTCTATTGTTAATAAATACTTTTTCATTTGCCTTGTAAACATTTTTTTTTGGATCACCCCTCGTATTTACATATATATTATGTTTTCAAAATGAACCCTTAAGACAGTTTGTTTGATTACTGCAAAGTAAGCAAGGGCTATCAGATTAAAGCGAAGGATGCCTTCGTGGAGGACGTTTTAAGGTAAATCGGTTTGTATCTATGTTACATGTGAGGAATACCACGAAACCACCCTTGCAGAAACCACATTTGCCGGTATTTGACGACCCGTCGAATTACTAATGTTTAGAGACATTCCCACTAGACGGCTACTAAGCCAGAGCTTGATCAACCATTAAGCAAAACAAGCTCGCGTTTAGAGCAGCACAAAAAAGTCCTTAGGGAATCTGGGAAACCCAGATTCAAAAGGAGTTTCTATTTCACCATGGAATTTAATGATGCAGCTAAAAGTTTTAAAGCTGTCCTGTTTCATGAGGCTTAATGCTTCTTAGCTACGAGTTTGTCTTCTAGCTATATTTCAGTTGCTGTAATCGAATAAATCCACTTATACGTGTATCTGCGCTAAAGAAACGCCAACGACAAAGGTGAGCTTAAAGCAACGTTGCTAATAAAGTTTTTTTAAATAAGTTTTTAAATTTTAAAGTGTTCTGAAAAAGTAAAGATGTAAGAGATTTCTCTCCCTAACTTGCCATGTACCTTCGTAGTACAATCGGAAGAACGTTCGGTTGACAGTTAGAAAGTCAGGACTTCGAATTCCGGTGAGGGCATTGCGCAGTTCTTCGGTTTCCTGGCTTTTTGAAAAAATGCTTAGTTATTCTCCTAACGTATCTTCGGATATTTTCTGCTGAAAATTTTAGTAATTCTCGCTCATCACATAAATAAACTTCATACTTTTGGAAGGAAAGCATTGTTTGTACTTAACTAATTTATGAAGTACTGTGGGTCATTAAAATTTATATTATGCTGATAAATCATTATAATGTAATGACTCAGGAGAGAAGAACCTTCTCTTATTAAAGGAAACATTTAAAGGTGTTAAATACTAGCTTATGTATTTACCTTCATGCTACTATCTTTCAAAATATATGTAGAGCTAACATAAATACTTTTCTTTAATGTAGATGCGCTGCGAAGTCATAAAACAGAGTTTTCCATAGAGTCTATGGGTTAATTCATAAACAGTTATAGGGTACTCTAAATTAATTAACAAGTTGTTATGATTTAAACCCTTGCTTCTTTTCTTAGTCGTCACCAGAATGCACATCATTTGGTTAAGTATTTACATAGAAGGTTTTCATTGTTTTAGAATTAGAAATTTTGTCAGGCTCCACCTGCAGTTTGTAATATCGCCAGCTCTACCGGAGATTATTCCAGCTTCAAACATTTTTCCTAGTGTTAAAAAAGCACCATTTAAAATATTTCAGCTAGCTTAAGTAGGTCATTTTGTGTAGTCTCCGAGTATGTTGTTTAAAACTGAATTTCAAGATATGTTATTTTAAATACTCCGAAGTGGTTGACTTTTGTTTGTAAGTACAAGTGGTGTCTTCTATTAAATTTATGGAACTAATGTAAAGATTATTTTAACGTTCTCAGGAATTTCTAATCTTAATTCAGAGTGAAGCGATAATTTATTTGTCATTCTAGGAAGGTTTGAAGGACATTGATTTAAACTTCTACACAAGTAAAACCCTGCAGGGTTTCAGGTGATACTTTAAAATAATTAAACCATGCAGCTTTCCATGGAGTACTTGCTAATTTGGATTACGACGAATAACGTGACAGAATATACTTTAATTTTTGAAATACATACACAAGTACTGTAGGTAATTTCCACTCTACTGGATGCCGCATTCCTATTTTCCAGGACATTTTCGGATGGCGACAACAATTTATTCCTTCGGAATACTGCAGATTCACTCAAAACTTGCCAGTTGCAGTTCCTGGTAGCTAGTGAATCGTCGATCACGCAGTTTCTTCTTCATCATATCGAAACGTGCATAGGTCAGTTCAACACATCCTGGCATATTATCACACACTGTTGTTTCTGGACGTCAATAAACCTTTGGGTTAACCCACTGAGCGCAAATTTTGCGCATTTTCAAATATTCACGCATTATCGGGTGCAAAGTTCATACTAGTTTCGTTTTGTTCATCGTCAAAGGTTATGCTTCGATATGCAACTATTAAGTTGGACACCTACTGTACAGCGGGCGGTGTTGCACCTCACTACTGATCTGCCACTACGTATTCCTTTAATTCCACATTCATTTCCCATGCTGAAGTCCCTAATGCAGTTTAATACAAAGCTTCGCTCATAGCATACAGAGATTTGTCACATGTAGCATTTTGTTGCTGACTGAGATGCCATACACTCCACTTTTGGCCATGTGAACTTCAAGTACGGGCTTCAAGTTATGACTCAGTACTGCTTTCGTACTAGGAGAGCAGTCTTACAGAAGAACGTTGAATTTGCATCTCTATCTGAAACAAACATCGTTAAGACATCCCTCTGTTTGTTGCAGCTGAACAGCAGCACAAATCTAAATCATTATTGAAGGTACTAGTATCTAAATAATGTATCAAATATTATAAGACATTATGGTGAAATTACTCTCATTTAAGTATTTCTTTCTTTTAAAAATTACTAATGACTCTTATGGATCTTAAGGTCTAACTCTAAGTAATTTGCAACCTACTTTTCTGGTTTTTAAAACTGAGCAAGAAAAACGAAAAGCGAAAAATGAAAAAAATATAAAATCTGTAAGGTTTTAGATTATAAATTACGTTCAAAGGGACGTTTTTAGCGTTTTGTGTGTTACCTTTACTTATTAAATTACTCTTCGCACTTAAACCATAAAATTCAGTTCAACAGCAATATCGCAAAATAATTTTAAAATGACCATATCTTCAGAATTTCCGATACACGGTTCCGCAAGCTGGAGATAAAAGTTTTTTTTTCGTAGAGTTTTTCCATTGCTGACTTTTAAATCCTTGAGTTTTTTCATCAAAAATTCGTTAAAGTTTTACAAAATATGAGCTAGATAATAAAACAGATTCCTAATTTGGGCTTCCAGATGCGCATATTCGGGTGGAAACGTGCGTTATTCAAAATCGGATGGCTCTAGGTATCGTTGTTTTATCACATTTGGAGAAATATATATAAATTTATGCAGATTCTTCATTATTTAGTTTCTTTAAATATAATACAGGGCGATAACATTTGGTGGCAACAGTTTGAAAAGTGAATCGGACATTTATAGTGAATCAGCGTAAAATCGCAAAACAAAAGCAATAGCCCTTCGGAGACAAAGCCCCTTTGGACTAAAAAACACATTTTATGAATGCTATCTTCAAGCATGAAATTAGTTTTTTCCTCATATAAGGTCAAAAAAATTTATTATCATTTCATAATAATCTAAGAACTATTCATTCCTGAACTAATTCCTTTTGCTCTTCAATTAACAAATTACCATTTGTTGTTATTGTGCATATTACTAGAATATTTCCGTTCTAATGGGCAGGGCTGCTAACGACAGAACTGTTAAGTTCATTGCAGAAACCTATAATTTAAAATGCCTATAATTGAAAAGTTTTACTTTATTTGAATTAATTGCGTACTGCTGTGATCACTTAACATATGACATTCCCTTTAATGAGCGTTTTTTCACCTCTGCGATGTTCTAAAAATCCTTTTAAAACATATGTAGTCAATACTGAAAGATACAAAAGCATTTTTATCTTTATGACTACCATCCGACTTTAGTAAATCAATTTATTTTACTTCCATTTCTTTATTGATGTAGCGTTCATCCAGACGCAAAATTATGAGCGAAACTTTCAGCTTTTCTAAACTGATGTCAATTGTAAACGGCTAGTAAGATTTCGATTTTCTTCAGATTTAAGATATAAAATACTTTTTTTTCTGTATTTGACAGATGTGTTCGCTGATAAAAATTTGTTCTGATAACGGAAGAGCTACAGATATGTGAACTCATAAATGTTGTGAAAAATGTCCATATATTATTACCTTATAAATATGTTAAGTAAATTTTCCAGACTTTCTTAAAAAATTTAGTACTAATTTATTAAACATAAATTGCATTTAAAATAACTATCTTATAAAAATTTCATTTTGAAAAAATCGGCAGCTTGCTTGGGTTTTGAATGATTAATGAAAGAAAGAAAATTATGTGCATAATATAATTGTATCATGAACTATTATTTTGCACTTCCTAAAAGGCTTTGAATACATTTTTTATCTGGTTACGCCATTATAGATTTTATATTGTACGTAAGGAATGTCTACGAAAAAAATTTTAATAGTGTTCTAATATTTTTGTTCATAAGTTATTTAGAAATTATAAATGCAAATATTTTCTTGAAGAATTTAAAAAATATTTTAATTACAAAGTTCTCCAGTTTCGTGACGCAGTAAAGTCAGTTCTTTGAATGCAAATTCATAAATTATATGGTTTAGGGAAATGATTACGGAAAAGAAAAAACCACTCTAATGGAAATTTTACTAACCCTGTTATTGTTTACCAGCGTTCCTTTATTGATGTTTTTCTGGTTTGTTATTTTTGAACTGCACACTCCTTTGAAGTACAATTCATAGATGTAAATTTTAAAAATATCCTTTATAATGCCCATATGAAATGTATAACACTTAGCTGAAAATATATGCACTACAATACTCATAAACTTGAAGCATAATCTACACTTGAAACTTAAATATACTGTTTTAATTTTTCCAGAGTCATGCTTCCAGTTATATTAATGATATATCATTCATTAAAGCAGTATCTGCAACTTGCTATATTTTAAGTTTTAAACTGCGATGTCATTTTGTTGACAAATGTATGAGAAAAGGTATTTTGACTTTTTTACGTGTGTTATTTTATATTTGGTTTCCTTACTCTTCTATATATAAGGTTGTATAAAATAATGATTTGAAATAAATATAACTATAATCTTGAAACAACAAGTACTACATGGTGCATTTCTAAATTTTGATCAACATAATTAGAAGAGAAATTGTCCAAAGCAAAATATTAAATTAGGCAAAAATAAGCAATCGTAATTTCAAGTAGATTTTGAATAAAATTCTATCAATTTCGTGAACGATCAAACAGGAGTAATACTTGAATAATTTTAAATTGGTTTAACATATTAGATGGTCCGGATCAAGACATACATATTAAATTGGTCCTTGTATGTTACATAAATTACTCTTTTCTTAAATAAAGCATTTTTAAGAAAAAGCAATGTTTAGGAAATTATTTCCTTATTGAGAAATTGCCACTTGTTTTCTGTTTACGTATAAAATTTGACAATGATATCAATTGTGGTACTGCTACTGTCAATAAAATAAATATAAGTTAAAATATTGACATTAGATGTTAATATTTCAAATATTTATTGAATGAGCATTTCAAAATTTAATTTGCGCTCTTTAAAATTTCAAGCTTTATTTCTATTTTATTAACTTCGCTTTGTTTATTAGTCTACTTGAGAATTAGTTATAATGCTGTAATTCTAAACCAAGAATATAATTATTTATTAGCTTTAATGCCAGTTCCCGCTGAAAACCGCTCGCATATCCAACTAGCATGTGTGTGTTCAAGCAGATTTTGTGATAAATCTTCAAAATATAAATGCTATTATAAGAAAAAACATATTATTTTTCAGTGAATTTATTTTCTCTTTTTAATATGAATAAAAGCGAAGTTTCAGTCCTAACTTAGACTTTTGTTTAGAAATTACCATATAAAACAAAACGAATAGATAGGTGCTGGTATGTTCTTTAGTTCTAAAAACTATAGTAAACTTTACACACAAATTCGAAAGATTTAAGATCATCTTTCTGTTCAAACAAACCATTATGTGTTGTTTTCTAAAATTAGGCATTGTACACTGTACTGCCAAAGGGAAGGATTTGGCAACAAATGCTGAAAGAAATAAAACCTAAATCTAAAACAGCATGCTCGTTTTCTATTCCAAATAGTCCGATGTTAGATTCTACCGCCATTAGTTTAGCAATGTAAGCACTTCAGCCGATAAAGAAAACAAAATAATGCATAAATCTGAAACCTAAACTGCTAGGCCTTTGACTCAAACAACGTAAAGTCTAACGATGTGCCATTAGGTTCACTGTGGTTGTTGGCGTCCGACATAAACGAATGTCATGAATGTAATGTTGCTTTATTTGAAATCTACAGCTAGTAGTTTGAGAAAATGTTCTTTGATGTTTAAAAAAAAGCAAATCGTGTCATTTTCAGTTTTAAAAAGTATTGTAACTTATCAACTTGCGATAACTGATAAAGCTGAAGCGAATAAAATGTTACATACCTTTTGAGTTTCAAAAGTTAAGCCCACGCAGTACAACATTTCTATATATAAGTGCATGTTGCAGTTAATATTAGTCGTAATGTAATTTAAATCAGCAGGTATTTAAATTTGTAGTATTCTGAATCTAGATTCATTTACGTAAAGATAATACACTGCCAACGAATTATGTGATAGCGTTCTTCGTTTGGCCTACAACGCAACCTTCAAAGCACTTCTCTCTTTTCAGAGCGCTTCTTACTAGTATGATGCTGTAGACCGTAGATATATACCAGTAACGACGCAGCATCATATAAGAAATACTTCTTTTTAGTATGATTCTATACATCTAAATGCACTGCCAGCCATTAAAATTGCTATATCATCATAAAACCTCATAACAAATATGAAATCTGCATTAACGGGTAGAAGGTGCTGATATATGTAAACGATTAGTACTTCATGATTTGCTCACATCACAGACAAGAGTAATTATTTCTTTCAGCAATATGGAGATTGAAATACTAAGTTTAATTTGGTAATAGCGTTTACTCGTCACATTTGGGGATACAAGTCATGTTTGTGCCTCAAGTACAACGAAGGAACTCATACTTGTACTTCTCAGAATTCTATTATAAGAGAATCAGGCCCAAGAATGACTGCGAATTATCGTTCCGCATTTGTACATACTGCTGATCATGTTGGTTGTAATCTAGTGATTTTTTAGAGAATTTACAATATACGTATAAAGGAAGACCGTATAGAGAGACGTCCAGGATCTCAAGAGCCTTAAGTCACCAGGAAATGTTAGACCACTGGTCCGCTTCGTTGCTAGGGGTCAGACAGCCTCACCACATGGGAAGCCATCCGTGTAGATAAACTGCAGTGATATTCAGCGCATGTGTTACAGAAATCTTTAAGAAACAAATCCATTTTCTTACCTTGTATTTTCTTCTGTCGCACTTTATAACAATCTTTTCAGTTCAATGTTAAAAGAAACTATTAATAAGCAAGGGGTTTGGCGTAACCTGAGAAAATTTACAAGACTGTCTTTTCGAAAGTTAAATATAGTCGTAATCTTCTATCCGGAGTTTCAGGCACTCGTGGTTTACGAAGGAGGAAAAGATGTCCCATAATGTTTCAAAATGTACTCCAGGGTACAATAACCTATGGTCAAATTTTCATGCGCATACACTTTCCTAATGGATATAACTAAACGGGAAGGGGACGAAAATGGTCACCTTCGGGACCTCCTGTATGTTCCCATGTTACAGCTCGCCCCTCAGAATTGCGCTTTCCTTAATTGATGTTTTCCCTCTAACGGCTTTGAAATTGTCAGCTGGGGATCACGGCTATCAGTGGTCAAAACATCTGACACCTTCCTCTCTCCCACGAAGACAGATTTTTTCCGTTGAATTTTTCTCAGCTCTTCTTTCAGCAAGCCCCCCGTTCTCATTAGTGACATTCTATCGCAATTTTCATACTAACTTCCAAACGTATGACTAGCAATGTCACCAGTTCTTCAAAACTTGAGAGAAGCCGTGACGTCCTGTCCATCAATGAGAAAATAAACGTTTTGAATCGTAAATTTTCCATTACTTTATTAACAACGCATTATAAGACTAAGATAGTTTATAGTGTATTTGATTATTTTTTGTTAATATTCATAATACTTTACAGTGCTAAATTTATTAAACTTATAGTGTTTCAACCTGTTTGCTAACATAAACTAGATAAGAACTCTGGAAGATTAAGCGAATTATCGCTATGTTTTGGAAATTACAAGAGACTTGGAAAGGCTGTAAAAGACCCTTTTATGAAAATCAGTAGAACAACAGAACGCACTACTCTTGCTTACAGAACCAATAAGCATTTATGGCGTAACTCAGAAGTAAAGAATTTAGTTTAGTAAATGGTAAGTTAGCCCAAAGGCTGCACAAACAAAATGCGCGCAGGTTGGCTCAGGACTAATATCGGCGCGACAAGTCCAATGGCGAGAATAACGCAATGCCGCAAGTAAACTGCTGTCAAGAGATTGAACTAGTAACGTGGCTTTTCAGCAGGAAGAACACGCTTTTATTTTACAATCTAAAGCCTTCCTTTAAATACACTGCTCGACAATGAAAATGCAACACCAAGAAGGAGTGGTCAGAAATTTATACAAATTTTAGAGTAGACGCACGTCACTGAGTTATGCGAATGATGTGAAATGCGCAGCTCTCCGACGCACGTGAGATAAGATATAAGGGAAGGAACATGCAGAATGGGCAATATTCGTGTCGTTATTTCTGAAACACGAATTATCGAAGAAAAATGTTTCTTCTCCCGAAGGATACCTCTAATAGAAGAGAATGCCAGCCGCCGTCAACGAAGGCACTTCCAGCAGATAAACGATTTTACGAGGGGTATGGTGATCGGACTGAGAAGGGCGGGTTCGTCCTTACGTCAAATGGCAGCTGATACCCGCATGGATGCGAGCACGGTGCATCAGCTATGGCGAACATGGTTGGAACAAGGGAATGTGGGAAGAAGGAGGGGAGCAGGTGCAGCCGGAGTGACGTCAGCACGCGTGGATCGACGCATCCGCCGACAAACTCTGGCGGTCCAGCAAGTCACTTGTACCGCGATTCTGCAGCATGTGCAAGATACCCTGGATATTCCCTTGCCGACGAGAACCGTTTCCCGTCGATTGGTTGAACGTGGCCTGCTCTCAGTGCGTCCGTTAAGAAGACTGCATTTGACCCCACAGCATAGACGCCAACGTTTAGAATGGTGCCGGACTGGAGCGATGTCCATGACAGAATGGCGAAACGTCCTGTTCTCAGGTGAGTCACGCTTCTGTTTATCTAATGATAGTCGCCGCATACGTTTGTGTCGTTGACGTGGGGACAGATCTAATCCGCCAGTAACTGTGGAAAGCCCTACCGCGCCACAACGTCGCATAATGGTTTGAGGCGCTATTTCCTACGATTCCAGGTCACCTCTAGTTCGTATTCAGGGCACTATGACGGCCCAACGATACTTGGGTAATATACTGCGGCCGGTGGCAATCCCCTACATTCAGGGGCTGCCTAATGCAATTTTTCAGCTGGATAACGCCCGACCACATAGTGCTCGCATCTGCCAACATGTTCTGCAAGG
>KK112641.1:508277-561567 GCA_000611955.2 Stegodyphus mimosarum | reverse complement strand
ATCTTACTTCACGTGTGTCGGAGAGCTGCGCATTTCACATCATTCGCATAACTCAGTGACGTGCGTCTACTCTAAAATTTGCATAAATTTCTGACCACTCTTTCTTGGTGTTGCATTTTCAATGTCGAGCAGTGTATTATTTCTTTCTAACTCATTTGAATACTCGCAAACTAGAAATTAGCATTCTGACAGGAAAACGGAAAGCCAGAAAGACAGTAAAGCTAATTAACATAAAATACCTGGTTAGTAAAGCTAAATAAATCCTCACAAACTTTATCGAGTGCATATATGTTTCATAGATATAATGTTCTATTAAACGCTTACTGTATCCGCAGACTGAATGATTTACTCTCAAATATGAGGGTACTACTTTAAAATTGCTTTGTTATATTCTTTGTTCTATTATTAAAAAAAAGCAATCTTTATTTTAAACACACATTTACTTAACGTTATTTGAAAGACTAATCTGAACTGGCGAAAATGTTTTAAAGTCAAAAAGAAACATAAACAACTAGCAGTTCGCTTTAAAGTAAAACATCGTCTTCTCTCACGTGCTAGTTATGTCTTCATAATCAGGATAGAAGTGACAGGTGACTTCAGATTTCCCTATTAGAAATCACACATAAGTATCAGGACGCTTACATATTGATATCCGAAGGTGTTGTGTAGATTTATTAAGTATTATTTTACAGTGCTTATTAATTTTATTAATTTACAGTGAATAGTGAAATTTTAGTCTTCATGTTTGAGTTGTAATTTTTAAATTATACTGTTGTTAAATTATTTCTTTTGATTTGAGTAAAGTTCTTTAAGTTAGCGGAAAAGCTTGTACAGCAATTGTCAGATTTTGCGTTCTCACGGGAGGAGAATTTTTGGGTCAAGGGTCGGTACCCAGCTGCATTTTTCGTCCCCTAATCTTACGGGGGTGAACATGTGTTTTTCTCGTTCAAAGGCGATCAGCTTAGCGGCGCCGTTTCTTGATAGAATTATGGGGGTACGAAAATTTAGGATTTGTCTGAAGAGTCGCAACGTTAACCGATTTACTATGTAAACATCCCTTGTTTTTGAGCTTGAAAAATAGGAGCTTGTCATTGTGAAAGGATAGGGCTGATTTTCTTAGAATTTGGTTAGTATTTATTGGTCTGTTCCTAGTGGTTAGAGAGGGTTACTGTTTTACGTAGCATTGGTGAATTTTAATTTTATGGATTTTTTAACCAATAGTAATTATAGAGGCGGTCCACATTTTGAGCGCCGCGAGGTTTCAAATTTGGTCGTTGCTGTGGCGAACGAGGATTTTTGAAGATTTGTCTGAGTTTCGAGTCTTTTTTTAAGAGAGAGAGAGAGATAGAGCCGAACCACAGCCGGACCCCGGGGCCGGCTGTGGTACTGCTGCGCTTACGGAAAAATTCCCCGTGTGAGAATTGGCCAGAGAACGATGCGGTCTCCCATCGTGCCGTCTTCGGCGAATTTCAGTAAAGTTCTACGCTACGTTACAATTCTCAAACGTTTGGATCTGTGTGCATTGCTGGAGAATTTTTTCCCTGCAGAAAATGGGGACATTCATGTTATAGGATTTCCGTTTACGGAGAATCGACGTGGGCACGAAATGATCCGGCGGCTCCCCGAGTTCCACAGATTGGTTGCGGCTTCCAGAATCGTTGTGGTTGTCTGAGCGATAATGATTTTCTACTAATTGAATGTGTGGGATGCTGGATAAGGAAGTGAAGTACTGGAAAGAGTCGTCAGACTTGTTTTTTTTATTATGGCGAATGAACTAGCCAACCATGAGTGCCACTAAAAGTTAACAGACTATGGTTTCGAAGACTATCGTCCGAATATTGTTTCCGACGTATTTACCAAATGACCCAGCGGCTCCCGAGCTCTACAGACGGTCGATGTGTGCGGTTTACCGTGAGTGTTTATTTTTGTTTCTTTCTCTCGTATGGCTTTTGTTACTGGTTATTTAATTATTAATTTGAGAAAGTGATTAAAGGTATAAATTGAGATGGGTAGTAATTTAAATTAAATTGATGGCAAGTAATTCTTTCTTAAAAGGAAAATTTAACTGAATTGATGTGCATTCAATATTCCAGTAGTTTGATTAATTTAAATTTGTCAGAAGATACATCGTTCATTGTTACAAGTTGAATTATTTCGTATTAGGAAATTGAAATGTGAGTTGCGTAAAGTACATAACTGGTAAATGTTTTTTATATAATATTGATAGTTGTATAGGTTGTCGTATAAGAACTTTACGGGCAATGTTTTGGAAAATCTTTTGTAGAGGTAGTCTGATCAGCTATCCGTAATTAAAATTTTTGGAATATTAAATAAATGTATGTTATTGATTTACTATTGTATGTTTTTTGTGTGTTTTTATCTTGTGGTCTACTGTAGGTCACCCATGTGATCCTTTCGGAAAACATGGTTAAACTTCCATTCGAATCTGGGTAGTTGATTGCGGGCGTAGAAGAATTTAATGAGGGTTAAAACTATACGATCAGAGCTATTAATTTAACTGAACAGGTGTTTTGATTCTTAGAGTGAGATTTATCTTTTCCTGGTGTTTTGAAATGTTCTGTGTTTTATTTTTAAGTGTTTATGGCTATCTCTAAGGTTGTATTGAAATTTATGTGTTTACAGGAAGCAAATCTGATTAGCTAGTTTTAGTGAGAGATAGCATGTTGATGATTTTGTGTCGGTAATGCCTTTTACATGATTAGTAATCTTTGATTTTTAACAAAACACCAGGGAGGATATTTTCATTTCTTATTGAACTTAAGAGTTGAGAGTTGATATGATAAAACTTAATTTACTGTGTGAGGATTTGCGAAAATTTAATCTAGCTTACGGTATTAATATTTTTGTTTCAAACACCAGTCTCTTTGCATTGATTCAATGAATTCTAGATATTTTTATGTGAATTTTAGTATTGTGTAATTTTTAGTTGTCACGGCACCAAGAGAGGTTGAGTTTGCAGTAAATTTAAAAATTAATAGAAAACACGCATCTTTTTTTAATTCACAACAAAGGGTAGCCCTCCCTGTGGAATAATCCATAGAAGAAAATACCGCAATTCATAAAGCGCTTTCAAAAAATATGCCGCTATATTAGGCTTCAAGGTGCAGAATGATAAAGAACAGCTGACCTGTATAAAAAGCTTAATGCACAACATACAATACCGATGAAATTTTTTCTAACAATTTCGTTGCTGTCTGAAGCACAAATCTACTCAATTTGAAGAAAAATCCATTGATATTATATTATTTATAATATATTCCATTAATTATAATATTAGTGAATTTTGTTTCACATACCGTATCCATAAAAATCCTTGTCTGACCATTATTTTTGAAACTGCTTATCGTAGACTTGCATTTCCAGTTACAAAACTGTTTAAATGACGCAAAGTTTCATGTCTTCATATTTAAGAAAATCAATTTTGTAAAAAAAAAATCTAACGTTTTATACGTTCCGCCATCCCTATCAGTGGATCCTGGGATCACGAAAGCTTCTGTTATAGACAATTAGGTTTACGAACAATTTATCTGAAAAAACGTCTCGGATGACGAGTGATTTTTAGAATTACAAACACACAAGTCTTCAGAAAATGATTTCAAAGCCGTTTTAAGGCTACCTAGACAAAACTTAACCTGAAGTACTTCTGGGAACATCATTTTAGTTTCTCCGTTGCTTAAATCTCATTATTGAAGCTCGGAAACAAGCCGCTTGTTGGACCATGAACTCGGTTAGGTAAACTTTTGACCAAATCGAGTTGCAGAGAGAGATTTGAATCTTTGACTCGTTGGATGTTTTTGTTATTTACGATTCCACGATATGGTGTCTCTACGCAAACTATGGACTTTAAAGTTTACAATGAATACATGGAGATGTGACTAGAGGAACATATAAATCAGCTCAACGAGAAAGCACTGAAAAAAATTCAAAAGCAACAAAAAGTGATTAATGTCTTCAGAGGAATAGGAAGGAAGCAAAGGTGATTCTAATTCTTTGTTCAGCGAAAGTTTTCCAAAAGTGGGTAAGGTGAAAAGTGCTTGTGAAACAATATCGCCAATATATGATATAGATGCTGGCTACAGCATAAGTGTTTTGACTGACAATGCCTTGTCTCACTTTAGAAACATTTTAAAACCTAACAATAGCAAATTATAGTGGATACAATTTGAGTGAAATGGAGGCCCAATGTATCTGAAGTAGAGTTGAAGAGCGCTAAGATAAAGAAAAGATAGAAGTTATCTCCAGAAAGACAGTTATCTGATGTTCTTATAGAAGGACCTCTTTATCTAAACAATAATATATCTTCCCTTTCTCTTCCTTTGTCACTGTAGACACAATATTAAATAGATAAAATAGGCGAACACTTAATTTTACAGTACCCTTACCAGGGAGAGTAGACGGCACAGACGCTTCTTAAGGTACGGTAAAATTAAATTAAGTTTTCGCCTATTTTATCTGCTTAATATTGTGTTTAGCCTTTTTTTTAAATTTAAAATTTAATGATTTCTGCTGATTTGGTGCTAAAAGCCTACACACAAGCATACTGTTTTAAACTTTAGATAAGCATCCATATGTTGTCTAGGAACGGATTAATCCATTTTACATTAATTCCTATTGGGAAAATAGTTTTGGTTTGCGAATATTTCGGATGAAGAAGGCCTACAGGAAGGAATTAAATTCATGAACCGAGGTTTCATGATGCTTACGAAAATGTTACACTCATATAAAAACATAACGCAAATGTTTGACTTCCGTACAGTAAAGATTGAAGCAGACATTTAATTTCAGAATTTACGATTTTTAAACCAATCTGTCTTCAGGGGCTAATTAATAAATAAATCTGAATCATTCGAGGTTGATTTCGTTTTCCATAAAGGCCATTTAGTAATATTCTTTTGCAGTTTGTGTAACAGTCTTTAATTTATAAGTTTGTTCTAATTCATTTTTCCGAAAAAATATTACTATAAATAATACGTTTTGAAACGTTAGAAATACGTTATTAATATTCTTATGTAATTTCATTGTTTTAAAATCCTAATCGAAAAATTATAGAACAAAATTATTAACCTAGAAACGCTTTCAATTTATGCAACTAATTTTATAAGTTGGCAATAGTTTGCCAGTTTTTATGGAGCATGAACTCTGCAAGATTCAGTCAATAAAATATCTTATTTAAAACAAATTATATTGATCAATACCTTTCACAATAATATGCAAAAATGTATTCATCAGTTAATATTTTAGTATCAGAAATCTTCCCTGAACTAATATTTTATTTTTAGTTAAATACAGATGCAAACATTTCGCTCTTCAATTTGTGAATAGACCCTGAATAAGATATTCAAATTCCAAACTAAATATCTCGGTCATTTCTTCGCACAAGTGTTACACTTTCTATATTGTTCTTTTTACAGTAGAAATAATATTTTTTTAAATAGGAGTATATGTGATTTTTTTATTTAAAAATGACAAAACATGAAAATTTGCGTCATTTGAAATACATTTCTTTACTTGGAAGTACTATATACAATCAACGATTTCGAAATCAACGAACGAAAATAAAGGCCGGGTAAAGATATTGTCGGCATGGTGTACAGCTATTTTGTATAATTACAACCAGTTGTAAAACAATTAAATATAGCAAGAATATTTTTGGGGGGTGTGGGTATATGCATAACTACTTGGCATTGAAAAATACTTCCTTACCCCCACAGTAAAATTAAAAGTCTTGAAGAATACGAAGTTTTATAACAAAATGTTTTAGTCCAAATGCCTTCCGAGGTAATTTTTTAGTGCAAGAAACTTTCCTATTTTCATCCTCTTTTTTTCTTGCTTATTATGTTATTACGTTTGAAGTGACAACTAAAACAGACAGTGTTAGTTCTCTTATTTATTCCTCTCTTAAACATTTCCAACAGAAAACGAACTTAATCGAACTAGAAAAATAGCGATTTTGATGCGCGAAAAAAATTCAGCATAGTTTATTACAATTCAAAAAACTAATTTTCTTTCAAAAAATCACGAGAAAATATTTAATTTGAATTATGCCTGAAAATAATTAAAGCTAAATACATCGAGAGGATTGATGTAATGATTTTTAAGGTTTTGCATTAATTAACCCACTAATTTTATTGATTTGCCTGTACTTTCATTTCCACTTTCTTCAACGCCACCAGAATGCATATTAAATAAAGTATATAAAAACAGAGTTCTTGAGTTTGAGAAAAAAACTTTCGACGTTTTGCTGACGGCTATTCTGTTAACGCCTATGAGCTGCTTGAAATGATTTCATCGGATCTGACTTCAGCAAGCCGCATCTGCTTCGTGAATACTTAAGGCTGAACCAATACTTATTTAAAAAGTAAGGAGTTTGTGTTTCACATTTTAATTTGATTTAAATGTCTTGTTCATCATTTCCTGCAAGCTGAAGAGTTGATTTCTGTTGCTTTTTCATTTTTGTGTGGCTATCAGGTTGGCATGTTGATAAATAGGTTATTTTAAATCTGCATTTGAGTTTGTGATTATTGTAGTGAGAAGATAAGAGGGGAGGATAAGTCATCTGACTGTTTCTGTGGTTTTAGTAGTTTGTAATGTAGAACCGTATAACCTCCTCAAACACAAAACAAAATTATTTACTTGATTGAATGTTTTATTAGTTTCTAGAAAAGACTTCATCTTTATTCACTAGAATCTTTTACACTTGAATGCGAAAGGACTATCAAGTGCCATTTTAAAGTTATTCTCTGTATTGGTTGGTGCAAACAGAAATTTCAGTTCGGTTCGATGAGAAGAACCTGACCAACTTCTCTAATGTCGTACATTTACATGAATTGATACTTACATTTTAAACTAAATGTTCTGAATTCACATCTGAGCAGCGAGAGAATTCGTGATTTACCTTGTGTGATCCCGCTTTAAAGATGTTCGTAATCATAGCATTCTGTAAAGGAGACATTTAAACTCAGTATTGTCTATGCCTTATCTACAAATTTTTACTTAAATTATACACGTGGTATTCCAGCATATGTTTTAAAATTGATGGTTCTTTTACGGTTACATTATTTCATAAATTCACTATTCTAAGATACTTTTCTAAGATACTTTATTTATGTATTTTCTAAAGAATTCAAAGTTTCCTTTTATGTCCCGCATTTTACTTAAACGCCTTTTGGGTAGCTTTTATCACTTCTAAATTTAATTTAGGAAACAGAATTACTTGAACATTGTTAACGCTATCCTTTTATGCATAATAAACTTTCAAGAGAATGTGTTTTAATCTGTGGTAGCTTTCCGATTTTCCGGGCTTAAGGTTCACAATAACACTTCACTTTCAAGAATTATCTTTAAAAACGCGACCCACATAATGAGTAATACATAATCCTTGACACACTCACCTATGTTAAGCAAGTCAAAGAATTTCTAGAACGTGCTAGACAAAGCTCGTTAGCATGAAAGCGAAATAAAATATTGCCTTCTATCGAAAGGTCATCAATTAGCATCTCATCGAAATCCTTAATTACCCGGATCAATAAACCCCCGAGTCTGCTCATTAGGCTATGTCCAGTATCATTTCATCGCTCATTGATTTTGTACGCAGATTTTTCAGCTTTGCGAAGCTTCAGGCTAATCGAATTACCATTCATTAACCGTCAAATCAACTCGATTCTAGATCTCTCTGGACTTAAATAAACAGCTATTGATCCAGTCAGGCAAAAATTTAAAGGAAGAAGCTTTCCTGCTTATATTCGCTGCGTTTGATGTCAAGAGTTTAATCGATTGACTCAAGTACTTAACTTCCTGTGATGAATAGAAGAGTTGTAAATATCTATTAAAGTGTGTAGGTAAGCAATTCCTATTTTTCGGCTGAAATGTGTCACAGATTTATGTGAGTGTTTTATAAATGTTTCAAAGATGAGGAGGATCTATCTAAAACTTTATGGAATGAGAAAATAATTTTCAAATCATGAGAAGTACGTGTTTTGGCACCTGTAATGGTAATGCGAATTGTAACCTATTTTAAAATAATATCAACTACAAGTGAGCCTCAGCGAAATGTGATCTGAATCACATTCTAAGAAATCAACATGTATCCCTTCATACATAATAATGCAGAAATTCCCATATAAACCTTAGATGCTTTTAAAATTTGTCTCACAGAGAATGTTTTAGAATCATAAAAGCTTGAATACAACAATACATCAGTTAACACTAGTTGAAACATAATATTTGGGAGTCTCCTGTACTATTTTTCGTGTAAAATTCGCCAAATATAATAAATTAACACTTTGTTCTAAGTAAAATTGTAACACTGTAATTTAATTATATTTTCTTGTTCATGAGCTTCATTTCCTCAAAACTACTATAAACTGGCTCTCACCAAAAGAGAAAATGCAGTTCGAAAGAGTAAATCAGAAATATAACAACGTCTTGAAGAAAATGTAATGTGTTATTACCTATTCTTGAGAGAAATGGTGAATGTTTATTTTAAAGCCTTTTTTTAGCAAGAGAGATGCTGTTAGTCCCAAACCTCATTTTTGTGTCCGTATCACTCACTTTTTAGATGTTTCCACCTAATGCTATCGCCAAGTATTATTTTTAAAGTAATAATACAGGATAAAAAATCTAGCAACACAAATAAAATGATGCTGCTATCAAATATTATCCCTATGTATTATTTTTAAAGAAATAATATAGCAAATATATAAGAAAATTTATAGCAAAACAAATTAAAGCATGTTGCCACTAGATCCACAAAATAAAAATAAATAAATAAATAAATAAAGGTCGCAGCATTTAACACTATCGGAAGTTTTAAAGATATCCAATGTAAAATATTTTTAGGCAGCATACGCGGCCAAACGGTAAAATCGCTGAGCACTGGCAGTTATGACCCAAGTTCTATCCCAGAGAAACGCGCTGGCTGCATGGGCGCACTCCTTGCCTTCCCCATGCGTAACGCTAATACGAGCCAGCTCCCCCCACAAAGTCCCACACGAAGGCATCCCTCCCCTTAGGCAGACAGCCTTATTATATATGTATATATGTAATATAATAAACTTAAATCATCTAAAGTTAAATTGGAATCAAAGCAAGGCAATTCCTCAAAAATATTAATACACTCACGTTTGTGAAAATTGCAACACCAAGAAGGAATCGTCATAATTGAATGCAATTTAATACACAGTTGAGTGGTAGTGGTACAAATAAATGATTAAATGTTCAAAGCAAACAAACAAGAACAAGAGATCAGAATCAGTATTTTGTGTGGCCACCACGCGCCGCAATAAGTGCTGCTACACGACGTGGCATGGAGTCAAACAAAGTTTGAATGTCTGACTGAGGAAGAGCATTCCATATCGTTTGTACGCGTACCCAAAGTTCGTCTGCAGACGCAACAGGACGAGGATCACGAGCAAGACGCCGACCAATGACATCCCACACATGTTCAATTGGCGACATATCCGGGGAACACGCAGGCCAAGGAAGAAGCTGTACCTGCTGCGCTGCAAAGAAGGATTTAACAATCCGAGCAGTATGAGGGCGGGCATTGTCCTGTTGAAATACAGCGCCTGGCAAGCTTTGAAGGAAGGGAACAGCTTCGGGCTGTAGAACTTCACGGATATACCGGTTGCTGTTCAGATTGCCCACAATTCGTAGCAATTGAGATCGTCTATGATATGCTATGGCGCCCCAGACCATAACTCCGGGTGTTCGTCCACTGTGGCGTTCGATAATGCACTCCGGAAGGTGGCGTTCACCGGCATAGCGTCTGACACGAATGCGGCCATCATGGTACCACAAATTAAAGCGGGATTCGTCAGAAAACACGACATGCTGCCAATCAGCACGCCAGTCTCTATGCTGATTGGCCCATTGTAGCCGCAGGCGGCGATGGTCGTGCGTTAGGGGGATCCTGTATAAAGGAGTCCGTGCGCGCAGTCCACACTGCAGCAGACGTCTACGAATTGATGAAGCACACAATGAAACACCTGTAGCTATTGACCACAGTGCTGCCAATTGTCTAGAGGAAGCTGTACGGTCCGTCCGCGCCATGCGGACCAGGTGTCTATCATCGCGAGCTGACGTCACATTTCGGGGTCCACTCCCGGATTTCCGAGTTGTCCGACACTCGTCCGTCCACTGCTTCCAAACGCGCATCACTGTGCTGCTGTTACGCTGCACACGAGAGGCTACTGCACGATACGACAATCCAGCTTCACGAAGGCCGATGATTCTCCCTCGTTCAAACTCTGTAAGTTGTTCAAATCTCGCTCTCTTTCGTCGACGAGGCATAAGTACAGATTGAGTTAACGTTTACCACTAGCAGATAACCACCGATAACCATACACGCCTCGCTACAGCCGTCTATTTATTCGGATCCATCAGCCGTTCAGAGGGCGCTGCTCAGCATACGCATGCGCTACGGATTTGCAATTCTAATCATTTGCATATCATGCGCTACTTTGCATTTCCTGAAAATTTCAGCTCACTCGCGTAAGTCCTTCATGGTGTTGCAATTTTCACAAACGTGAGTGTAGCTGCAATCGTGGATTAGAGATTATCCTGGATCTTAACATATCAAAATAAGAGTACATCAAGAGAAAAAATTCGAAAAATAAAAATGCGAAAAGGAAAAAATATACAAAATTAAAAAAATATAAAATCAATCACCTTTAATTTTAACTTTATGTGTGTGCGTGTTTCCTTCCTGTAGCGACAATTTTAGGAGGCTGGCTACGTCAAAAGTTCATAATTTGAAAAGTGAAACAGACAACAAAAGTGATTTGGCGCAAAAGTGAAGTTCGAGAACAACTGTCCTTCTGGGCTAAAATTATTTTATAGGAGTATTTAACAACATATTTAAAACCTAAAGATCTGCTGTTTTTTAAAGTTTTATGGTTCTGATGTTGAATTTCTCTTTGGCGTATGTGAGAAGAAAGTTACGATTAATAAATAAAGATATACAGGGTGTTTATAAAGTCCCGGATCCATTTTGATGTTTAATAACGCATAAAATAATGAAGATATGAACAAACTTATGGCATTTATTGATGGAATAACTTATATATTTTCCTTTTTAGGTTTGAATATCTTTACTTTTGTAAATATCGTCTGCGCGTATGGTTTATTTCAGATAATTTCATTTTCCAGTCTAAATATCTGTACTTTTCTAAATATCGTCTGCTTATTAATTGCATTTTTTTCTCTTTTGTTTTTGGCAACTATTTCCTATTATTATAGGCCTAGGAGGATGGCCTTTGAAACAGATATGCTAAGGAGGAGAGAAGATGATGCTGAATTTCTTAAGGCCCATAATGTTCTCCGACGAAGCATCCTTTCATCTTTCTGGCATTGTTAATCGCCATAATGTGTGCATATGGGGATCTGAAAACCCCATGAGTACCGTGAGGCACAAAGGGATTCCCCACAGGTTAATGTGTGGTCTGGACTAATGCACGACCGAGTCATTCTTTGAATGACCATTTTACAGGAATATAGATTGGGCGAGGAGGTCTAATTCCTTGGCCACCCAGATCACCTGATATAACGCTGCTGGACTTTTTTCTTTGGGGATTTGTAAAGGATAACGTTGACAGGAGGAGAGTGTCAAACATTGATGACCTAAAAGCCAGAATCCTAAAAGCCTAAAACCCAATAGCCTCTGTGGATGCCGACATGCTTGCCGGTACCTGGCGTGAAATTGAATATCGACTTGATATTCTCCGTGCGACGAAGGGGGCACACGTGGAAGTTTATTGACAAGGGTCATGAAACGTTTTGAGTCTATCTAACCATTTATATTATTAATTTTAATCTATCTTTATTATTTTATGAGTTATTAAACATCAGAATGGGGCCGGAACTTTATAAACACGCTGTATTTCGAAAACATTCTCAGCAAGAAGAGTCCAAGACATAAACAAACTGCGAGCGAAGCGAGAGCATCAAAACGCTTAGCAAACCCTGTAGTGCCACGTTAAAATCTGAATCCTTTCAGATTTGCTTTCTATATGTACCTTTTTAATTCTAATTTTTTCTTTCTTTGTCAGTTCAAATCACAGTTATGTGTGCTGAGATTATATCAATTGACAAGACGGCGTTGAATACGCAGCAGCGATGTACAGTTGCACCATTTGTATTTGCAGTCCCCAGTACTACAACTGATCACTACCCAGGTTCTGAGTAATAACTGATCATTTCCCATTTATTAATCAAAATAATTTGGCTGATGACTGACCATTGTCCAGAATGATCAGGAGATCACGAGTCTAGAGATGAGATTTTAACGCAAGCGTTGGGTACCGTGAGGCGGATTACAACCAGGAACATTCTAAAAATCGGAGCATTATTTTCAGAAAGGTCTCTCAATGACACAGATGCAGAAACACCGGTAAGGACAATATTCGAAACTGCGAGCAGTTTGATACAGTAATGTGACTTTGACTGATTTTGCTTAGTCTTACGTTTGAAGAGTTTCTTTTCCAGTGGCTTTATTTCATTTCTCTTAGTCAGAATACTACCATCACACGATGGGATAAAACGTGTAGCATTATTCCTAATTCTCCATTTAGGCAGCAAAATTTGACTGTCAGGAGTCTGGTAATCAAATCTTTAACTATTTAAACTATGTCCAGAAAGTAAACCTTAGATCTTCATGGAAAATATTTTTGATGCGCGATCAAAACTACTTAAACCAGTGGTTCTCATAAATATTCGTTAATGCAAATTTAAGAATACAGATATACATATATCATTAAAAACGGCTTCAAAAATTCTATTAAATTTATTTCATAATTTTTCTTAATTATTTTTGTTTTCATGATGACAAAAAAAATGACATCTGCTTGTTTGTTCGCTGCCTAAATGATCTCGGTATCATCCATCAGCGTGCTTGAAGAGCAGCCATGGAGAGAGCAATTTAATTGTCCTAGGCTCCCATGCCAGGGTCAACATTAATAATTATCACCTCTTGGGTAATTTACCGCACCCTTTATTTAATGGCTTACTGCGCTCTAGCCATCAACTAAAGGATACGGCAAATTAGCCCACTTAATCCAATTTTTTTCCTTAGCATGTCTGAACACTTTTACAATATTTTATTTGTCAATGACGAGATTTATACGCATTCACTACCTCGTCGAATATTGATAAATTAAAGCAAAAAAGACAAAATATGAACGTAAATTTGTGCGATTCCAGAAGTAGGTAAAATGTTGCGCTTTTTAATTTACATTTAAGCGCTTCTAGATTTGAGTATTAATCATGTTCATTAAACTGATTAGTAACTTTATTGTTTCCGTTCTAAACCACATAAACTGTACTAAAGCACGTTCGATGTAGTATGATGATTCAATGAACAAACTCTAGAAAGTGAAGTGAAATTGGATACTCTTCAGGGAAGCTTTCTCATTTATTTATAGAAGCTTTATAGAACTATTACTGTTTTCCTTAGTAAATACTTAAAATGTTTTAAGTATTCACGTAATTTTCAGCTTCTGCGTTCAGAAAATGAGCTTAACTAAATTTTAAAACAGATCCTTCGAAATAGCGGTTATTTTCATCATGCTTGTATGTGAATTTTGGGTGCATGGACTCTGCTTCATGAAGCAATAACAGTGAAAGGAAACGAGAGTGTCTCTTAGTCTGTCTATGTAATAGTCCCGGAGATCATTCCATGTGGCAAGACAGACGGAATGTTGACGTAGAATGTGATAACGGTAACGATGGCGACGATTTTCAAGCTGTAGCAGACGCCAAAGGCAGCAAGCAATTCGAATAACATTAAATGATTTGAGGAGTAGCAGTGGACCATATTCAGGATACAGGGGGAGTACAAATGATGACGAGAGTACAAGACAGTCTAACGTTCATATTACCATGTAATCTTATCGGTATGTATATTTCTCTTGGATGAATAATATTGTGGTGGTTACCGGTAGTTTATCCATGAATACTTTTCATTTGCTATGTTTTTACTGTAACCGTGTCCTTCAGAAATTAAACCATTCGCATAATTTTCACATCTCGATTTTCGGACACCAAAAATTGGGAAGAAAGGAAGAAAATTCGGGAGCAAATACAGCATATTTGTAAATTAATCTATCCCTTTAATTAAGCAAAATTTTCGTTACCTATTACCCAAAGCATACTTGTAATACGTAATTACTTACCAATGGAATAAAATATGTTTTTTATTCTAAAATTCAACATTTGATGGGAAAAAGGAGCATTTAAGAATATATAGGCGCTCTTATGCAAATGTCTGAGGCCACGTTGTTGATCATGCAATTAATGATATAAGTGTTTTCTTTTTGAAGATTTCAGAGGCCTTAAAAATGTTTTTCTCATAAAAAAAATCTTCAAAGCTATTTTAGTTGTTACTCAAATTCTTTGGAATTAATTGTTTAGATCAAAAGGCATATAAACTAAATAACAGTACCTAATAAGATTAATAATTTATGCATATTAGTTATAGTAACATGTGCAGGGACTAAAGCGCTCCCAGCTCTTCTTGATGCAAAACCATTCCTAAATACAATTGTTTTTGTTTTATTGTAATACAAAAAAGCACAATAAAAACGTCTCTTAAATGTATTCGTCTTACATTCATCTCTTAATTAGATTCCGTTGCGCATCAAAATATTCAAACAAAGATTTCTTTGTTTTCAGCAAAGTTCAAACATGGATTTAAAAAAAATACGTTCAATGAAATGAAATTATTCCATGACAATATTTTGCTGCAATATCTCTAAACCAATGAAATCAACGAAGAATTTTAAGCTGCTGGATATTCAAAAAAATCTGTTGCACCTTGAATAAAAGTGATAGAATGAATCAGAAAAGTACATGTAGTTGAAATTTTTGATCAGGGAAAAACGTTATGAAAGAAATAGCTATTTCAATGTTTTAACTAGAATATACAAATTTGCTCTACTAAAACAACTGAAACTCATATTGGTTGCCTAATTAAAAACAACTTTGTATTTCTATCTGCGTCTACCAGCCACCTAGCGGTTAATTATCTGAAAACAAGTAGACCGACGCAGGTTCCTGTGCCGGCGAACGAGCTGGTTGCATGGGAGATTTCGTGTTTTTCCCGTAATGCGAATATGACAGTTTATTTCAGAAATCCTTCATAAAAGTACTCCTTTCCATAAGTAGCTTCGAGCAGTAAAGTCACTGAACACTGGTGTTATGTAATGATTGTTATGTAATACATACTTATCTTAATTGTAATGATTATCATAATTCTGTTATCAGTCATAGAAGTTATTAATTTGATTTTATTAGTTGATCTTAAATTTTGCCTTGTTGAAAAGTAATTGTTGTCAATTTAATTTTGGCAGTTTTGGTTAACTCTCAATTTAAGTTGCTTGTGTTAATTTTTTTTCTTTTATCCTTAAAGTTGTTTGGTTAACCATTTAATTTTGTTCTTTAACTCTTAATCTTAACTTGTTTTTTGTAATGTTTGGTTAACGCTTAATCTTAACTTGTTTTGTTTAATGTTTAATTTCTGGTTAGGTTGACTCTTAAGGTCTTTTTCACGTTAAATTTTAAAGTTCTTAGTTTTACACAAGTTGGTATATAAAGTTTAATAAGTTTGTTAACGTACCCCTCTTTCTGGTAAAGTTTGAACCCATATTTTCTGACTCTGGCGGTAAAGTCATTTATGGTGTTGTAGAAACATTCTTAAGAAACGTAAATTTTGCTATGTTATTATTATATTTCAACTGTAGAAACATTCTTAAGAAACATGAATTTCCCTATGTAATTCTTATATTTCAACTACAGAAACGTTCTTCAGTGTTTAATTTAATTTAGTGATTAAAAACAAGGTTTTTAATTCCCTTTCACAAAGTTTTACATTTGTGTTGGGAATCATGATTTATCACTTTGTTTTCAAATTTCTCTGGAGGTTCAAATCTCCGAAGTGGACCAGACAGTGGTCTAGAAAATTTCCTTTACCAAGTGCAAATCTGCACCCTGCTTCAAAAGTTTTTTTTTTTGTATGCAGCTACGCCACGCCGGGATTTTGGCACTGGGTGATTTGGAGTCCGTTAGGCTTCCACTATGCTAAAGTGACACCCTGTGCGAGGCTAGCTCCAAGCAAAAAAAAACTTTTAAGCAGGGTGCAGACTCACACTTGGTTAAGGAAATTTTCCAGACCACTGTCTGGCAGAGATAAGCATTCAAAGAAATGAAGGTATTTTTCTCCAGGGAATTTCGAAAACAAGTCTATAAGTTGGTTTTCATGTAGGAATGTGTTTGTTTTCTTTCGTAGAATAGGTAGATGACGCTTTTGAGTCGATTATAACTCTTGCAGAAATAGGAATTATCCGCCAACATCCGGCTTACCATCCCATATCCTCACCTTACTGCCTTGGATGCTCCTCATAGGGTTGCCTTGCAACTGGCGGCTTTTGGAACTTCAAGCATCGCCAAGCCAAGGGCTGGCGAGAAGAAGAAAAAGAGCCTGCAGCGTTCTTCGAGAGGGGGAATCGGAAGTTTTCGCCAGACAAGGAGCAGTTGCTGAGACCGAGAAATTGTTCGAGAGAGCTCTGTCGAGGAAAAAACTGGAAAAGATGGCTGAAGAGTTAGCGAAGAGGAAACCAACGAGGGTCGGAAACGCATGGAGGTCCGACTCTAGATAGAAATGGTGGAAAGCCCAGTTTTTACTCCCAATATATACTAATATGTATTGTTTTCTCTTTATAGATATCAATGTAATCAACGATGTCACTATTCACCTTTTTATTGTCACCAAAATAATGCATCTGCTTTGTCCCAAGTAACTTGATTCTTGCGGGGGCCTCCCCCTCTATCTATAAAAGTATCTTTTCTATCTGTTTCTCTGTTTCACACCAGTAAACCACATCTGTAACCACCACCACTTATGTATCTAAAATAGTGTAGCTAGTTTTGTTTACTTCCAATAAATGTTAAGTTTAAATTTACCTAAACTTGTTTGTTTCACTCATATTTTAGAACACTGGACCCAATAAATATAATTAAAACTTGAACGGGTTATTTATATTGCTTTACACAGCGCTTAGGTATGTAATATTTACACATGTTATATTATGTTATGGTATTTACAACTATATTTGTTGATACTCATTTAACTTACTGATATGTTGTTTTCAATGTTTGTCGCACAATTTCTCCCTTTGCAGTATTTTAGTGCTGATATGATTTAAAGTTGGTTTACACGCTCATGACACTCACCAGTAATGATTCAAGGAGGTTAAAAGCTAAAAATACTATAACACTAGTAGTTCGACCTGGCTTCGATTCAAGGCGAACGGTCTGGCTACACGGACGTTTTCGTGGTTTTCCTAGTGTACAACATGGATACGAGCCAGTTTATCTTAGAAAAAGCTCCACAAAGAATCTCCTTTCTTAACCATATAGCCCTAGAGTGCTTTGCCATAATAAAAAAATCAAAATCAAACCAAATCTTTCCTTAAGTAGATAGCTCTTGGATGCTTTGCCATATCCTAAAACATCCAAATCATTTTTATTTCCTTCTGCTGGTATAATTCAAGTCGAATGGTGATTTAGTGCAACAAATTGTAGTTAATTAAAAATTATGTAAAATACTCTGCCATCCTCACTCCTAAAATATAATTATAGCTTTCAAGTGATCAAACTGTTTCCCTTATCATCTGGAGTTCGTAATGCTAAACTTCTTTCAGACGCTAAGTGAAAGAGAATATTGGACAAAGGGAATCTTAAGAATTATGAAAGTGATTACAGTTTTTATGAAACTTTAGCACTAATAATTTTTAAAAAAAATATTATTCTTTTTTTTTTCAAAAACTCGTTATCTAGCATCGTAGGAATTATTCATCAATTGTACTTAGTTTGCCTTTCAGATTTTAGTCACGGAGTATAGGCATATTTATATAATATTCGGTTGATTTACTGCTGAAGGTTGAACTTTGGAATACAGTTGAACTTTGGAACAGATGCCTACTAATCGATAGAAAACGAATTTATATCAAAATCTTAAAACGTTTCGTGATTTTTTAAATTGTAATTATTATCTAATAGAATTTCTTAAATTTGCTATATTTATGAACATAACGTGGTCATGCGGAAAGATGTGAGGGCGCCCAGAGTATATCCGCCCCCCCGAGTATGAGTCTGAATTATTATCTACTTTTTTATTGTATTTCCTGACCAGAGACGACAGTTTCTAGCTACCTACAGAAAGGAGGGATTTCAGGCAGATAATAGTAATACTGTTGCTACAAAATCGAGAAAAGCATGGTTGACAAGAATTTAATCGGAAGATATAAAAAGGAGCTACATGACAAAAGTAAAATTTTACAGAAACAGCAAAACACTATCCCGTTTCTTACAAGAATGTCATTAAGAGTTTAGAAAACGCTGAATTACATGGATCCTAATTGCATAGTTCTCATAATTGTTGACTTCTAATATTTTTGCGAGGAATGGGATAGTTTTTTGTTGCTTCTCTAAAAAGGGACTGCTATTTTGTCACACAGTCTCTTTTTACAACTTCAGATTCAATTGAAAATATGCTTGTCATAGGTGTGAACAGTAAATTCAACGCCACTTCTTGTAAATGCCTGTTTTTCTTTAAAAATCAAGATTTGACTGAAATTAACATATTCTTGGAAAACAAATTCCAGGTAGTCAACATTCCCTTATAATTACACCACTAATTCAACGTTTTCAGAAAAGTGGATTTCAAATTTGGAAAATTCTAGCTTGGAAATTCTACTATATTTAATAATTGAAAACCTTTTCGGTGATTTGTTTCAGGAAAAAATACCTTAAAATTTCAGTCTATATGCATAATCACCTACCATTGCCAAGCTATATAAACACGTGGAAGTTCATATGCAAAGCATCCACATCCTTCTCAAAATTTCGTTTAATTCGTATTTCATAAAAACCCCAATGAGTTTTTTGTGAGATCTGCAATTTGATTCGAAAAATGTAGCTGAAGTTAAACAGATTATTGCATCATTACTATCCGTAGTCAGTATAGCGTATTTATGATCATTGTATGGTATTTACAGCAGGTGAGCTTGACTGCAGTATCAAATATCTCTCTACTCCAAGAAGACTTTTCAGATAATCTTGGTATTCTTGGCATTCTGGCCTCATTTCTCAAAGATTAAATTTCCTCTAGATTTATTCAAACGTTTATTTGAGTTACTGAGTATTAACAGCTTATAGAGTGTCACTTTCTTTGGTAGAATAAACTCATGAGTTTTAGAAAGACAACACATGAAGTATCCTGTCATCTTAGATTGTAGACCGACAAAGGTCACAAGAAGGGTGTAAACAGCTCTTTTATTTGAATACAAAGAAGTAACAATAATCCACCTTAGGTTTACACAAGCCAACGCTTCTGGCTTAAGCAAGTAATGTTGAACTAAATGTAGTTAGATTAGCCTAACGGTGCACAAGATAAAATAACGCACAGGAAGGCTCTGGTTTCTAGAAAACCGACGAGAAAAGCTTAATGTCTGCAAACATTCAATGCCCCCAAATCAAACCTCTATTTAGTCACGCTGACAAAGTGGCCTCAAGTAGGCAGAACACACTTTAAAATCAACCTGCGAAATCTTCGTTTAAGTAGCACTTCTTTCTCCCTCAATCTGAATATTCGCGCCTTATCTCATTTACATTGTGGCACGAAAAGCGTGGATAAAAAAGAGAGCGACAGGAAAGTTACTTTACCTCAAAATTAACTATTATTAAAAAATAAATAAATAAATACTCACAAGCTCAAAATAAGTGTATTTTTCTCTTTAGGAATTCTTCTATTATATCGTATTTTCATTTAGGTGAATCAATCAGTTGTGAATAAAACTGCATTTTGAAAATTTAAAAAGTCGACAAATAGTACTGCATTGCCTAATACCATTACTTCTTACAACTTTTAACTTATGAATTTCTACTTGAGCAGATTCATAAGTGTTATTTTTAAAAAAATTTCAAGTTCAACATTGGCAGATCTTTCTTGTATGTGAGAGAGATTTGTATTGAATAGTTGAACCCATAGTTTTCCGGTTACAAAATAAAACATACATGTATTTTAGATTAGACAAAAGAGCAAACTTAGACTGGTGCAAATTTTAAATAAAAGTATTAATATCAATAGCTATCATAAATAGATCGTTCTTTTTCAGAAGTAAAGAAATTTTTTTCTAAAGCGGACTTGGATGCTTGTGTCTTACAATGACACATTCTAGTGTAACTCACGGATGGCTTTAAAAAAAGGAAACCTCACATAAAAGTTCATAATATTTGAATACCTTTTAAAAGGTGCGCTGATGACATAGAGAAAAAAAGCACTTTGCATTAATAGCTTGTTGAAAGTCCAGAATGGGAAACGAAGTAGCTATGATAAAATGTCCTAACTATGCAAGCTAAACGCACACAGTGTAGATGTATAGGTGCACATAGTTAAACTGCACTTAAAATCATAACATTTTTACAGATAT
The DNA here is from genome assembly GCA_000611955.2 of Stegodyphus mimosarum. Lineage (NCBI taxonomy): Eukaryota > Metazoa > Arthropoda > Arachnida > Araneae > Eresidae > Stegodyphus > Stegodyphus mimosarum. Next base: position 541,063 of record KK112641.1, on the reverse strand, counting down.
TTCATTATCCTAATGAGAAAATAAGCTCTTGAAGAAAAAGATGTGGATGCAAAAATGATACCTTGATACAGACTGAGTTCTTTACATTACGTTTGAAAAAGCCCTAAATGTTAAATCCTGATTTCTTTTCGACCCTGTAAAACGGGAAAACACGGAATAAGGGAAAAAATAAAAGCAAAATAAAATCCTTATGTCAAGAGCACTCGAGAAGAAAGGCACCGAATAGACCACACTGCATGATCATGGAAGGAATGCATTGGCTAATTTCCTCAGATAGCCACTGAAAACAGGAAAGGTGTATGTAACTGGAGAACCCTAGAAAGTGAAAATCTGCATGTATGAGCTGGTGTAGATGAAACAAAAAGCAAAACAATGAATACGAATCAGAAAGCGTCCTGTTCTTGCAAAGCTCAGTTGAGCTTACAACGCATTTCAGTTTAGAGGGATTGTGCCTGTAACTAAGTGTAACTTGTGTCAAAGCCTTGAACAGATGTGTAAGCGACTTATCGCTATGTCTAATATGAAATAGAACTTAAGAAGAGTGTGAAAGGCCCTTTTATTCAGAACACAAAATATTTTAAAAGAAGGCACTTCTTGAGTTTATAAGCCAGCCAGCATTTATGGCGTAGCTCAAAAGATATGGAATTGAAATTTAAAACTAAGTTAAATTTTAAGATAGCCCAAAGGCTAAGCAGGAATAAATAACGGACAAGTTGGTTCAAGCTTATACCGGCATGCCAAGCACTATTGGCAAGAATAACACAACGCCAAAGACAGACTGCTATCGACAAAATTTCAACAAGTAACATGGCCTTCAGCAAGCCGAACACGCTTTGATTAAACAATCTAAACCCCTCCCTTTAAATAACACCCCTTTCTACCTCATTTGAATACGAGCGAACTAAAAATTAGCATTCTGACAGGAAAACGGAAAAGAAGAATGATATTAAAGCTACTTAACATAAAATAACTGGTTAGATAAAAATCAATAAATCCTTGCAAGTTGAAGGAGTGAGCCCACTGCCTTACAATAGAACTTGAGAGCACACAAAAACCTAAACTTGATTTGCTAGTGCACAAAAGAATCACTAATATATATTAGTGGGTTCAAAACGGAACATTGACTTGGATACATGGATTATTCTCTAGACTACCTTTGTTGGCGTTCTCTAGCATAACTAAGTTTACGTTTTAAAGGGCTGGCGTTGGCGTGACTTTGTAAAGTCTGAGATGTGATTATCGTAAAATGTGGACAATTGGCAGTTCGTAAAAGAAGAGAAGACACCTTGCCTAGGCAAATATAAAACATCTACATGAAAGCTGCCCAAAAAGACATACTCGGCTGTCCATTTAAAATTTCATTTAAAATCATTACTGCAATTAAATACGCTGAAATGTACATTTTATTATAATTGATAGTATCCGTATACACTGTAAACCCTTTTCGCGCTATTTACAAAAAACGAATATTTCGAATTTAAAGAAAAGAGTTTCATTTTAATAAATTTTTCTACAGATATACTGCCGGAAAAAACTGGACACTTTGAAACTTTGAACAGTTCCTAGTAAAACTATAGGATATGCCCAAATAGATTTCATAAATATAACGAAATGAATGAACTATTCGCATTTATAAAGTCATATTGACGTCTATCCTCCTGACACAATCGAACACGTGCGGTTATTTAAATGTTCAAATTCTCTGATCCAACAAAAATACAAAAAATACTGGGAACCGAAAGCATATATTGAACGCTTTGTGGAACATAATTCGAAAATATAACCACCATCTAGTATCATTTAAAAACTTAAATACAACTCTCGGATTTGAAATCACACGGGTTTGATCATAGGCCTCAAATCTCGAAAACGCTGATTACATATATGATACCGTGCGCTGCGAAGGGATAATCGCGTGATCACGGTTCTGAACGGATTAACGTCATGTCCTACAAGCAGAAGTTTATCTTCTATGTTCACAACTAGAGTGTCTAATGAGAGGCTACGAATGACTACTTCAGTATTCTTGTTCTCTGAGGGAAGGGAAGTATGGTATTCAATATCTTGTTAATCCAGTATTTAGTGACCACCTGTCTATGTTCTTCAGCAGAGAAAGCTTTTATTTAATACTCATTCTGAGCTTTTACTTTTCTTTTGTAACCGACAATATGATTTTTCTCAAATACGTCAGTGAGCTGAGTCCAGTTCAGTTTTCAATCTTGTTGCCGAATTTTCGACGAACTTCCGGAGTACTGGAATTCTGTAAATGTTGTTCTATAGTTAGGTAATCATCAGTGTCCCTTGGTATATCTTTCAGAGGTTTCACTTTCCTCATTTTGAGCTCTTATTGTACGCATGTCATTTCCCGCAAGGGAAGTTCCACAATCAACACTTTGCATTTGGTTCCATTTTGATGACTATTTCAAGATCTATCTCAGATTCAATCAACTGCGAAACTTCTAATACTTTTTCCAACTATTTACTACTACATAACTTATTTTATTTTTATTTCTATCTGTGGTAGAATTTGTCAGATTTTTTAAATTGTCGATTATATTACTTTTCTCATTTAAAACGGAGGATTTTTTATATAATGGTATATCGGAGTTCGACGTAGGGCTTCGAGTTCTCTATTTTGTGATTTATCTCATCAATAATTTTCAAAATCTGCATATCGAAAGTGGACACCTACCATTTCAATACATTCCAACATGCGTTTCTTTCCATTAGTTGCGAGTATTTGGAGAAGAGATCTTTCTTCGCTATCTGCCAAGGTGAGTTCGCTAACACAGCTGAAACACAAAGAAAAATCCAAAATACGATCAAATGGGTGTAAAACTCAAAGCCCAGTAAACAGGTGCCGCGGTAAAGCTAAAAATCATCTGCTCTTCAAAGAGATCAGGAGTTTAGAAATACAAAGCTTTCTAATTGGTATCCAAGAGCGGAATTTCTCGCAAAAGAGGGATATTGGATCCTGCATCGTGGCTTGTGTTAGTGCACAACCAATTATCCACTGTGGGCTTTAACCTGTCTTTGGATTTGTTCCTAGGCAAGTGGCATGAATGTACACTCATGTCCATAAATTAAGGATAATGCAAAATCAGGCGTAGGAAGAGTTAGAAGCAAAACAAATTTGACTTATTTGTAAAGCTTTTTTATTAATCAAAAGGTTAACAGCAAAAAAAGATGCTATATGTTTGATATTATTAAAAAAATTAGCGATTTTTTCTCCCTGGAGAAAATTACAAAAAAACCTATTTACAAAAAAACAATATTACATGGTTGGTATGATTGCTATTGCATTGTATGTCTCCCAGACGATGCAAAACAGTCCGTACAACGCCTAGGCATGCTGAGTATTAAATTATCGATCCGATCTTGGGGGACATTACACCACTCAAAACGCAATGCCCTCCGAAGTTCCGGTAGACATGTAGGAGGAGCTTGACGGGGTGTACCTCGCGGCCAATAAATTATCGATCTGATCTTGGTGGATATTACACCACTCAAAAAGCAATGCTCTCCGAAGTTCCGGCAGACATGTAGTAGGAGGTTGACGGGCTGCAACTCGTCGGCCAAGCACGTCCCACACCTGCTCTACTGGATTCAAGTCCGGTGATAAGTCCGGTGAGAATGCTGGCCGGTCCATACGGGTGATATCCTCCGATTGAAGGCATTCGCTTACAATTTTTGCACGGTGAGAACGGGCGTTGTCATCCATAAACACAAATTGTGCGCCCGTGGCGCCCCGAAACAAACGTACATGTTGTTCCAGAACGACGTCCCGATAGATTTGGCTTGTCATGGTTCCAATTTGAACATGCAGGTCAGTTCTGGAACCCAGAATAATTCCACCTCAAACGAGCACTCCTGCACCACCGTAACGGTGTCGTTCAATGATGTTTTTGCACTATTTAAGCCAGAGGTAGAAACCTCTCGGTGTGTGAGAGCTTTGCCTCAGATCACGGTCACGCTGCTCAACGTTCGCCTGACCAGCTAGCAGTTTAAATTTATAAGCCATAGTGCTTACTACGTGATTGCATTGTAAAATAAATTAAAGTGCGGTAGTATTTAGTATACCTTGCTACGCACCCTTTTAGATAGAGGCCAACTTCCGCGAATTGCTCTGCGAAGCAAAAGTTAATTTAAGTTCTATTTTAATTTATTTAAATTTATTTGATTGTTAAGTTCGACCAAAGTGTGGTCTGTTACGTTCTGTATCTCTCCCGAATTGGGAGGTTTGTTATTAATAGTGATTTAATAAAAGAGGATTTCAAATCCCTTTCACGTGCAGTTATTCTCCAGCCCAGCAGTTACATCAGAACATAGCGTACCTTCCGCTCCCTGTTCCAGTTCAGGACTTAGAACGTAAGGATAAGAACCCTTTACAGAATTTACCATGTTCTCAAAGAATACACACAGAATGCTAAGTCCTGATACATGTTGCTCCAGAATGACGTCCCGATAGATTTGGCTTGTCATGGTTCCAATTTGAACATGCAGGTCAGTTCTGGAACCCAGAATAATTCCACCCCAAACGAGTGCTCCTGCACCACCGTAACGGTGTCGTTCAATGATGTTTTCTTGGTGGTAACGGGTACCTGGAGCTCTCCATATGAAAGTCCGGCGAGAATCAGACTGCAAGCTAAACCTGGACTGGTCGGAAAACATCACATAAGCCCACTGTTGCGGTGTCCACAATGCATGCTCTCTACTCCAGGCTAACCTCGGGCGACAGTGAGTTGCAGTACGAGAAAAGCGTCTGACAGGTCCACGAGCATATAGACCAATCTGCCCTAAGCGTCTGTACACGGTCTGCCTTGAAATTGTCGTACCAGTGGCTGACGAGACAGGTCTGAGGCTGTGCTCCGCCTGTTTCTTTTGGCAGTAACTGCCAACTACCGGTCCTCATTCGGCGTTATAACTCTGGGGCGATCTGTACTGTAACGTCTACTCACATTACCATCATCTTGGAATCGTTGCCAAAGCCTGGAGATGACACTTTGGGCAATTCCAAGTTTGTCTGATACTTCCATTTGATTACGCTTACATTCCAGACGGCCGATAATTCTACCACGTAAAAAATCATCCAAATGCGTCCTTTGTGTCATAACTATTCGGTTATTGCACTGAAATGCTTATAAAGCGCCTGCGAACAATTTTACTTCTTTGCCTGTATTCCTTATATATCACTCTCTTACACTCTCGTCATTGTGACGTACCATCGGTGTCATTTTGTTACTTCTTGAAATTTGCGTATGATTCTTGAAAATGTGTGTAGTGATTTTACAGGTGATATATTTATTTTAGAGTTCGATTTCGGTGTGACTCCGAATTATCCTTAATTTATGGACATGAGTGTAGCATAGGCGCTAAAATGCACTGCTGCTAAACGGCGTGGAGCTGGTTCGAGCTGGTGAATAACTTAGAAAGTGCAGACAGAAAACGGGAGAAATTAAATTTCTATGAAGCCAACTAGAGTGATTCAAAACAATAAATTATTGACTGGGAGTTACATTATAGGGACGGTTGAGGATACGTATTATGCAAATACAAGCAAATTGAATGGTAAAATTTACAAATGTAAGATACAGACAATGCGAAAGTAATAAAAATAAACGAGAAGAAAACACCATTTTATATTTTATATGGAAACTGTTGGGCGGAGGAAAGCGATAATGGATGTCGCGACATCCCTCGGGGAAAAGTAATGAAACATGGAAGAAGCTGAGATATTAGAATTTTGAAAGCATTAGAAGGAACTAAGTTGTAATTAACATTACGAATGCCTATCGATGGATGCTTTTGCATTATTTTAAATTTTTCTATGGCGTATTTTCTTTCAGTTAGATACTGATATTTATTCAAACTTTTTAACGTATTTTTTTATAGTGAAGAGAGCTTGTGATCTCTTAAGAGTAAATTCCTGTGAAATCCGCAGCAATTAATTATTTCCTCAGAACTCCGAATGAACTCATGTTCTGGACAATCAACTTTCTTCGCAGTTCACTTTTCAAAGCTATTCAAGGCAGATCTTATTGGAAATTTGGGTTCAACCTTTGGCATTAACAAATTTTAATTTGATTTTATTTTCTGAAGTTTTGCGTTAGTTAATGGTTTCAAAAATCTACTCTAAGTAAAGTAAAGAACATGATAACGGGAGTTACATAATTATTGGCAGCAGCATTTGAAGGATTTCTGTCACTGGTATCCGCAGAAGATGGTATTAAAGAAACTTCCAGTCCTTGCTTTTGAACATCTAAAATATGCTTCTACTGTATTTTGGAGGAAGCATCTGTAATCAAATACAGTAATCAAATAAATGAGCTTCAGTATAGTAATATCTGTACCTAGAGGGAATGGAGACATTCATGGCTATAGCCCTGTGTGTTTACTAATGTATGATTAGTAATGTGTGTAGATGTAAATAGATAAAGTTGTAACGAATGAATCATAACTGCTAATAATAAATCTTTTTCTGGACATATTTCATTACATTAAAAAGTCAGTTAACCTACTAATTTCTAAATTTCGATAAATACAAACAGATAAGACCATTTTACTTCATAAGTTTTTCGAGAATGTTATTAAAACGTTCATACGTTTTACAACAAATGTAATTAGAGGAGAATCACATGAAAGAATTATTTTCATACTCGAAAAAAATAAAAAACTTTTTGTTATAAGTTTACTTTTATACTTCAATTTTTGTGAATATTTTATAATTTAATAAATTCATTTGTATACACCGGATGTGTAGTAATTTGTTTAAAATAACTGTAATAAATATGCGTTTCATGCAGATAGGATAACGTCTTTTCATTGATAAAAACAATTTTCTCTTTCCTTGACGGAAAAATATTTTTACAGTAATTGCAGCAGAAATATCTTACATTCATAAGATCTGTATCTCAGTTTCGTGATGGAAGCAAATATTTTAAAACGTTTTACTCAAAAATAACATGAATTTCTACCTCAGTTTTTTTTACGCTGAAGGAAAGAAATCGACTTTCAGGGGGTTATAAACTTTTTTAGGAGACGCATGTCATTTGATATGCATTTAATGTTCAAGCAGTGCATCTATTCTACCGGAAAAACGCATATTTCTGAAAGAAATGTAACTAGTTTCTTCTCGAGAAAGTGAGTCTTTGCGATTTCTTGACTTTGACTACATATTTTTTACTTACTTTCCCTTTTTCAAATGCAGCTTATTTGAACTGCTTTCCCACAAGTCTCGCTTCTTGACATTTCGCCGCTTAACTGAAGCTCATTTGCATCTTAAACCTCTGACTTCTTTTTCTAGCTGGATATACTGTAAAAAGTGAAAGGAGCATTTTACTCATTAAGTGTTTCCGTAATGAGTTCCACGATTGTTGAAGGTGAAATGACGGACGATTCACTCTTTTGGAGTTCCCACTCTTCCCCCTCTGTGCATATATTTCTCATTTAAGTTTTTCTTAAATGAGGATGAGATTCGGGATGTGTCTAGGATAGTTAAGATAAGACAAGATTGAATTCCTTCAGATACTTTAGATTGATAAAGATTCAGGTTTACATAGAACAGTTAATAAAACTTTGGGAAAGAAATTTATACTGCTAAGCCTTCCTTAAAACGTTTCAGTGGAAATTTAGACATGTAGTGATAACTTTAGAGACTGCTTTTAGGATGAAGTGATTCATAAAGATTCAGCTAAAGTTTCTAAATTTTGTTCATAAAAAGAAAATTTCGTCTCAGTTAAGTTTAGCCTTGTTTGCTCAATAAGCTTTGTAAGGTTTCAGCTTAAACTAACAAAGTTTTATTTTAATTTCCCTTTCCTATGAGTTCTTATTTCAACTTCCCGTTAGAATGAGCGCGCGTTTCAGCTTTATGCTAATTTGAAGTGGAGCCAAGTTTATATTTAAACGGTAGCGAGGAACTACTCAGTGTGAGAGAGCTTTTAGTCTCAGATCATTGCTGCTCTGTTCGACGTTCGCCTGACTAGCTAGTATTTAAATTCTAAGCCTTAGCGCTGTTACTCTATTACTTATTGAAGTAAATCTAAGTGTGTTAGTATTAGTTAGATCTTGCTACGCACCATTTAGTTTAGAGGCCAACCTCGCGTTATAGCTCTGTGAGCAACGACGATTTAATTTCTAATTAGCTTTAGTTTTAAATTAATTTAATTGTTCAGTTTAGACCCAAGTGGCGGTCATTATTTTCTGTATCCCTCCCGAGTTGGGAAGCGGCTGTAAATAATTGTGGTTTAATAAAAGACGATTTTGAATCCTTCTTACGTATAGTTATTTTACCACTTAATCACAGTATTCTACCACTTAATCACAGTATTCTACCACAAAACATAGCTGCATTCAGCTCCCTGTTCGAGATCAGGACTTAAGATTTACACGAAGATGTTCACCAAGAATATGCACCGAACACTCAGTCCTGACAGCTTCACTAAACTTTATTCATTCAATTTGTCGCATTGTCAGCAGTGATCAAAATTATTGCTTCAAAGAAGATATTAGACGTTATAAGGATAATGAATTAAAATTAAATATATAAAATTATCACACACGGCACAAAAATTCTAAAATTCTTTGCAAACTGGCTCCAAATTTTTCCTTCAACCAGACCACTATATCACAACTTAAATTTGTAATCTGCAAAACGAGTACTATAAAAAATAACGTACTTTTATTGAGGTTTTTTATAATCACAGAAGAAATAAACATTACGTATGCAGTTTGACTAATTTTATGTTTTCTTTTTGCTCACAACTCCCTTTTCTCTTAAAAGGGCTAAACAACGGATAATAGTAAACACAATGTTGTCTGTTTTCAGACTCAAACAACACTTTTTACTCTCAATTAAAAATATATTAAGATTATGACCAAATTGTTAGGTGTTAATAAATTCTTACTTCTCATAGAATCGAAGCACAAACTAAGGCTGAATATCATAATGGGAACGAAGTGGCAAGAAGCTTAAAGCTGGTTGAGCATGAGATGCGTAATATCAACGCACAATCACGGTAAGTATAATGTGTGATTTCCATATAATGCCTAAAGGTTATGTTCCTTTTTCCAGACTTAATCAAGACATACGATTTAACTAATTTACCCAATTAATTAATTTACCCACTTGTAAACAAATATATTCAAAATGAGATAACGAATACGGATGTAATAGCTATTAGTTCGATTTTTCTTTGAAAGTTATCTCAATTAGCTGCAAGTAGAAATTATTAAGTCTCTCTTCTGCAAAAAGGCAAAATTTTCATCTGTAATATACGTTTTGTCAAATAATGAGGCTAACAGACAGAATTTCAGACCTAATCACTTAATTTCGATAAAGACCTGATTGCTGATACTATACGAAATAAAAATGTAAAATTAACTCAGAAGAAAGGAAGAAAATATTTTGATTAATTTTATGCGCAGGACAGGTAAACTTCCATGAGTTTGTAATACACTAGCTTATTCAGTAGTCCTTGAGAGCTAGAATATCGAAGTACTGTGTAGCGACTTATTGCAGAGTTCTATTCAGGAAACAGTCCAAAGAAGGGGTAAATTTACCCTTTATTCCAACTCAAAATAATTGACAGATGGTCCCTTCCCGGGCTTATAATAAGCCTCCACTTGGTCTTTAACTTCAGGTAGAAAAAATGAAACTGATCTAATACTAACGAAAATAAAACCAGCCGAAGCTGCACAGAAAAAACTAACAGAGTTAGCCCTTATTAAAGATTACCGGTAAATATACTAGCAAAGCACGTAACAATACGGCCGAATCGTAATAAGATTAGACTTTGAGAAACAACGTGGCCGGAAGACATAACGCGCTGTCCTAACGCTCTACTAGGCTTTTCTAGTGAAGTGATCGAGATTTCAACCTAAATATTTGTTTCTACTTCGTTTACATAAAACGTAATCCTAAAAACTCATTCTGGTAGGGATACATTAAGTGGAAAATGAGAAACTAAAGGAAAGGTTTGTTCCAAAATAAAAGTAACTATTAGGAAATTAAAATAAATCCTACAAGTTTTAGTGAAAATAAAAAATAACAAGGAAACAAAAACTCTTTTAAAGTAAATCTTCTTGACCGAAGAATGGATGCCGTGGTCTGCTCAAAGAAAATGTAGTTACAACGCTTATTAAAATGAATAATTTCGTATTTAATAATGAGATAACACTCCTTTCTTACAAAAATTTCATGCATAAAGCTTTTTTCTTTCAGATAAATTTTTTCCACACTTTTCATTTCCTAACGGTGTAATTTATGAAACCTTACCTCAAGTTGTAACCATTCTATTTCCCCCCTAATGTCTAATTCTCTGTGATTATCTTTTAATACCTTTCTTTTTTATTTGCAGATTTCGGAAAAAAATTTACTGCAGCTGAAATCTTTCATTTGGTTCCCTTCCCCTAAAACTCTCGCTTGCCTTTTGACGAATAACTTCATCAGTATTAACTCTATGCTTGGCATCTGGCCAATCAGTAATGCTACACAAGTCTTTTCGATTTAAATTTTTTTAGCAGACAGACGCTGCTTTGTAGATCCCATCCGTTTGTGCTTATCTTTCATTGTGTTTCTCCTGCTGCACTTCAGCTTATTGGCTTATCCTCAAATAAACGTCTGGAGAATAATAGTAAGATTTTGGGACAGCTCGTTGAGACTTAGGCAAAGCATAAAAATGTCAGTAGAATATCTTTGTGAGCGACTGTCACTGGAGATGCATTTAAAAGGGGAAAATGTATTTATTTAGTGAAAGCGGGCTAGATACCTAATTCTAAACAAGCTGTTGAAAACAGGTAAAGAGTATTTTTTAACTTCTTTCCGCAATCCTTCGTGGTGTAATTGAAAGCATATTCGAGATGGCCAGGGTTCGAGTCCTGACGGGGGTACTGCACATTTTTCACGTCTCCTGCTTTGAAATACCTAATGACGCTACAAGTGACGCCCGAACCAAAAGATGGTTAACGATAATTCGTCACCACCAGGATTTGGTGACTAGGGTCTCTTAATCCTGTCGCTTTTTAAAAGGAGGCTTATATATGGTATTTTCTCTCTCCTTTCCGCATGCCTTCATTGTGTAATTGTTGGAAACATACTCGACGCGTATTCGATAGATCAAAGTTTCGAGTCCCAACGAGGGCACTGCCCATTTTACACGTCTCCAGCTATAAAAAAACCTAATGACTCTATAAGGGAAAAGAAAAAAGAATGATGGTTAAAAAAGGAACAACATAATAAGAGTTGAAATGTAGAGGCTAATATTCTTTTCAATATAATTGTTCAAAACTGTTGCCAAAGAATGTGACTACCCATATACTGTTCTTAACTATCGGCCACGCCTTTTCTCCATTTCCATATACATGAAATTTCTTTACTTATTATTAAATTTGACATGATTTAGAATAATAAGAATAGTATTTTATTATTTTAATCACCACGCTTTGAAAGGTATTTTGTTGTTAATTCAGTCTGATGACAAATTAAACAAACTATCAAATTTTTTATTCCCAGAAGTTCTTGTTGGCAATAATTTAAATATTAATGGAATTTAAATGAAAAAAAGGTTTTCATAAAATTCCAAGAAATTGTTTAATAAAAGAATGTATCGTTTTAGACAGTTAAAAAAACTCAAAAAAGGAAAATTCGGATTCAACAAGTTTTCAAATAAATTTAGAAAAAAATAAAACATAGAATTCTAATACGAATTATTTTAAGAAATATGTTCATACTCGATGGACGCGAAAAACTGTAGCTAATATATAAAGAAACAAGAAGAGCGAAATATTTTAACTTCGGCGACATTTAAAAACAAATAAGAAATTTCAGAGAAGTATCCTTTCCTATTCTTTCCATTAGATCTTGTTTCATGTCGTACAAGATCCTGTTTTATGTGAGAAACTTAACATTTCAAAGAATCATTCTATAGTTTTCGTTTCATAGGGAACACGAAGATAAAGAGAGGTGACATCAGTTTTCAAATGTAGATTGAAAGATGTAACTGACTGAAGTGTTTTTTGCTATGGCCAAAGCACATTTTATTCTACCTTAAAGCAATGTATCAGGATACGATGTCAGAAAGGATTATATTTTAGTGGTATTAAGAACAAACATGAAACAACAGTTTCTTTCTCTCAATATTTTAGGATTTCCTACTTGACTAAAACAGTATTTTAGAGAACATAGTCAGCGTTGTTTGTATTGCTATATATTTACGGCAACCGACCTTTCTAGTATATTTTGGTGAAATAGTTTAGAGCTTACATTGTAAAAGAATTTTTTACCTTAACTCCCTAACATGGCAACCAATATATAAATCAGTGTCTCCCGTAGTATATCTGTTCATTTTTAAAGTTTGTTCACTGATTTCGCTTAGAATTCCAAACACGTATTAATTTTTATTTCTGTAATACAATAAATAGATTGTAACTTTTTTCCCATTCTTGGCCTATTTCTAAGTAAAACAAAATCTGATGTGTAGTGTTCGTTATGTTAAAATATAATTGCACAGTAGAGTTATTTGTTTTTCTCTGAAATAGGACACAAGAAAAATGAGTAATGCTTCGCCGGGATTCGAACCCGGACCTCTCGAATACGCGTCAAGTACGCTACTGTTACATCACAAAGGCATGTTAGAAGGAGGGAGGAAATACTTTATATACTCCCTCTTTACAAGGGTGACAGGATTAGGGAACCCAACTGACAAATCCTGCTGTTGACGAATTATTATCAACCACATTTTAGTTCGGGCGTCACCTGTAGAGTCATTAGTTTTTGTTTGTTTGTTTTGTTTTGTTTTTTACTTTAAAAAGCAGGAGAGGTGAAGAATGTGCAATACCCTCGTCGGGTTTCCAGACCCAGATCTCTAGAATAGGCGTCCAGTGTGCTTCCAGTTACACCATGAAGGCATGCTGAAAGGATGGAGAATGAACCCTATAACCCTTTTAAAAGGCAGCAAAGAGACACCGGATAAGATGTTTTTCCGGGTAATCGAATATACATTTCTAGAGCTTACTTGCTCGTGTTTTATGATGCAACTTGTAGAAAGTGGAGCATGTGACGTCCTTCGGTAATGCTTTCTATTTGTCGGCCGTAATTAAATAAATAATATGAAAAATCATGCTGATTATTTAGAATTAAAGCATATAACATGATTTTAGATTTCAGAAAAACAAAATTAAACAACGTTTTAAAATTACCCTATTTATTGGCACATGAAAGTTACGAATTTTTTAATAGGATGGCAAATAAATTCCATTAGCTTCCAGTGTTAACTTCCAATGTCTTAAGCGATTATCGCCGGAGTTCCAGAAGTTCCCTGTCCTTTCAGTGAAGCTGCATAGCATCATGTAGGGACATATATGAACATTTCTTAGGAAATCTTATGAAGTTTTGGGATTTCATAAGATTGAAACAATACATACAGAATTCTTCATTAACTTCCTTCTACGTAACTTTCTTGCTCTACGCGTCGTCTCCACCTTCATCTATCTACTCCTCATCATAATTTTTCTCCTTCCTCAGTATATGTTCGATTATTTCGTCATCATCTTAAGACACAGCGACGGAAACAGAATTGCCTACATTCATTCAAGCCTGAACCTCTTCTTCATTAACACTAATCTTCTCTGAATATGTAAGCAATTCCAAGATGTCTGACACCGGACTTGTTTTAAACCCGGGAGAATCAATCACTCGATTCGTTAACTGCAAACATCATCATAGGCCACAGTTTACACCAGCTGTAAAGTAATGTTCTTAATATCTTTACAAGAAAGAGACAAAGTAAATATGGCATACTTCAGTGTCAATTGTTTCTGAGAATCGTGAACACCTCTTTCAAAGTTCGCACAGGTCATATAGAAAGGGATTGGTAGTTCATCTTTATGTTCTGTATAAGTCCTTGATTCACTGTTTGTATAAGGGTATTACGTCAGGCAATAGAAACATAACACAAAAGTTTTGAACATTTCAGTCTTCAGTTTGTTAACTCATTGCGTGCTTCCTTACCTCATAGGCCTAAATTAGACCTAGTTTAGTCTTTCAAAATTGCCGTTATTTTAATATTCCTGGCCAACTGGGGTCCATTTAAAAGGGATTTTACTGCATAAAGGTATAACGTGATTGTCTGACGTAGGCTTAGTAAAGAATAAGTATTTATGAATTTAGTATGTTCTTTGCACTACCAGAATGCAATCCGGAATTTCAGAAAACTTAAAAAAAATAGTTAAAGTCTAATCAGTTCAAATACTCTAAGAGTTTCTGATTTCAGTTTGATAAATTTCGTGACACCTTTGTACATTTGAGCATCTATCTCTTTAAGAGTACGTATAATAACTCAAAGAACAGACTGCGAAAAGGCGTGAAATTAGGAACATATAATACATGTTAGAAATTAAAGTTTCAACTGGAATTTATTAACAAGAAATTACCTTTTCTAGAAAAACTAGTATCTTTCTTTAAGTTTTAAGGAATTATCCACTCCAAAAGTAATCATTTTTTTAAATCCAGAAGTCTTGGCATCATTCACAGCAATTTATTAGATCTGCCGTGATTTATTTCCTGTTTCTAATATACTCGTAAGCAGCACTTATAGAACTGAAAAGATTTCATCTATAAAATATCGTTATAAAATAAATTTCAGATGGGAAAATATTATGGAAGTATAAATTTAATACAACTCAGTGTTCTGCAAGTAAATAAATAATGAACAGTTAGTTATTCTCAACTCTTGCAATGGCTTCTGATGGAAATATTATCAGAAAAGTAAGATACGTATAGCCAAGTTATCCAATTTGCAATAACTCTCTTCAAAGAACTCCTTCAAACAATCTGTTGAAATAAAAGGAATTCGCCTGGAATCGAACCACAGACCTCTCGGTTACGCGTCGAGCGTGCTGACCAGTACACCACGAAGGCATGCGAAGAAGGCGCGAGTCATACCTTATAACCTGAATGCGATAGTATACCAGTGTTTCTAGCACTTTTCCCTCTTGTTCATCTGTTTTGCGTCTTCACCGTAGGAGAAAGTAAGACAGTTCTTAATTCTCATCAACATTTGAGTTGAATTGAAAAAAAATTGAGTGTGATTATAATGACTTGTAGTCATACTGAAAGTTTCTGAAATAGTGGAAATAGCTCATTAATATCCTTAAATTTACATTACACTAGACAAAATATTTTCCTCTAAAGAACTACACCCAATTTTGATAATATTATCTTTATTCTTTTTTTTTATATCAGAGAAAGTAAACCCAAAAGCATGCTTCAGATTCTATGATTGTAAGAAAGAAACTAGTAAATCGAAGAAGACAAATATTTTCTTAGCTAAGGATCTTTCATTTTCACCATCCTTGTAATTTACTTTCTGTCGACAGACTGGCTGGAGAGAGCAGAAGATAATCCAAAAGGGCAGCATCACCCATCAACCTCAAGCATGTGTAATAGTTAATGGAAAGAAGTCTATTGTATGCAATTAAGTATAAGACTATTATGCTTTATGCAGTTATTCAATGAACAGATCATTTCTCTGCTATTATTACAACTCTAAATAGGTTTCTTTTTTATATCTTGTATTTTGAATTACATTTTCGAAGATGAATTATTGGGCGTTTCATTATTTTTCAAAAATAATTTCATTATTATTATTACTTTTCAAAAACAGCGAGAGAGATTTCCTTGATGCTTTTATAAAATATAAATTCAAATTTTAAATTATAAAGCAAGTTAATCGAGATAGGAAGTAACTGAAAAATTCTTCCTGTCACAAATGCTGTATTTTACACCAAAAATACTCAGAAATTCTTTATTAAACAAAATTAAGTCATGTAATCATTAAGGTTTTTAAAAAAGTATTTATATAATTTTTTTAAAATATAATTTTACATACATTTTAATAAAATAAAAATAGTATGCAAGTCGTTTATATCAGAACACACCCTCATAACGATATTATTGTTCATAACATATCATTAGATGAAATATTTTTCTGTACTTTTAAGATATAGGTCAAGTTGTTGTGTTAATATAATCTGGGCTAAGCAAGTAAGGGCTATCTGCTAAGAAAAGGAAGCTTTGTGCAGAAGGTTTTAAGGAAACATATGTCGTATTAACTATATAGCTAAGTAATGTTTTGTTTCTACAATGTTTTACATTATTTATTTTTAAAAAATATTTATTTCTTTTGCTTCAAAATATTTACAGAATGGAAGTCTCAGAATTTTACAGAATCATAATAGAACTTGTAAATAAAATAAACAACAGCATCCTTTAAAAAATATAATATTTATTTACTTATAAATCATTTACCTACAGTAGAACCCCGATTGATCCAGTTTCTGGATTATCCGAGCTCCCTAGCCGTATTTTAACAAATGTAATATGATGAGTTTATTTTTTTTACTTTTTTCAGTATATAAATAGAGCTGCGAGAACAAACATGGAGATGAAAGAAGAAATTAAATTTATGCTCTCCTTTTACATTTTCGATATTATAAATCTGTGCATCCTATTATTTATTCATTCGATCTTCTTTTACAGATTTAAAAACAGATTGCTAAGAATGGGAAATAAGAAAGTCATATGATCATAGAAATATAATGAACTTTTAACCCATATCCGCAAGATGAAATTTATTGTTTTCCTTTCGTGCTGCACCAATACTTCGAAAAATTATGCATGGAGTTACATTTCTCAAAAATACTTACAGTATACGAAAAGATGTGCAAATGAAGATCTAAAGATCTTTCTATCTAATGGTAAGGAGATTTAACAGCGATTTAATAATGAAAATACTTTACTTTTCAAAATACTCTGTGTTACCCTTTTATCTTAGAAAAAAAGCTGAAATGAGAAGTTCTCTGTTACAGAAACGTCTAAATTCAAGTTTTGAAGTAGGTGATCCCAACATTGACACGAAGTAAATCCGCTGAAGGCTGTAGTTTGACACGGGTATAAATAGACCAGTTCATCACTTAAGCGATGAATCTGTGCCCGCAATTAAATAATCTACGAGACTGAAGATATCATTAACACATTATTTTTTATTGAACGTATCGTAGTTTTGTATGTATTGTAGTTAATGCACTATAACCAAAACCCCAGAGAGAATTATGAATCAACTTGTACATGCATTAATTTTGAAAGTTACACTCTTTTAAATGATAGATTACAATGTTATAGGTTAGGTTAGGTTATTCAATTATGGCAAAGCACACGAGGGCTATCTGCCTAAGAGGAGGAATGCCTTCGTGGAGGACTTTCTAAGGGAAACTGGCTCGTATACACGTTACACATGGGGAAAACCACGAAAACGCCCATGCAGCCAGCCCGTTCGCGGGATTCGAACCTCGGACCGAACTACCAGTGTTCAGCGTCTTTACCGCTCGGCCGCTGGTAGGCCTACAATGTTATAAGTGAATATCCATCTAGTTACAAAATACTGGAAAAGAACAGAAAATATTTCTATTCTTGTAAAATTACTTCATGAAAAACTTTGTGTAAACTTAGTTTCAATTATGTTGGCAACTTAAAGCGGTCGCGAGATGTCTTTTGCTAAAGCTTAATTGAAAGTTTCCTACTTACAACTGAATAAGGAGGCTCTGTTCAACCAAACTATAATCCAGAAAATTTAAGCAACTTACGCTGATTCTTGTTGCTAGAGATTTTTTAAAAAAACTAATTAAAACTCTCTGACTGGCACCGGTTTCACTAGGAAAGCTCAAACTTCCAAAAACTGCCATGAGAAAAAGGTATTTTCTTAATCATAATTTGAATACCGCCCTAATACTTTATACCTGGATTTATGTTCTTTTAATGCATTGCCTTAATTTCTTGGATATATTTCAAGATGTATATATGTTCTCACAGGCATAACAAAAATGTTCTAGGCCTTAGAACCTCCTGCCGGGCAGAAGGTTGAATGTTAATTTCAAAATGCATTTTCTACAAATATTTGGTTGCAGTAATATTAAACGAAATTTAACATATCGGTATCATATGATGGTGCTATCATATGATGCCAAACACAGGCGCACATGTAAGTAAAATAAAGTACAATATATATCCAATATATTAACACATATACAACATACACTAATTATGTAAAAAAATGTGTTAATTATGTAATTATGTGTTAAATAATTACATAATTAACACATATTGATGTTATTAATTATGTGTTAATTATGTAATTATGTGTTAATTTACACTAATTGTGTGAAATTATGTGTTAAATGGTGCAGTTATACAGGGATTAAACAACAGTTACGCAAGCGCACATAAATTGCAGTTTGGAATGGCAGGATGTAAACTGTAAAACGCATGTAAACTTGCAGTCTGAAATGTTGTATGTAGGTACAGATGCATAACTGTCGAAATATGAGCCGAAATATTATTAAGGCACTTAAATAGAATATAGCGGCGGTATTGTATAAATACACAGATATTTTTCCCGCTGGAATTATAGTGAGAGAACTGGAATTTAGGAGCCCTATGTGCCATTCCAGGACATTTAGTTTCCCTTTCATGTGCCTGGCAAAATAAGGGAAGGCGTTTGTTTTAATAAAATGATCCCATCACATATGTTAAGATATTTCGCAACACGAAAAACAGACGCAGATAAACAACCGAAAGATTAAGTCAAACCAACCCCAGCCAATAACTGCGTAATGGTTCTGCTTTTGAAAGCATTTGGAAGTAATGATGTAATTAATTTTAATATTACACGTTTGACACGGATCACGGTTTCTATACTCAGTCATTCTGGGTAGGTAGATAAGTTACATGCGACTTTAATATTATGAAACAATAGTTTTTTTATATGTTATGTTTAGATTATTAAAGAATTTTGAATACCTCTGTCTGGAAAGATTTATCGCCTCGCCATAATCTTTAATACATCAACACAATACAATTGTTATTTACATTTTTACAAAACGGTAATATAATTTATTACAATAGTTTATCATAGTGTAATAAATACATTACAGTGAAGATCTGATGCACTAATTTGAAGCCTTAAGAATAATTTACAACATATGCACTTGCATACTATTACAAAATTCCAAAATTAAATTAATGATGCAGTTCTGCTTCTTTTGAAAATATACATTCCATAAGTCGGGAAATTACTGATCTTTCTCGATTCCTTTTGTGGTAAGTAGAACAAAATATCTTCAGATAGTTACTGTTGAATTAATTTTGATCTTTCAACATTTATACTTAGACATTCTACAATGATGTGTAACTCATCCGCTATTGCATATCCATAGCTACGAGAACAAGTTATTCCTTTCAAATTAAATCTGTTTAAATATCTTTGAAATGCACCATTTTTTGTTAAAATTTGATTTACCAAGAAATCTAGCGTTCTGTCTTTTCAGAGGCTTTTGGAAAGACTTTGAAAGTTGCTCTTCTGTCGTCTTCCGTCCACCTCTGTGGCCAAATTTCCAATCCCTTTTTCTTGGTATCACTCCTGCTCGGATTTGAAGTGATGAAGTAGATACGCTTTTATAGCTCTAACGTTTATATGGTAGATACGGTTTTTATAGATACGATGTCATCTCTAATAAATCGCCGTGTCATTGTTTTTTTTTTCTCATTTTAACTGTCGGTGACTTCCACCATGCTGGACTATCATAGAGTACTATTCATGTGGTAGTCATGTTAAGTTTTCATCGATGATTATTCCGAGATATTTAATTACTCTCTTTCATTTCATTGTTTTATCGTTCATCTTTATTCTCAGAGCTGTGACTGTCGTTCTATGCTTTTTAGTTTTTATAAACATTGAACTTGATTTCTTCGGAGAGAATTCCAGTGTATATTCTTGTGCGCAAACTTCCATTTTATTAAATCTTCTCTAGCTCTATTTTGAATCTGTAAATGTGTACTACCACTTATTATGAGTAAAACGTCATCTGCATAAGCCTGTATATGAGCACCATCACCGTAATTCAGTTTAAGAGCTGAGTTCATGACTACGCTCCAAAACAGAGGACCAGAGTTGAAACTTTGTACACAACCATTTTTATACCTCGTAAAAGTTTCATTATTCATTTCATGTTGGATCTTTTGGTCTTTAACATATCTGTAATTGTCCTGTATACACTTCCAGGGTAACGTAGATTCCTTAGTTGCATAAGAGGCAAGGCCACCATATATTATTGAATGCGCTTTTGATAACCAAAGATATAATGGTTGTATATTTTTGTTCCTTTTATTTTCTTCAATAATGTGTATTATATCTCTAATTTCGTCTGCCATGTAGACTTCTGAAGTAAATTCGTGTTGTAAATGACTATGTTTATCATTTGAATACAAGAAATAACTTAATCTTGTACAAACAAGCTAATCAATAAACTTTACTCCATGCATTTAATAGACATATTGGTGCATGGGAATCTGGTTATTTCTTACCTTTCCCTATTTAGAAAATAGGACATATCTTGATATTTTCCAGCATTTGAATAGTGCCTTCGTGTATTCAGAATTAGCATAAAACATTTCAAGAATAGTACCTCTATATATCATATTTCTCTATATGTCATATTTCTGTATATCATATTTCTCTATATGTCATATTTCTGTATATCATATCACAATTTCTACATATCATAATTCTCTTGGCAACTTATCAATATCCGATGCCTTCCCGATTTAAAGATTTAATAGTATTGACCACTTTGTGCTTTGCAAAGGCGAAATCTTCTGGTGCTCTATACGTTTTTTCTGGTTTCTGATTTAATTTGTTTATGAAATTCTGAGTCTTCTTGAAGGGAGTCTTTTGGAAAATGGTTTTCTAATAATTGACTTATGGTCTCTTCCAAATTTTCAGCTTTTAATCCATTTGGCGCTTTTAGTGATTCTAGTTGAAATATAGTACCCTTTACAATGTTATAATGAACGCCAAAAGGAGAACTGAGATTTATTTTATTAAGATGGGCTCTCCATGAGCTTCTTTTTTCTCGTAATAGTTCTTTTTTATATTTAGTTAAATTTTGTTTGTAAATTCTCTTATAATTTTTTCGTAAGCTTGCATCCCAAGTATATTTTTCAAAATGTCTTCTTTCTGTTTCTACTTTATTTCTCCTGATTCACAATGCGGCTGTTCACTGCTTTACATTGTACAGTACCTATATTATTTGTAGGACAAGAGACTTCATCACAGATCTCCTGTATTTTCTTTGTACATTTTTCTATTGGTTTATTTAAGGTAACCACATCTGATAACGTTCTTGAATTTACTTCTTAGAACTTCGCACACATTTCTTTTAAACTGAGCCAATCCATTTTGTTTAAAATGTACCTCTTTATCAGTCTTGAAGAAAGCCAAATCAAAATTTTGTAGCTCAAATTTTAGCTGCGTTCTAGCAGTTGGAGAGTGGGCTAAATTTATTTGAAAAGCTCTTGTTGAATTCAAAATGGAAACTATTATCAACAACTAATTCTTTTTCTTAGTTCGTCAATTTCCATCTGTTATGAGGGACAAATTTTTGAAAATATCGAATGATTATAATTTAATTATTGAATAATATTGAAACCGTCCAGACGGTATAGTGGTTAGGGAAGCCTACTGTGGTACGAAGAGCTTGGGTTCAAATCCCGGAGAAGACATGGATGTTTGTAAATGCATAGTGCCTTTGCGGCATGGGGCATTCTAAATATATGGCCAGCCGAAAGTCCTCTCGAGAGGCTTGGGGTAGGGGAAGAGGGGTGTTCTCCATCAAAATTGGGGGCGGAACTGAGCGAAGTCGTACTGTGACCTGTATGATGCTCATGGCTCTTGCCAACGATCTCGCAATCTCGCTGTCCTTACCCCGATGAATTTAGTGGGCTTGTTGTGATGTTACTGTCAGACAAGTTAGATAAGTCACAACAACAAAAACAACATTATTAGCATTTCATTCAAAACAATTTATGCACTTTTGACCTTGGTTTTCTCAGTTTTTAAAATTATTACCAATTTGTCCACATCGGCCACTGGCCTCCTCCACCTATCAATTTTTGGAAATGTGTCCATATTGCCAGTATTTAAAGCACTGGGTGTATCTTAGATATTCCTTTAAACTAAAACACTCTCAATTCAACGAAACTTTCCTAGTCTTTATGAAGCTTTAAAATGCTTTAGAAGAAGTTTTTAGAACCTAGTGATTTGTTTCCTTTCGCTCTGTTGGAAACTTAATAGAATTCTCTTCTATACCTTCATTTTGTACTAGAGACTCCTTCAATCCGCACCTCTTTAGAAATGTTATATATTACGATTTTTGACAGTCGTTTTGAGGCTGCGTAATTTGATTTACATCGTTAAATTCTGTGACTTATTTGATATCAGATTATAGAATTTCGAGATCCTTTCCTTAGCTTGTTTCAATTAAAAGGCCTCCTTTTGAGACCTTTTTAAAACACTTGATTCCAGTCTTAAACTCTTTAGGATTAATGTTTTACAAAAGTTTCTTTTCAATGTTTCCTTGTTTGTCCCCCATTTAATGTGAGTACAAAAAATCAATTCCTTGTTTGCAGACGTTTTTATTTGTTTCCGTAAGTCTACTTATGATTTTATTCTATGACATGAAATTTAATCTCAAGTCTTGCTATCTCCGTACATTGTTCGGTTCAAAGATTAAACATCAATTGAAACTGATGCCAAATATCTGAAGTTATTCTTTACACTTGAATATTTATTAGAAATTAGAGGCATAGTCTCTAAATTTCTAAGGTAGGCTTAAGCCTAAGGTAGATAATGTTATATATACTTAGGTTTATCCTAATTTCATAACAGTTACTTTAAGTTTGTCACGCTTTCCTGTCTCTCCTAATTTCAGCTTACAATTTCCTGCCAGAATGTATTTTTAGAAACTTGTTTAATGCAAATGAATAACAGTAGTATTTAAGTCGATATTTCACTGACTTCTTTAGACATCCAATTGTTAGAAACCTACTAATGATATTCGATGAGGGGTAGGGCCTTCGGCCCAGGCACCCTAGTGCCAGCACCATGAGACTCGAACTTCGTTAGACATCCAGAGTTTCTGACTAGCTCGCGTTTGCCTTTGGGCTACGTCTCTCTCTCTAAGCTATTGCTACACTCGGCCATACTTCAGGCCCTTGATAGCTTCGCCTTCTTAATTGAGATTTAGGGGCCAACTGCTTAGAATCCTGATACCGTCGGCTATATCTTTTTAGCTAAGCATTAGTTAAGCTTTAATTCTTATTAATTTGAGTTCAAGCCCAAGCGGCGGCTTTCCTGTACGCTATAAGACAGGAGCCGACTGTGTCAGTCCTTATTTGGAGAAATAAAAGGTAACTAACCCTTCTTGATTCTTACGTCTCTGTGCATACACTCAAGCGCTTATCAGTGTAAGAGGTTCTCACATTTTAACTGTGAAATAAAAGGGTGGAACCTCGCAAGCCTCTTTTAAAACATCTTTTGAACACATTTAAATTGTATTTGTGAGTGGGTTTGCCATTTTGGAAACAAATTTGCTGAGCTGGTTAGCCTGAGGTTCACACCAAGTCGTCAATAGTATGCAGATTTAGGCTTTCAACCCTCGGACTAGGTAGCGCCCCAACCGCGCCAAGACGCCAGCATTGGGGAATGGAAGCTAAGATTTCCACTAGATTTCAAGTTAAAATTCAAATAATCTCTTTATAAACTAATCACATTTCTATATATCACATTCGAAGCACAACTGTATCGCATTACGCGGGGGTCGGTAGTTAAATAGTATAGGATGTCCGCAAATATTTATCTGGATTGTAAAACATAGCTCATGATTGTACACAGATAATGAAACACACACTGATCTTCAAATGCATAAATTTGTAAGGTCTTGTGTTAATCAACTATTTGTAATGATTTTAATCTTTAATATAACTTCTTTCCGTATTCCTCAGCAGATTGCAGATTAGTTTTGAGAGTACATAAATAGAAACAGAGAGAGCTTCTGACAGTCGCATAGGGATGTTAGGATTCTTTGCCTGCTCTATCTAAAAGTCCCGGCTTTTGTATTCTTTCGTTAACCATTACTTTAAGCTGACGCGTAGGTGGATTAATTGAGTCAACTTATAGCTTATTTCATTGTGTAATCTTAAGACTACATAACCCGCGTTTTAACCGAATAGACTGTTATTGCTTAATTTACAACGCCACAAGTGATGGTTTGTCTGTAGCGCAAGTCGTTTCTTTTTATGGAAAAGATAATTTAAACGTTCTCAAGACTTTGTCATAATATTTAAGACGTACCAATAACTCGCCAACATGTCTAGTAGGTTCTTCAGGACTTAACTTTAACTTCCATGCCAATAGAAACTCAACAAACCCTCAGAGTTTATAATCATATTGAAAGCATTTAATAAACTTCCGCATTTGCAGCCCTGGTAGCACGCAAAATGTCCAACGAGTACTCAGTTTTACGTCACACATTTCTCCTAAGATACCCCACCCCGAAATTTATTCCTTTGGGGGTATGATAAAGGTATTGCGTATAGAACAGCATTTACTGTTATAAATAATTAGCCTAATGTTAATAGTAAACCTAATGTTATAATGGCAACGCATCCCAAACGCCATTCATACAATGGCCCCAAAAATGCTGAAGAATGAGTAGCGTAGCGTGAAATTAAATACTTGTTGTATATTTTGCATGCTACCAAGGGTGCGCCATTTGAAAATGTATCAAATGTTTTCAATATGATTATAAACTTTCAGAGTTTGCCCAAATTAGATTTAGTGGATATTTCTTATCTGCGCACAATCATGAAGTATCATGCTTTGTAGACAGGTTAAATATTTGTGGATACCTTGTATTATAAATAATGTTTTTAAGATTAAATAACGTTAGAATGAATTGCGGAAAAAAATGTAACTTCTTTATGTTAAAGAATTCAACTTTATATCAGAATCGAAGTTAAACGAAATATTTTATCATGCTTTGTAGACAGGTTAAATATTTGTGGATACCTTGTATTATAAATAAATTTTCGAAGATAAAATAAGGTTAGAATGAATCGTAAAAAAAATGCAGCTTCTTTATGTTAAAGAATTTAACTTTATCTCAGAATCGAAGTTAAACAAAATATTTTTTGCACTTTATTTAACATCAAAGGTTAAAATTCTGAGTTTTTCAAGAGACATTGAATAAGACTTCATTTTGTTATTAAAATACATAACAGCATTAATTGCATTTAAATACAGAGCATTGTTTGAAACTTGAAATGATTAAATTTAAATATACTTAAGTTCATAAATAATTGAGTTTCAGTTTTGTTCATTTTAGAGTACTTTGTGCAAAATACAGCTGCAAATACTAGCTCATTTTTTCCACCTGAAGCACTTCCTTTGCTTAATAAACCAAAATGATATGGAAATGAAACCTATACGCCTACAAACGGAAAGAATACGCCTACAAACGGCGCTTTTTAATTTCATACGCAGTAGGAAAAAGAGTTATTGGAAGTCATGATTTCACAAAACTATTAAATCCACTAAAAACGTTTAAATTACGGAAAATTTTGATATAGAGACATAACATCGTTTAGATTTCAAAACCCAAATATATTTACCATTTAATAGGATTTAAGTAACGCTAAAAACTTTTTTCGTACTAATTGCTTAAACTTTAAGATTTATTGCATTTTAAACAGATATATATATAACGATATTCTAGATTGCATATTTTTATGTAGCATTACAAACATTCGTTTACTCTGGAGTCTATGTAATTTAGTATAGCAAAATATTTCAATTATTATGCCACTGTAAAAATTCTGACATTGATAAATATATCCTTTTTTATCTCCCTTCCACCTGAGAGGAAACGATACAGCAAGATTAAAAAAAACTGTAGCAATATTAATTGGACTTCCAAAACGGTTAATTAAAGATAAAAATATCAAAGGGAATTCTCTGCCCCTCATAGAAAATTCCATATTTGATATAAGTAGGTCTTTAATGGCCTATGTTATCATAGAAAATTCCTTTGTGTAAAGTTAAAGGCAACTTTTAAATATTCCCATTCTTTCATCTCAAAATCAAGCTTTATCAATGAACAATATTATTACTCTGCATTCATCTAAATATTTTCCACTCTGTGTATTTCACTTAAATTGAGAAAACTTTCTGGAATTATTTCAGTTTTAAGTAACTTTGGTTAAAGGTAAGTAATTATTTCAGTTTTGGAACAATCAATTAATCTCACCTTTCAACAATTCTCTAAACTGTTCAATCTAATGGTAGTTATAATTTCAAGTTAGAAAGGCATTTTTTCTTCAATGCGCAAGTTCAATGCGCAATGATTGAAGTTGTTATGGAGGGTCAAGTGTATGCTACATGAGATGTAATCAATGATGGAGGCTTTAGGCAACAGAGGCAAAATATAATTCCTTGTAATTAATGCTAATTAAGAAAAACAATTTACGTTATATATGTTTAATGATTTAATGAATCAAATGTTTTTAATGTTCCATCTTCTCATTTTTTAAACTCCTAAAGTTCTAATTTCTTGTTAAAATTTTAAATTATAAAAGGATTAAAAATCTATTACAAACTGATGATAATGATTTTCATTGAAAAGTTTTGATAATTGAATTTAAGCCACATGCATTTCGGATAATATGAAACAACATTCTTTGATAATGTTTGGAAACGACTTTTGTGAAGATATTAAAAATCCTAATTATTATTTAAATCAAGAAAACTGATATCCCTTTACCATTCAGCGGAGAGAATTTGCATGCGTAACACAAATAGAAGCAAGAGTATTAAAAACTGTAATTTAAATCAACTTGTGTAGCAGAAAGCTATGTAAAGTTCACATTAATTAAATTCGTAGCAAAGTTATTAATATCCTCACTGAAGAAAATAAGTTTGAAAAAACTGAGAATAAATGCTTTATTATTATATTTTAATAGCGTTCGTTATTGTTCTGGGCATTACATTAATATCTGTCAGAAACAAGCAGTAAAAAATGTACTTCAGCTAACACATAGGATCACTTTTCTGGAACTGTAACTCAGGTTACAGTTCCTCTCAGTAGATGTATCTATTTTTACGGAAAGGATTTTATATTCCTAATGTTTGCATTTTTATACGGATACTCTTTCACTTCTCCGAATAATTTTCTGATTTGCAGAAAATGTAACGTACAGGTCACTGAAGATGGAGTTTTCAAGGTATTTTAAATCGACTTTTAATATGACTTTTTGTTCACATTATATTTGTATCCATTAAAAAAACCTCTTGCAAAATTATATTCCTGGTAATAGTACTTTTCTTTTTTCATTTATGCATCTTTTATGATGTTCTTATGTTTCTTTCAGTTTTATTTCAGCGAAAGATAATCATGTAGAGCTTAACTATATTTTATGTAAACTCTCCATATTTGTATGCTTAGCAGTTTAGTTTCCTCTGAGGTTTATAGCATCGAAGGAATAAAAAATTAGGATTACCTGCCTAACATGTTGTTTTTCCTCAGTGTGACGCCAAAGCATCACTTATTAATCAAAGCAATAGATGCCCCAAGATTTCAAACTTGTCTTTGTATTATCTAACATCAACACTTTCCCAATATGTACTTTAATTTCTTAAGTTTTTAATTCTTTTGTCGAACGAGGCGAAGTTTATCTAATGTAAGCATGGGGACTGGAACTGATGCATACGCTTTCACTCTTTTGTTTAATGCCTCCATATCTGATAGTCATTAGCCTTGCTCTACAACAACGGCCGGAAGTGGTGGCCATTTCATTATGGAAGCACCTAACAGGTGGCCATCGTTGCCTCCTTTGAAGGGACGGACAGCTGCAGCCATGCCTTTTCCGGGATTTGAACGTGGGCTCATCGATGTAGTAGTCAGGATCACTAACCACTATACCGTCTGGGCAACGCTTTCACCTAAAGGATAGCATAATTCTATCTTTAAGCCTATTTTGTAGAAAAACATAGAAAATCATGGTTTTAAAATGTTAAATAATGTGTTCTTTTCTTTAGAACTTAATTATTCTAGTCCGTAAATTAAACATAAATGTTTCCTTATTCCCATTGTTAAAACTGAAAGTTTTTAGAAGAATAAACCTACTTATAAATGAAATATATTTGACTAATTTTACTATATAACATATAAAACTAACACATTACTGTAATTGATGGTGGTATGACGTAAAAGTTTAATGCTGAGCCTCAAAGAAAGAAATAAGAAAATACATCTGCATAACGGACGACTAGTTTTAATAAATACAAGCCTTACCTATTCAATCTGTTTCTGAGCTGCAAAGCCATCTTCTTTTAGTTCGTCATTTGACCCAGAAATAACGTCCAGGAACTTTCGCTATCTATTGCACTTTCATTATTCTGCAATTGCTATAGTAAAAACAAAAATTACGTTTGCAACACACAATGCAGAATTCTCTCAACCTCTACATGCCTCCTGATAAAATATATTTTGATGTTTGACATCATTTACTACAGGCGAAACCTTTCTCTCAAAAATAATGAAACAAGTGAACAAAATAAAAATGTAGCAAAATAGCCTAAGCAAAATAATACCCGTCACAGATGGGACGGTACACCACAACCCTTTAAAAGGGAAAGGCAAACTTTCGTTTACATTTTAGAAATATATGTTCTTATTTTTCATTTAAAAAAAAGAAAGAAGAAAAGGCGGTAAATTAATAAAAAAAGTTCAATAAATTCCGAAAATGAGAAAATGGAAAGCTATATTATATCAAGTGCAATCAATGTGAAATCCAATCTACTATTGGCACGCAAATATTCTGCATGGAAACGCGCATACGCAGTTCCGTCTTCTAGCATGAGACTTTATTCGCCGCACATACACTGCACCCATCTTCTTAAGTAAATTCTCGTCTGTCGACTATATGCCACGTTTGTTTGCAACGGTTTATATCTGAAACCCAAAAATCAAATAAGTTATTCCTATTCTTCTGAGTAGAATTCTGTAGGACTGCTATTTCGGAAATTTAAAACCAGGATGACACCTGGAACTCTGATTTTTTGTTCCGTCATAGAAAACTCCTGTTAGAGTGACTGAAGATTATTCTGCTGAAAAAAGGCAGTGTCTGAAGGAAATACCAAACATCAGCCATGAAAATGTATACCTGGTGTGCAATAATGTTTTATTCCGTAAGAGATAACAAAGATTCTACATACTAGTACCTGGACCCGAAGATACTGAAGTGACTTCTTTTAAATTTCTAGTATGTTTTTATGCTAACACTTGCCAAAGTAAATTGCCCATATATTCCATAAAACTGGTTTATTTCATCAACCACTTCTTCAAATAATTCTCATTCTATATTCGAAGCTGCATGCTTCTTGTAAGCAGCTTTTACGCTCAGATTGGCAAAGATACTTGGACATGCCTAAGGTTACAAAATCCTCTATTCAATAGGATCTAGCGTATACATTACTTAGGTAGCCGTATATTAAAATTATCGGGAATTTTGATGCAGTAGCTCTTTTGGTGGCTTGCATTAGAGGCCTTTTTGAGTTGATAAGACTTTAATGTTAATTTGGGATTTTCCATTTTCGAATCCCTCTTTGAAACTAATACGATATCAAATATTGAATGTGAGAAATACGTAAATGTTTTTCCCATCTGGCCATTTTTTATGATGACCTGTGAAAAGCAAATGATTGATGCATTGACAGGGTATAAGTATGCCTTCAAATAGAAGCTTAATATTAAAAACCTAGATACAAATTTCATAGTATCAGTTTCTAGATCTCTAGTATCTTAACACTAATAATCTTACATTCAGCTTACACTCTGGTAATAATTATTCACTGTTCTAAACAATTTCCACTCTAAACTGTACATCTACAAAAATTGTCGTACTAAGAGCACTCACGTGTATTATTGCTCAGCGATAGTAAGCGAATATGTTATTACATATTCTTAAATTGCTATCCTAAAATTTCACTGAAGCGTTTAGTTTCGTACGAAAGTCAATGGCTGTACTATTTTCAAAGCAGCGCTTTCTAAGTGCAAAAAACTCTAAATAATATTCAATGAAATAGTTACTTCAATTAGATGTCAGGAAAAAACTAAACACGGAATATCAATCACTATTTCATCCGAAATCAAATTCCACAAGTAAATTTAAATATAGCAGTGTTTCTTGAGAAATTCTTTAGATTATATCCTTGCCTAAAATAAAAGGAAATATCAGACTTTGTCATATACACATGAAGAAGATACGCATTACCAGCAAATACAAAACTAGGTAAAATGAACTTCATTGTTTGCGTTGATTCAATGCACTAGTGTTTAAGATTACAAAAATAAACCATGAGACATCTCAAAAATAAATTGGTATATTGTAATGAAATTTTGTACACAGAGGTACAACACTATGAGATGTAACATAACAAAATAAACAGGTGGTGAATGTTTTCGATATTCAAATGAAACTAAAATTGGCTAAAACATTACACTTTGTATTACCAGAATGGTCCAGCTAATAAGAAGTGCGGCCAACCCGCACGACTTTACGTACTTGACAGCTTACCCGCATATTATTAATGATGTTGCTAATCACAGTTTGTGTTAATGAGTCACATTTTTCTAAGACAAAATTAATGCCTGTAGGCTCTGGAAACAGTGTTGACGCGGTGCTTTCTCTAGAACATCTCCAATGCACACTAAGATTTAGGTATGGCGATTTCGCAGACCACACCTTAAGGTGAATACTTTCTTCCTCCGAGAAATCGTCAACTAGATACGCTTTATGTTTGAGTTTTCGTTCATCAAAATAAAGTCCTGTCTAATCGCTCTGTGGAAAAGCCTCAGTTAATGTGCAAGAACCTCATCACTATCATGCTGTATGCATGATAGAGCCCGCTTAAAACATGCAGGTCCCAGGTTCTCCGTAGCTAAAGACTCGTCGAGAATTACTCTGTGCATTACAGCTCGTCTCGTCTCTAAGTAAAATATAGCTCCAAACTCATTCTTTTCAAAAATGGCATGCGTGGCTGCACAAAATACGTACTGGCTTCTGCGGTTTATTTACGGGAATGTAAACCGTTGGTCGCCGAGCGTAAAGGCCCAGCTATATGATAATGCATCTGTACAATAGAGCTCTCTAGCCTTGAATTCTCTATGGCGTCACAAATTTAATGCCAGGTATGGATCCTTCGCATGTGTCGTATTTTTCGGACGGCCTTAGCTGAGCCTCCTGGTGACGGCACCCATTGTTTACAAGCGGTGCCAGAACCTGGATAATACCATACGATACACTCATCATCAACTGACCTCCGCTTGAGACTATCCAGCCTACATTCCTACCTATGATTCGTGTAGACTATTGCAAGAATTCATGTTAACTGAAAGGAGAGCAGTATTTTAATTTTTCCAAATAGAAACACAACTCTATGAAAGAATTCCACAGATTGGAAAACCAGTCATTTTCAGGTTTTCTGAAAACAAGTGTCTTTTTAGCCTTTTAATAACTACTAGCCCTTGAAATTCTTAGATTTTCAAAATAAATCGTATTTATTTTTTTAGAGATTTTCAAAGTGTAAAGAGAGTATTAAAATTTATTATTCCCCAAATTATGTATGACATCCGTATTTAAAATATTAGTGTTTTCTATTTTGATTTACAGCAAAAAATTTGTTTCTAACTTTGATTTCCGTAGCTAATATAGACAACTCTGTCTACTTCGCGTGAGTCAGCTATCAAAGTCTCTTTACTTTTATACAAAGTATTCTGTGTTGAGAAAAGGCCAAAAACCAAATAAAATTAAGAAAAAATGCGAAAGCTTAGAGTTGTGCACCGGCTAACATAAAAATTAAAAAGGAAAATCAGAAGCTAAGAGATAATCATTTTAAAAACTTTCTAAACCGTAAAATCATAATCACTTGAATAGACATAGAATCATTAACTTGAGATGGCAGAATTCTACGAACGTGGAAATTTTCGAGAAAATCCAACTTACTGACTGAAGAAACGATTTTCAAATCATTAGCTTGATAATTTTTGCAGAATTAAAATCAGAAGTGTGGTTCAAGAACACACCAGGATTAGCTATGGAAGAATTACTTATTTCTCTAATATACACTGACTCAACTAAGGGAAAAGAATATGAATCCTTCAGTACTTTCCCTCCTTGAAGAAATGATATTACTTTGCCTGACTAACTAGAAATCATTATAATTCTCTAGAAGACGAATGCCAACCTGACGATCATTTTCTCCTAAGACGTTTTTGCCGAATTAAACATTTAGATAACTTACCAGTGCACATTTCGAAGATTAACTTTATTATATGATGTTGAAAAGGAAGACGGGGATCTCAACTCCGGATTACTGAACTAAGCACTCAAATGAAAAATCGTTTGTACAAAGGAAACACGTAAATCCTGTATTTTTACGCTGAAATCACATTGCATTTTTCAAAACTTTTCAATATTTAACTTCCAGGCAAAATGATAACAGATTGTTTTCTTTGAATATAAATTTCTTAGCAGCAAAAATAAATTTAAAGAGATAGCTTAATTTCCTTTGATGAAAAGATCGATTCGCTTTTAATTAAACCAAGAAGCGTAATACATTCGAAAGATCAAAGGGAGTAATTAGAATGAAGTACAAATTAAATATCCAATAATCGGCAAAACAGCAGAAATTGATTATGATTAATTAGGTAGTTGAAGGCTGAAACATTTCAAAATTGCTTTTAATTGATAAATAAATGAAGAGAAACCGTAAAGGAGAAACTATTGTAAGTGGATACATTCACAACAAAAGGAAACTTTGCTATTATACTTGGTAAACGCA
>KK112641.1:405987-508223 GCA_000611955.2 Stegodyphus mimosarum | reverse complement strand
AGGAATATAAAAAAAACTTCTCGAAACTTTTAATCCTTGAAACATTTATGCTCACTATGAAACATTCTTTGAACACAAATGAATACTGCATTCTCAAGTAACAAATTCATGGAATTTTTAAATGCGAATATCATAAAAGTAATTACAGTTTGCAGACTATACTTTTAATGCGGTATTCATATGTTATTCAAAAATTAAGGCGTGTTCATTATTCAACCATTTACTTGAATCTAGTGTAACTATATAGTTAGGTAATTTAAAAACTTTTTTTTAATTTAGGAAGCATTTTTAATATAAATAACAAGCCTTCTGTTCTTCTTATTATCTATGTCTCTCATTTGATCTTTTATTATTCAAAGGTATAAAAATATTCTAGTTAGGCATATAACGAAATATCCGATGTGATGTAAGGCACGAAAAGGAAAAAATATGTATTACAGATAATAAATAGTGAATAATAATAAGCAGTTGATGATTTTAAATAAACCAATAATTTTTTCTTTAAATTCTTCGAAATTTCCAATTATTTGAAAGTTTATTAAGCAAACAATATTGCACATTTTATACATGTTTAGAATGTATTTCTTTCTTTAGTGCTTTTCAAAATGAACGGAAAACGAAATACTGAGTATACTGACTCAAGCGTATACATATGCAAATTACAAATTGAACTCTTTGTTACATAGAAAGAATAGTACGAAAGGAAATAGGAGTGAATTTTATCACCGTGGAAGTCACTTTGTATTCCATTTTATGTACATAATAAATGTCGTTTCTCCCTAAATATAAGGAATAAATAATTCATCTTTATTACAATATGTTATGCCTTTTTCAATGAATGTTGTATTAGTGAGAATTTGTCAACTATTGGTTTCAAAACAGACCTCAGTTTTTCTCTGCTTCAACACTTTTAATACGGAATTTTATCAAAATTATATATTACCTGAAAATAAGAAAGATTGTAACGACTACATTTCAATGTTCTGATTTCAGATGGAATATTATATTACTGGAGGCGATACGGCAGTAAGAATCAGAGTAATATTCATAAATTTGAGGTAATTTGGAGTGTTATTTTAACTTAGTAATATCATGCATCTAACATTTTAAATTTATAAACTCTTCTTTAATGCTTAGTAAAATAAAAACTTAAGAAACATGTTAAATGCGAATTTTTTGTACTTTTCAAACAATACCTATTTCTTTCCATGATTCATAAACGTTGTTTCAATATGGTAAGTACAACTTTCCCTTTAAAGGGTGTTTTAAAGACTATAAAATATTTCTGCTGTTACCAGAGTTAGACCAAGACTAATAGTTGAGACCGGGGTTAGATTCCAGGCGAACAGGCTAGCTGCATGGGCCTTTTCGTGGTTTTCCCTATGTGTAATGTGTATAAGAGCTAGTTTACATTAGAAAATCCTCCACGAAAGCATCCATCTCCTTAGATAGACAGCCCTTGTGAGCTTTGTCATAATTAAATAAAGCAAACCAGAATTAGACCAAAAGTACCTTTTCAATCTATGACGATTTTTGTCACTTGACACAGATTAATAAAGATGTCTTACATTTAAATTTTTATAAGGCTTTCCATAAAAAATATTTCAGTAAATTATACCAAAGATCTTTTTTAAAAATTCCGATCCGTATTACACAAAACTGGCCATCCATTAATAATTTGGTTCAGTTTGATTGAATACGGCAGAACCCATCTGTTAACGGCAGAACACATCTGAATTAAAACATTCGACGAAGCACAGTAATGCCTTCGTGTCGAATTTTTTAATGGAAACAAACTGGCTGGGATTTACGATGCACACAGGAAAAAAACGCGAAAGCACACATGCAGCTAATGGCATGTTAGATAGTGCCTAATGGCCACTATTGAGCCTGGCGATGAAAAAAATATCGGAATTATATAACTTAAGCCACCTTCATTAAGCATGAAAATATAGACTTTAGATGGCAGTTAAGTTAGGTTATTTGAATATGGTAAAGCACATGAGGGCTATCTTCATAAGGAGAGGAATGTCTTCGTAGAGGACTTTCTAAGGAAAACTGGGTCGCATTCACGTTAAACATAGTGGGAACCACAAAAATGCACATGCAGCAAGACCGTTCACCGAGTTATAAACCTGGGTCGAAATACTAGTGTTTAGCAACTTTACCATGTGACCTCTGGTGAGCGAATTTGCTAAAAAAAACTGTCTCATATTGATGTTACGACATGGAGAACCCACGAAAACCAGCCATGAAGTAGGGTCGTTTTCCTGGGATCTAATCCAGGCTACATTTCCAGCTTTCAGAGGTTTTAATCATTCGCCTAGTGTTGATGGGGTCTTTAGGAATCATATAAAACTTAGCTGCATAGCAAAAGTTTTAGATTTTAGATTTTCTACAAATAATAGTTCAAAACGAATGCTTCTAAATTAATAGTTCCCTAATGTGAAAGATATCTTTTAGAAATGTGCAATTTGCATTCTAAAATTTAATATGCAGGGTTATATTTAACAATGTTTATATACAATTCCAGAAATTTCAGTTAACGATACCTTGATTAATTTCGGTAGTATGAGAATGAACTGTTTCTCTCCCTATATTCGGCTATGTAGAACAGCTTCCAGTTTGACGTTTTCTCCCACAGGGCTCATATAAAATTTAAGCTTCGTATTCGTTTACAATAAGTTGCCCTGGTTAAATGTATACAAGTATTTTAGCTTTTAAAATTACGCAGCAGACTAGCGACGGCAGACTCAGAGCTTCATTGTTCTATTAATTTTTTCCTTGTACTTTTACATATATAAAAAGTTTAAAGTGAAATAAAATATTGTGACTTTCCAGTGGAACAATGAAATTATATTTGCAATTTATTTCTGGAATATCTGAAAAAGTAACATTATGCTAAAATAATTTAAATATAAAAGAGAAAATTTGCCTCCGGTGACTAAAACCTTTATTTCTTGTTTTTTTTTATTATTATTTTATTTTTTATTTTTTTACATTTGTAGGAATTTAAAAACTAATTTTATAACTTTCTTTTGGAGACTGCAGTATAATTAACTATATCTCCCTACTCCTCAAATCCAGTTAGAGTTTCATATAAGTTTAGATTGAAATTTATAGTAAAACTGTTTAAGCATGTATGATAAAATCACTGAAATTCTCGAAAATACAGCATTACACAAAAAAACAGAAAGTACTTTTGTTCATTTAGACGTACAGAACATTATAAGAAATTAATTGCTAAATTAATGTGAATAGTAAATTGAAAATATGCATATTTAATATTTTCAACAAATTTTTAAAATTTCGTCAGAACGTTTGCCGTTGGCGATCACTTTTTTCCCTAATTATCTATAGAATATTAGCAGTTAATTTTTCAACGTTATGGGTTTCTAGATAAATATATATATATATATATGAGAAAAATCGAGCGGGCTTCTTTGTTAGTAAAGAACGCCTTGTTTTATCGTTATATATATAAGCGTATCGCAGCTGCGAACAGCAGGTGCAGCAGCTTCTACAGCAGATGAAGAAAGGTTCAAGCTTCGTTAAGGTGAAATGAATGGGCATAACCTAAAATAAAAATTATCAAAAACATCTTCCTTTCTTTTTCTTTTCTTTTTTTAAATCAATCTAGCAATTGTTCGCCGAAAATATTCACTGTTTCATTAAGAACATTCAACTCTGAGTAAAGGTGGAACCTATTTCTTTACATTTAACATTATGCTTACATAAAATTTTGTCCATAATAGAATACAAACAAAACAAACATTTTTGTGCACTTGAATTACCTATATGTATTTAAATTGGTCCTGATTATATCATATCAATTTTTGTAAATTTCTCGACAACCATAATTAGCTCCCCTTTCTGCTGAACCTTTAAACAAAATAGTTTTTCTTTTAATTATATAACTGTAAACTATTCTTTATTTAACAGTATAATCGTCAAAGGAAAATTACTTATACAGCGTATTAAAAAAAATTTTCTAATTTCACTGGAACCCAAGCATCGGCCGAGCTGCTGAGCAATGATATTTTGACCTGGGCTCGAATCCAGGCGAAAGGACTGAGTGCATGTGCATTTTCGGGGTATTTTTCCATGCGTCCGAGCATAGGTCGAGCTGCTGAGTACTAATATTTTGACCTGGGTTCGTTTCTAAGCGAATGAATTGACTGCATGTGCATTTTCGGGGGGTTTTCCCATGCGGATACAACCGATTTTCCGTTAGAAAGTCCTCCACGAAGGAATCCTTTCCCTTAAGCAAATAACTCTAGCATGATATGCTGTAATCAAATAAATAAAACTCATCGTGTAAAAGCAGGAAAATTATTGACCTCCAGATACACACGTTATAAATTTATGTTTTCTGACAAATGCATGGAATAACATATAAGGATTTTTGTCAAGTAGCAATTTACTCGATGGAATGTTTTTATCAATACTTCTGTTACCTATTCTCAACACAAAATAGTAAGTTGAGTTTCCAGTAGCTCTTGTGTCTCATATTTTCATAATTTAATATGATCTGAGGACTTTTCATCAGTTTTGAGAGTATTTAACTCTACTTATGTGATTTTCGGGGATGAACAGTGTTGTGATTAATCGAGTAAAAATTTTATAAGAACACTGCACCATATCATGTATTACCTAAAGAGCGCGCAAAAATTTGCAACTTCGAAATTTCAGGCATTCGTCATAAATCACATAAATACTCGGAAATGATGAAAATAGTACTTCGGATCACTAAAAAGAGCATTATTAAAACTAAGTTTTCACATTGGGTGGTCCAGGAAAGCTTTACTGCTATAATAATCAAAGTTACAAAAATTCTGAAAAGTTAAAACATCGTGTCCATGTAATTTTACGCCTCGTTCACTGACTAAACTCCATTAATCGCAGCAACAAAGACAATGGTGATTGAATGACAATAGAAGCGAAATTATTGGTGACTGCTTTTGGATTCTGTTTCTTCTGCTGAATTATCTAGGCTGCATAAAGTTTTCGAAGTCTACATCTGCAAAGTAAATAGAAACTGGGTTCTCGTGAAAACGTCGTTTATGAGAGCATTTTCTTTTGGCGTAAACGTAATATCCTTATGTAATTATTCTTATAAATTATATTCTTTTTATGATGTAAAGAATTACTTCCCAAGAGTACTTGAGCTGTTAATATAAAGTCTAATATTTGCAGCAAAATATGAAGTTAAATAAAAAGCATAAAAATAAAAATGTAGTCAAATGAATATTTAGGAACACATAATTATCTATTTTAAGCATTTATTTATTTTCGGTTTAGAAATGTTTAAATAAATTTGCGTTTAGATTTTCCATCTATGGTTGCAAATAAAATACTAAAACGCCCTTAAAGTGTGTTTTTCCGTTTCATGAAACAAAGTTGCATACTTCGGATTCTATTTGCGTTATGACGTATTTGCGATATAATACGTATTGTCTTTCATTTTTTATGCTTTTTAATAATTTTGCAGCATTACTGAATAAATTCCTCATCATATCCATGTGAGGATAACCTGAAAAGGTAAGATTAATGAAGTAAACTGAACTTTCTTTAAGAAGCCTTCTGTTAAATAGCAAATACAAAACTTGATGACAATAGTAAATAAGGTCTATATAAATATTTAAAGTATCCCAGTATACATTCCACGAGTTTTTGTATCAACA
The DNA here is from genome assembly GCA_000611955.2 of Stegodyphus mimosarum. NCBI lineage: Eukaryota > Metazoa > Arthropoda > Arachnida > Araneae > Eresidae > Stegodyphus > Stegodyphus mimosarum. The sequence continues at coordinate 502,539 of KK112641.1, read as the reverse complement.
TAGATCAATTTATAGCAGCTTCTTCATTTGCATTGAAAATTATACAACTAAACCAAAGGAAGATAATTATTCAGTATTATACAAAGTGTCCCGAGACCCTGCAAATTCAATAATGCAGTTAAAAGGACTTGAGTTGTTTGAAGTTTTTAGGTTAATTTACTGTGTAAAAGGTTTCCTAATTACTCTTCCTTGACAATGACGTGATTTCCGGCAAGACTTGCTCTTTCAACAACATGGCCTCTCATGGGAAAGTTGGCCTGAAAAATTACTGAAATCCACCAAACTGAAGAAGAAAGAAATTTCTTACTAACACTGAATTTTCTCTCGGGTTAGTTTAAATTACCATTACAACGAAACATTGCTGCTTTGAAAAATGATAAAATGATCATTATAAAATGCTATCAAGGAAATGAAGTGCTTTTATGTTTTATATGAATTCAGCTCTCGATTTTCCTACCTTCCTGTATCTGAGTCAACAACAGCATTATATTAAAAATTAGTTTATTCGTGTTAAATAAATCAGTAATATTAAAATCACTTATTCTGTTAAGTAGCTGATTGCAGACTACATCTAACAGCAAAGTAAACAAGCTCAACTTGATAGCGGTATATTCAGATAAAAGAGAAAGATTTTCCAGTTAAGTAAAAAAAGACAGCAACTTCTTAAGTAAGAAAGTGTGACTAAAGGTCAAAATATTCAACCAAAATTTAAATTTTCTGCGAGTATTATGTGCCAGGAATGTCAAAATTAATACTGCTCTCCTGCAAAAAGTGCAGAAGAAAAGCATAGATATCTAGGTTTCTACGTTCGATTGTACATCACATATTTCTTTTCTTACTTCGTCTTCCTTTCATTAATGCCCTTTAGTTATTTATTTTACCTTAATTTTTTTCAAAGTTGAAAAACGAAACCTTACTACTGAGCTACTTGGTTTATCAGGTCCAAAATTCACAAGCAAAATTTACTAAAAGAAATTTCTTTTTCAATACCTATTTTACTTTTTTGAGTCGAAATGGCATGATACAGGTATGAACTAAATCCTATTCTCGCAGCTGCCTTATATAAGAGACTATTATAACAACAGCCTTAGTGGATAATCAATGCATAACTGTACTTAGTCTGTCTTTTCTTAGAACAAACCTAAGCAAATAAGAGACACAAGAGCTTTTTCGTGCCGCATTCTTTTTTTAATTTGAAATGCTTACTAAGAAAATGTTTATATTTTGAGGTATATTTTTATAAATAAGCTGATTCCAAAAATTAACTTGACAGAAACAAATCCATTCTAAAAAAATGTAAAATGTATCTAAATAACTTTCACTAAAACAGGAAGTCAGTCGTTATATTTTAAGCACTTAATCAAAATTAATCTAAGAAATAGCATAATTAAGCAAATCAAGTCATTACGTTATCCAAACGGAGAGCAACATACATGTACAAGTGCTTTCTGTTAACAGAAACCTAAACTTGAATTTAATTATTTGTGTTTTCCCAGCAGTGTTTAAAAAACTTTTACGATGAAGCAATTGGAAGACTGGAAACAAAGAAATATCAAGGAAGTAGTCAGACAGCTGAGTGTTTCTAGGCAATTTGTTGGTACAGTTTGAAAACAGTTCCAAAACACTACATCAGCAATCAAAGCACCAGCGTAAAGACGACCAAGTACACCGGCCAAATCGAGAAAAACTGTTTGATTAAAACTAATTGTCACGATACAGCATCGATAACCAGGCAATAGAGTAATACATTTGGAATTCTCTTTATTTTTGGAGCCTTGATAAGAGATATAAAACTTACCGAAGGCTGAGCAACAGAGAATATGCGAAGATGTCAAGATACTTAAAGATTAAAGTGTCACACGCAATTCTCACAGTTCACTTCCCGAATAGATTTGAGAAAGAAGCATTAGGTTTGCTCCCTATATATCTTGCATGCTGTTATGGATTCCGTATATCCCCTTAAATGACAGACTATAATTCACACTAAACTCCGACTCTCAAAATACTCACATCTAAAGGGAGTAACCTATTTGCGTTTTACCTTAATCTAAAGAGAGCTTCGACCTAATATCTGTCTTAAATAACAGATAAATTTGTGGCATTTATTTTAAAGTTTTACTAAGGAAATATTACTTCTATTTACTTCTTTCCTTTTGACTCTTTTCTCCACTCAAGAACTTATGTAGATTGAGTTGCAAGCAGTTTCACTGTAAAGTTTAGAAATTTACGAATAAGATTGTGAGGGTTTGGCTTAAGTTTCACTGCGCTGCCATTTGAAGAAAACAATTGGCAACGCTAATGCTGGCCTTGCTGGGAATACATTAGATTGAGGTTAAATCCTGTTTTGGTAATATGCGTTTGAAATTCTGTCGCGGTTTAGTCAGTCTTATATTCTCTAGTCAAATTAGATTTAATCTATTGAGTTTATATTATTTGTGAAAGGAAGCTTTGAGTTTGAAACTAAGTCCAGATTGGCTTGTAAAATTGTGTTTGGATATTTTATTTTAAGCACTCACAAGTGGTAAAGTTGAATAAACTTAAAATGTTTTAATTCTGTGTCTGTCTACTTGATGATTAGCTAGTCTGTTGATGATAATTCACCTCTCAGAACAGATGTAACACCTTATTAACGCAGTATTGATATGGCTAATTTATTTAGAACCACAATAAGTCTTACAAAATGGCCACTTTGGTAGTAAATTTGCAATACTAAATGGATATAGGCTGCCCGAGGAGATAGAGAATTTTCTGACTGTTCGAAGATGTAGTTCAATACCTTAGGATCATATGTAAAATTTTCAGAGAAGATTTCGGCCCTCCTTTTTAATGGGATGGAATATTGATGTGAGTAAGTCAATGAATATCTTTACAATTTTTAATAATAAAGATATTTATAGACTTATCCAGTCCTACATTGGTCAAATAGACCATAGTAAATGAGATTTTTAGCACAGATTCGCGTTTCAGATCTCTGGATAGGAATCCTAAAATCCATTTTTGCAACTTTTTCATCATCCTACAATTTTCCAAAATGATATAAACACCAAACATTGTACCTAAAATATGCAGATGATGTCCTAAAGTGCTTGAAATCGAGTTGGAATGAAGGTATACAACTTCTGAATTGGGAAAACAGCTATTTTACCCCACTTTTTTCTCCAAAAAGCTCCAGTTCTATGAGATATTCTACAAGAAATAACGAAAGAAAAACTTTAATTTTCAGAGAGACTACAGTGACTCAATGATACTTGCATCTGATGATCATGCAGGCCAGTGAAGAGATGTTTAACTCTATTTCATATTTTTCACCCTGCAACTCAATAACCTGACTTCGATGGGATGTAGCATCTTGATTAGTGGAAGAATGGGAGCATCTTGAAAGAAGCAATTACCTTTAAGAAACTGTAGCTACGCCTTTGAAAGGACATGGTCGCCTAAAACAATATCTATCCTTTTTTCTAATGTTGATTTTGAAGCGTTGTTCACCCAGGCGGCCTGGGTTCGATTCCCTGCATGGGAACCACAGAATAGTTTATTTTGTTTTCACTTGAAGACGAGAAAATGGACTGTATACACTAATAATAAATAAACGCTTTAATATACGAGTATCACTTTTAGTATCACTTTTAATCATACGAGTATCATAATATACGAGTATCACTTTAGTATCACTCGTAGTATCACTTTTAATATGAAGTAAGCCATCCACATGACGACTGCACACTTGTATATTTTCCACTAAAGAATATACAATAGCATTTTCTTACACTATTAATCACTATAAGCAGATGACGTTTCGAATACACACTCAATAAAAAAAAGCAAAAAGGAATTCTCGTTACCATGACGACCATATGACATCACACGACGGTAACGCCATCTGTTGCAGTCTGGATACACTAAAATTCTTGAAGTATAAAAAAAGTAAACAGTGATTATTGTAAACCCATGGTATAGCGATCTGAAGCACATCTGAACCATCACCATGTTTTACTATAGGGAGCAGACAGTTTGAACCGTAAACTTCTGCTGGCGTTCTCAGCTCTAGTCTTGAGATAGGAAACAGTCTGAAGAGGACTTTATATTTCCATTGCTCAACATGTTTCATGTTCCTAACACCACTGTAATGTCTATTTGCATTTATTTGCGAAACAAGAGTTTTTGGAATAGCAGCTGTGCTGTATATACTCGTCTTATGTGGTTTCCTTCATGCCGAGAAGTCGAGACTGAGCTCTGTATATGCATATTAAGTTCACTAGTGATCTTTTTTAACATTTTATTATTATTACTATTATTATTATTATTATTGACGTAGTGATCCTCTTTAACGTCTTCCTGACTTAGTCAGTAAGTTTCACTTTCCTTCCACAACTGCGTGTCGCAGATGATGTTTTATCATATTTTATCACATATACGAGTAGTCAGTTTATTATATTTTATATAACTCGAAAGATTTACAAACTTTCCTTTCTTGTAATCATTATTTGTAAATTTAGGTTGTAGGTAATTAGAACAAAAATTTAATGTTGGAAGTGAATTATGTTTTACCAAACGCGTCCAGGTTATCAATATTCTTAGAAACAAAATGAATGAGCATTAAAAATAGTATTATGTTTGCTATAAACTGGATATAAATTTCAAAACATATTAGCAGCTTGTCCTCTCAAGTGTGTCCCTTCAATGTTTAGGCCTAATTAGCCATTTTGCAAGCTGTAGTCAATATTAAAGATTGAATTATATTTTTATGTTTTTAAATTTTAATATAGTTGTCAAGATTATGAATATTATACACCATGCCCTCTGAAGTTTTACTACAGCCTTTATTTTCGAAACCATTGGTCGTAGGTATATACTTCCAGTTAGAAAATCGTTTAAAATAACGTAAATGTTCCTGTTATTTAAAAAATAAATTTTGCAAAAGTTACAAAATACGACTTTTTCTACCTCTGTCCGTACAATTACATTTAGTAAAGGCTTTTACTCATTTTAAGAAATAAAATGCAAACAGTTTATCTCCCATATGACAAAAACTAACCGAGATCTGAAATTTAAATTTTAGGATATTTGCGAAGTTTTTTAGGCTTTTCTTAAAGGATGTGTTAAAAAGTAAGTTAGAATAATTTTAAGTTCAGCTTTCCTGCATTAATGTTATCCAATGATATTTCTTTTTTATTTACTTGTTTCAGTTTATAATGTTGTTACATTTAATTCACGCAAAAAATTCTTGTGCTAGGAATTTATGAGACTAAAAGTTATGTTTCAAAATCTAAAGATACGTTTTTATATCACCGTTTTGTTTCCTTTCTTCAAAATCATATGAAACATTCATTTAACTTTAGAGTTATTTTCATTTTGAATTCACGCAAATAAGGTTACAAGTTGGCTACGTGCCAGTGCTGAAGTCTTCTTGTGTTTTCTAGAACACAAATTCTATTAAGATTTTGTAACTAAGATCTTCTTTTTCAAAATATTATATTCATCTATTCATCAGCACTTTTCGCGACAATGTACACAGCAATGGTCGTTACTTAATACCATATTAGCATCAGAAACCTATTTCTTCAAATGTTATTTCATTTTTAATTAGATACAAATGCAAACATTTCATTTTGGATTTTATATACGACCTCTGTGTATATTAATAATACTCTTTAATAATACGACGTATTATTAAAAATATCTCGGTTAAATTTTAGAATATCTTGATCAATTTTGTTGCACTATAATCACAATTTTTTTGTTTCATTTTTTTTTTAAATCGGTATAACGTTTAACTAAATATAGGCATAGGGAATGAGGACTGTTAGATTTTGTAATTTTTCACAATTTTTTTTTAATTTATAAAGAATATTACAAGAATACTTTCGTCATTTAAAACAATTTTGTAAGCAGAAGTCTATGTCTACGACTAACGGTTGCGACACTAAAGACCGTATAAAGACATTTGCAGACACTATATATAGATAGTATTGTATTAAGAAATTGAAATAAATCGTTATTTTCTATTGTATGTAGTTAAAATAGTAAATAGAGAAACAGCAAATTCTGATTGACTCAGACTTGGTCCCTCTACTCAGGAGCAAAGGTACTACCAACTTATGTATCACCATATAAAATTAAGTTTTATGTACTGGTTTGAATGATTTTCATCCATCAAGGTAAACCATCACCAAAGTAACAGTTCTTTAATATGGTAGTTTCATTTTATGCCCCACCTAAAGAGTTAAATGCTTACTTTGACCAACGCATCTTATTTCTTTAGTTTATGTTTTCTTCTTATGAAAATTCACAATACAAATATTACGAACAGCGCAAATCATTCTTGTTGTCTCTAAACCTTCATGAGCTCACTTAATTAATCTGGCAATCACCTAGGAATTCATTCTTTACATGTAAGCTGTTTCTCCTTAGCCCTTGCAAAAAGAATTGATCAAGCTAATTACACCACGCCATATTTTGCTCTTGAAAAAGAGGAATCTATGTCAAAGCTCCTTGAAATCTAAAGTGTTTCATTAAGGGCAATTTTTAAGTTGCTTTTTTATCTAATTCTAATTACACATTGATATGTTTCTTTTCCAGTTGAGTCAAAAATAATATAAATAATAGAAGAGTTGAGAATATCTCTAGGAATATTTTGCTGTAGCTTGTTAAGAATTTCACGAACTTTGATTATGAAACAATTGTCAGCAATTCTAATAGTAAGTAAATTAGTGCTTTTTATGGAAAACAGACGGTAGCACTGTGGGCAGTAACTTCAGTTTTGTAAAGTAGAAACGTGATTTTTTATATTTAGTCATAAGTTTAGTACTAAATAACTTAAGTTATTTAAAATTTTGATTTAAGATAAATCCTTAGAAATTAGGGTCTATTTATTAACAATTTTTTTTTATTTTTCTCGTAGATAATGTAAAACTACCTTAAACTTTATCATCATGTGTACTAATTCATAAACGTCTCATAAATTCTGAATATGTTCTTTGACAGCTTTAAATAACCTAGTATTTCTCAATATTAGGTTATGTTTATAAATACTCTTCATTAAAATTCTTCAAAAGATTAAATAGAAAGATAGTATTTAATGACTAATTCAATTGTAATGGCCTAGATATCTTTTAAACTGTCTTTTTATAGCATAACTATTATTTGTAGGCTTTTCCATTATTTGTTTAATGGTTTATATATTATTTTTATTTCTTATTGCAGTATACTTATATATAATATTAATAAATTAAGAACAATCATTACAGTTTCCTTCGTCAATATTTTTGAGTAGAATAATTTGTTCTAACGTTTTTTTCTACCAGCTGATTTACCAAAAATGCTTTTAAGATCAATAAGAGGATTAAATTTAGAATGTTTCATTGTTTAAATGTTTGTCACAAATTCATCTCTCTCCTTTTCATAACCCACAATCGTCTACAATGACAAGTATCCAAGTTTCTTATGCGCTAATATTTTCTTCATAGTATTTCTTTTCTCATACTTACTGCGGTGCTGTGGGCCTGATTTTCGAACTTGTGTCGCAACAGAAGAAATCTTTCTGCATAAACCATTCCAAGGTGTCAAGGTTTTTGCTGAAGGTGCAACGTGAATTTTATTGCGTAGGTTGAAAATACTCACCAGCGTCATTCTTCAGCAGCTAAAGTAACCTCAGCGGTATCCCGCGAGAAAGCGCGAGGTAGTTTTTCGTACCTGAAACAACTATGACAGAAGTCTCATTTCTAAACATATTGGAAAACTTTTTTATTATCTCAACTAAGATTAAATTCTGCAACTGAATGAAACTTCACCCCACTCATTTTTACTGAAATCTGCAAGTGGTTCTCAATTGTATTCTTCAACATCGTTGGTTAGGCCTGTGGCAAATGGGAACAAAGATCATCTCCGTTGGTCACTGCTTTTGTCGGATCTTATACCATGCAACTTTAGACCATGTTTACACCATGTTTAGGGCTTTGTTAAAGACCGCCTTTACGTACGACTGTTGCTCAAGTCCATTCAAGAGCGCATACACCTGTAGGTCTTTACAACAAATGTTACACAGCTTGAGATAAATGTGATTAGTGTGAACACATTAAAGAAATATAATTAACTCATAAGAATCATGGAAGTTATACTTGGAAAGTTGAATAAAGCATAGTATTCGATGGATTGTACAATTTGGTTTGAAACTGTTATAGGATTTAACTTTTTCTTTTATAAATTTGTTGAATACATATATAATTGCATATGCAGTGAGTCTGTATTTTATTGGTTATATTTTCATGGCAGTTCTCATTGAAACCTAAAATATAATTTTGGAATTTATGAGAAAATACAGCAATATTTTTTTATTGATATTAGTTTTCTGACTGACCAACTTATGTATCACCATATAAAATTAAGTTTTATGTACTGGTTTGAATGATTTTCATCCATCAAGGTAAACCATCACCAAAGTAACAGTTCTTTAATATGGTAGTTTCATTTTATGCCCCACCTAAAGAGTTAAATGCTTACTTTGACCAACGCATCTTATTTCTTTAGTTTATGTTTTCTTCTTATGAAAATTCACAATACAAATATTACGAACAGCGCAAATCATTCTTGTTGTCTCTAAACCTTCATGAGCTCACTTAATTAATCTGGCAATCACCTAGGAATTCATTCTTTACATGTAAGCTGTTTCTCCTTAGCCCTTGCAAAAAGAATTGATCAAGCTAATTACACCACGCCTCTTAAGTGTACACACCGACGAAGTTCCACATTTTGATGAAAACCACAAAGGTTATGCACAAAGCTTCTTTTCTTCGCAAAATATTAGAAGCGCACAAAGGAAATGTTTCTTTTCCTTATGTACAAAATTAATCGGATATTAAAAATATCACCCGATCAAAGGACAGATTAGTCTGGCGTCGGGTATATCTGCCTCCGAGCTAGAACGGTTATTGAAAGAGAACTTTCATCTTCTGAAACCAGATAAAAGAAATGAATCTAATGAAACCCGCGTGGATAAATTAAGATAAATAAGACAATCTTAAATGAGGGAAAAAATGAGTTGAAACGTAATACGTGCGATCGTAAGATAAGCAAAAATGAGTTGAAAGAGGGAGAGAGTAATCAGAAAAAAAGTAGTAATTTCCTCTCTTGTGAGGGTATACACGAATGTTTCTTTAATGAATAGCTGAGGTACTCTGCGATAAAAAACGTAAAATAATAATTCGTAACTAATATTTTGCACACCGCAATTAAATAAATTGCTTTGAAGCAGACGTTTTTTTTTTCATCTTATTCCGTGGGACGAAATATTTTTCTCTTTCCTTTTTAAATAATTCCGAATATGTTATTTGAAAGCGTGATTAAACTTCCTTCATTTCATATTTTTAATAGTCCCCATTTAATAGTTATTTCTTAAGATTTATGATTTGGTTTGTTTATAAATAAGGCATTGTCTATCAAAATTTAATTTGCTTTTCTTCCAGAAAAAAATCTAATTACATCTTTTGCCCATTCACTAAGTGACCGAAAATTTTTCTTTTCCGCAGCGGGAAAGCAATTACGCTTCATTCTTATTTTAGTGTATTTAACCAATATGAAGCAGAAAAAGCCCAAACACGTTACAACAGCAAAACAAAAAAATACACGTTGTACACTTTAGTGAGATTTCTATATTTCCTCATTATTTAATAATACATCACCTAACTTGGTTAATATAAACATTAAACTATGAATGTATATCACTCCAGCATCAAAGTATTATTTTATTATTCTTTGAATTAAATTCTTTGAATTCTCATAATCCTCTCATGAGCTTTAAGATACATACACTTCCATGCTATGTTAAGAATTTAATTCGTTTTCATTCTTCCAGAACACATCATCGGAAAAGAGTCAGGAAACTAAACTACCCTAGTTTGGAATCAAATTCTGAAAAATAAGGATTTATATATTTTTGAGAATTTGATTCATCTATTTTTTTACTTTATGAATTTATTATGATAAATTATTAATAGTAATAAAACCACTTTAATGACGTAAGGTAAATAACAATTTAATATGTTAAGAAACTTTAAAATCGTGAATGATCAACTTTTAAATTTCGCAGTGCCTAGCAGCTGTGTCACTCCACCCTTTTTCAGCTACATAAAGACATTTCACAATTAACTTCTAATGCGTACTTATTTTAATCACGAAATATGTATTTGTATGTGATTTGCACGTTTGTAACACTCTCAACAAAAAGAGGTAGTTTTTCTAAACTTTGTTATTGCTTTTAAAAAAATATATGTATTACTATAGCTGTCACAGAAATGACTGATGATTTTTCTGATTTTCCATACAGATGAATCCTCTCATAAATATAAAATTTTAAGGGTTTTTTTCTTTCTCTCTTTATTTGTCATTATCTAATTCTTAGCTTTTATATGAATCTTATACATTACTAGATCAGATAATAAGCAATTAAATATATTCGTAAAGTAATAAGAGAACACTTTAGATTTATTTGAATCCTCGTTTGAGTTAACAGAGCAGAAGCTAAATTTTCAGGCAAACTATACACAAATTCCAAATTAAATACATCAAAGTAATAACAGTAACTTAACAAAACATCTTGAAAGAAAAAAAACCTATTTTCCTTTCGACTTAACTCTACTCCTAAATGATCTCAAAATTCAAGTTCACTTATCTGAGCGATCACTCACATCTGGGTTGCCAATGAATTTCTCACAGCATTTCAGTTTAAAAATTCTAACTAAGGATCCCTGTGTTAAAGGAAAAGCAAAAGGAGAGAATTTCGATATGAAGATTGAGATCAATTTGAATCAATTTAATCAATCAGTCACCTCTGCACTCTATATTTAATTGTTAATAAAGCTTTTTCCCGAGGGATATATTGAATTACAAAAGTATTAAAACGCACTTAACGGCTACTGATGTAGGGTTCTGGTTTAAGTTTCTAATCACTTATTTTATGATAATTTTTAGTTCTATCGCTCTAATTTCCATTTTTCTGCCAGAATGTAAATTTCTAGCTGGAGTGGTATTAAAATGAGGTAGAAAGAAGAGACAATTTAAAGGAAGGTTTTAGAGGATAAAATCAGAGCGTGTTATGCCTGCTTGTAGCCTACGTTACTAATTTGATTCTCTTGCGAATAGTATTCTGCGGCGTTGGATTATTCTCGCCATTAGGCTTGTTACGTCGACCTTAGTCAAAACTAGCTTACGTTATTTCACTCGTGAAGTCGTTAGGCTAACTTATTTTCTTAATTTTAGTTATTCCATTATCTTTGATTTAAGCCGTAACTGTTGGCTTCTGTAAACAAGAATTGTTGCAATCTGTTAAACTTATATTTTAGTTTATAAAAGGTCTCAGCATCTGTGGTATTGACAAGACATAGTAAAAACTCACAATTAGTCTGTTAGAGTTTTGGTCTTGTTTATGTTACTTAAGAAGACCAAACTCAACAATGAGACGCCTTCCTGTAGGACTTTTAAGAGAACCTCTCTCATATTCACTTTACACATGACGAAAACCATGAAACCTCTCATGCATCCTGCGCCTTCGGCGAAATTTAAAACCATTTCGAAGGAACAGTGTTCAGTGACTTTACCATTCAGCCGCCGTTGGTCCATTTTTGAGGGAAGCAGGAGTAAATAGGATGAAAGCATGTTAGGAAAAAACGGTCTGAAACCTGGTTTGCAAGTTAAAAAATACCTTACAATTTAGTAATGCCTGTCCATTCCAACAAATTATATAAAAGCCCTTTCATTTTAGAGCATTTTCCATTCTGATCATTTTAGAGCTATAGTTCTTTCGAATTCAAACGAATTTATGACCATTTCTCTTTGTTAAATTCTACAGCAGTTCATGCTCATTAAGACTCAAAAAGTCCCTCTCATGTTTAATTAAGTGGTACAGCTTTTTTTTATTTTGTTTACGTAAGAAATCTGCAATATACGTTTTTAGGTTTTCTTTAATTTCCGCTGCTTTATGAATTATTTCAATGAAGCCTTCTTTGTCATAAATAAAGAGAATGGTTTCATTATGCATAACGCTTTGTTAGATACCCCATGGGAATTAATTTTATTAGGTAATGATAGAAGTAAGTACGCATAATGTTACCAGGCTAAAATGGGTGCTAAAATATATTTAGTTATATAAATAATTTAAAATCGTGAATGATCAACTGTTAAATTTTTCTCTCGCGGTGCCTATAAGCAACTATATCACTCCCCTCTTTTCAGCTCCGTACGGAAATTTCGCAATTCACTTGTTTCGCGTTATTGTTTTCGTTACGAAATATATATTTGTATTTGATTTGTATGTGTTCGGATAATAAAATATTTATTTACTTTCAAAGATCTCTAGTGTTTCTTATAAAATATGTATTTACCTTTAAGGAATGAATGAATGATAAATGGGTTTAGGGGTATTATTTCTCGTACGTTTCTTCAGGTTCCCTGTACTAAAGAATTTTCACAAGTGATTCATTGGTTTGCAAAAAAGAATAATACACCTTACTCTCAATGATCACTGCATTGTAGCGGCGACTTTTGTTAAAGAAGGATCTTTCAAGATCTTAGTTTTGAATTTTTCTAGCATTTAGTCATTGTTCTGCTCTTTTCTCATTCTTGTAGAGCATTTGTTTCACATAAACATAACTATTCAATACAAAAAAGGATACATCTTATGGCTATTTATCAAGTACAGAACATTTTCTAACCCTTATTTTACATGCTTCAGCAAGCTCACGGGCAAACTAGCTGTTGACTGTTTTAATTTTCTCAATTTTAAAGAAGCGAAGATATATTATTGGCTAATGAAGACTTTAACGTTTTAAAAGGCATAAGTAAGAAATCTTTAAGCTAGAAGCTCGACATCATCAGATATAGTGAACGCTGTTTTTCGTGATTCATTGTCGAACCTAAAATCTTCTTTAGGCAAAAAATCAACCCAATGCTTTTTTCGTTCCTAGAGCCGATTATGAGAGCAGCAGTAATATCCTCGGCGGTTTCAGTTACTCCTTCTTATCCTAGCAGAATAAAAAAGAGGCTTCTAAAACCTCCTTGACGGAAAGATACTACTGTAACTGACAGGAAAAGATAGACACACGAGGCTTACAGAAAGCTTTTGCTGCAGCCCTGCATATTCAAATCACTTGCCTTCATATAAAAATATTTTATTTCTTTAAAAAGAAACTTTGTTGAGAGAAAACTTCAAATGAGACCAATAATCAATTTTAGAACAGAATAAAGAATTTATAATTAATACCATTTTGAAAAGTCATATATGATTGCAAATATTCCCTCAACAAAGTTGCATATTCCTACAAACAGTTCCATAAATAACGAATATATTGTGAACCGCATACCCATCTACGGAATTAAAACATGTGTAACGTCTAGGAAAACTTTCCGCTTTTGTAGTTAAAAAACAAAGAAAGAAGGATAATCAAGCAAAGCAAGTGTTTATCTATTTATAAACCAAGTCTATTAACAGTTCCAACAGGAAATAGCAGAACTTTTCTTCAATATGAGCCATGTATAACAAAGAATAATTTTCCTGGACTTTGAAATACTTTCCTAATAAGAACTGAAATTTTTTTGGTATGTTCCATATCGTATCAGTGTAATTTCGTTTCTGCTTGTATATGCTCGTAATGTATCGTGAAATTCTAACGAAAGCATATATTTTGTATATTTATTCTTTAATATGCACTTTCCACGGAAGATCTTGAAAAAACATCGTTTCTCTCATATATATATTTAATGTTCCTTTTTGGAGAAATTCTCCACATTATTTTTGAAATATCATTCTCTTTAAAAAATAACCAAAACGTGATTGTCAAAAGCCCAGTTTCAGGAGCTAATTTTTCGAAAGATAAATCAATCAGACCCCCTAATTTCAGGAAAAAGATCGTTGAAGTAGAGGTCGTTTGTTAATCAGAAACTCGATTACTTGATATATTTTCGTACTAGCAGAGGTTTTCCGCTCACGACTTTCCACTATTAAAGATTTTGAAAACATTCTCCTCTCATCATCATAACAAATGTTCTTTAATTGTAAATAACCACACTAAATGTATTACGATCCCATCTTTTTTTTTATCAGTTTCAACATTGCTCGGACTCTAGAAGCTCAAATATAAGGTTATCTTGCCCTGTCAATAAAATTCATTGTTTGATGAATTCCAACATTGTTTGATTACTTACCAACATGGTTTGACATACAAAAACAGAAATAAGTAAATTTTCAATATGTAATCCTAGTTAATTTCTTAACTCCAGCTTTGAATTTAGCTCTCCTAAATGTATTAAAGCAATATCTTCCATACGCCTAAAATATTCAGAGATCTAATCTCACTTACTCTGTTCATGACAAATACAACCCAACATTTTTGATTGCGAATCCAATCCAAGGCATTCATTGAATCTGTCCAATAAAAAACTGCAATTCGATCAAACGGAAAGGCTTTCGTAATTGAGTTCATCAGTTTGACACCTATTAAGCAGGCAGCTAATAGTTCAAGTCTAGAAACAGACACAAAGACACAAACTTTAAAAATGCTACACGAGCAAGAGCTTGTATCAATTGACATTTCACACTGGAACCACGTTTCTGTCAGATGAATACATGCTTCATAACCGTACTAGGAATCATCACAAAATATATGAAAAGATTAATCAATCTCTGATTCAGAGTCATTTATTACTTTTCTAGGAATGCTCCCATCTTCCGCAAATTTAAATTCTCTTTTCCACCTTACCAGTTTTATGTCAGGTAATTTGGCATCCCAGGATAATTATCAGAGCCAACAATCTTGCAATAGAATTTTGGAAGTGCACTGGATCCATTGAAAATGCAAATCATTGTTTTCATTAAATGTTTCATAACAAAACAAGACATCTACAGAAACATCCCAGTCAATCTAAACTCAAAACAGGAAAATTCTATCACGTATAACTTCTTCGTCTTTTCATTTTCAGTGTGAATTTGTGAGGTATCTAATAGCACGCCATGACGGATCCATCTTCTCAGATCAAAACAAGCTAAAAGCATCAAGTTCTTTTGACTTACAACTTGTGACACATTTATCTACATACATGGTACATAAACTTCTTAAGTTTAGATGTTTAGAGTTTCTTAGTTTCTTGCAGATGATCTGGAATGTTGTCTACGTGATAACTAAAAGTAGTTCCTTAAAAGGAATGGATTCTAATTAGCTCCCAAAACTACTATTCGATGTTTAAAGTACATGCATAAGTAATGGCATAAGTATAGTAAGTACACGCATAAGTAATGACATAAGTACAGTAAGTACAAGCATGAGTAATAACACATAAGAATCGAAGATCCAACCATACGAATCGAATAAAGTTGTAGAGTCATTAGGTTACTTTGATGCTGGACACGTGAAAAAGAGCAATGCCCTCTTTTGCCGGGACTCGAACCTGGACCTCTCGAATACGCTCCAAATGTGCTACTGTTACATCACGAAGGCAAGCGGAAAGGATAGACAAAATACTTTATGTACTCCCCTTTTAAAAGGTCATTACACCACGAAGCCATGCAGAAAGGATGGGGAAAATACCCTATATATTCCCCCTTTTAAAGGGCGACAGAGGGTTAGGGGACCCAATCGCCAAATCCTGGTGGCGAAGAATCATCATCCACCATCTTTTAGTTCCGGCGCCACTCCAGAGTCATTAGGTTTTTTTTAAGCAGGAGAGCTGAAAATGTGCAATGCCCTCACCGGTACTCGAACCCAGACCTCTCGAATATGTGCCGAGTGTGCTACCATTACACCACGAAGGCATGCAAAAAGGAGGGAGAAAATGCCTTAAAAAGACATAATCCTTATCTTTTATTCCTATCTGCAAAAACGCTTTTCGAATGTCGATTACGACCCCGTACAAGCGAAATTTATTTAGAATGCTGGGAATTAATTTTATGTAGTTATGTCTCTTTGTCAGACAACACTTTCTTCTCTTTAACATAAGCGTCGAAGATTGGATGATTTTAGTCATGGGATGTTCATTGATGACTGCTCTGTACGAGTCAGAAGGGCAGTTTGTTTCTTCTAATTCACTGGGTTTTACTTTTCCAAATATTTATTTCAATTATTTATGCAGCATGTAATTGCTTGAAGACGTTTTCGTAAGCTTCCACTAGACATTCATTCTGTAAAGTCTTCATGGTTGACTTACTCTGCTTTCAGCTATACTCTTACTGTTTGGCAAACTTGGGTGACCTTCAATGCAATCCCAATTTAGTATGTACCGACCATCAACGTCTCTTTCTAAAAAATCTTCACCATCTAAAAATAATCATCATCAATCATCTAAAGTGTTCTTTAGATGCTTCTTCTAGTTCCTTCCTGGACTATTTGTGGGCGGTTTCTCTCCCAAGTGTATCTAATTACCAAAATCATCTATCTGTGCATTAGAAATATGCAGAGATAACAAAAATATCGAAAAGGAATTGTCTGCTTCATTATTGTCAATGTTGGCTTTACTCATAACAGTCTACCCAAGTCTAGTACTTAAGCAACTAATTTTCCCCAAGGAAAAGTTTCGATTTTGCCTGTAAAATGAACTTGAAGCAATACTTTTCGGGATCTCCCTGAAATAATCTGTGATTTTCATTTTCAAATACATCGCTGACATAAATTCTCTAAGTTCTTTCAATCCAATGTGTATTTCGATTTTAGGAACCAAAGAACATATCTTTCTTTCATCCACTGCGCTGATTTCGCAATTATATCGTTTATGTAGGTGACTCAGTTATTTTCTATAACTATTACGTTTTTCAGAAACTTCGACGCCATCGAAAAGTTTGTATGTTACATCTTCTTCGCCAAGCTTCTTAGCTGCAACATTTCTACCGCATGTCTGCTTATGTAAGAATTTCGTGTTGCATGAGTGAGAGTCTTAGTTCTGCCGTATATCTGCTTAAATAAGAGTTTTGTGTTGCATGAGAGAATGTCGATTAACGTTCATAAATTTTTTATTCCCTTTTCCATATACGCGAATATTTGAAAGTACCTTTTTTTATCTCTTCATTTTTTCAACTTTAGAAATATCGACAAAAAGATTTTATTTCTTACACATAATCGTCGCATGCTTTTTTTCGCAAATAGAACAAGTTATTTTTGTTTTGCAATCTCGCACTAAATGCTGAAGTTTCAAACTTTGTTAGGAATCACCTTTCTTTATCAAAACGTCCCTTGTTTCATCAACGATAAACCAGAAACTAAACTACAGTCATCCTTCTTGTGGATTTGATTACAAAATGCGCAGTTCAAATTTTCCTCCCTGCGTTCAAATTTTATAAACTAATCTGTGGAATCTACGATTTATTATGTCTGTTTGGGAGAACAGACGTGTTTTTCTTTGCGGGGGGAGGGGGAGAAGAAGGCTGTAGCCGATCGGAGCTTTTTTTTTTCTGTAGCGAAATCGTTGACCTTATGGGTTCGCAGAATGACAGTTCTCAGTGTAAAAATTCCATTAAATCGTTTATATCAGCGGTTCTCAGCCTTTTGACTAACGCGAACCATCTAAACAAAAATTGAAAACCTGTAGTACCACCACTACATTTTACAATTATTATTTTTCAGTATCTCAATAAAAATATTGTATACATGTAAAGTATAAAATCTAGATTTCAAATAATAAATTAATAGCCCTTTAACTTCTGTCTTCATTCTAAAAATAACGGAGCAATAAATTTATTGCGCACTTATCAATGACATCTGAACCCAACACCTGTACATTAAACTGCCATGTTATCTGAAATGGAATACGGTATAAAAGCTTAATTGCGTGGCAACTGTCTTTCTTCTGGCTTTTTTTCTGCATCCAGACGCTTGTGTCACCCTGCCGCTATCCATGCAGAGTTTACTTTTCTAATTTTCGTCCTTTAAGATGTAATCTGTACAAAATTGAGGGTTGTATAGCGCACCCACAGTGATAATGTGCATTATCCAGAAATAAAATTATTTGTGGAATTTAGGCCCTGCCTGCAAGATTTTTTGTTTATGAATCCATCGTTCTAACTACGCAGTCAAGTTGTCTTCAAGTTATGATGCAGAGAACCACCGCCAATCTGTTGCGATTTATCTCTAACAAGTCATCTTATTACAATTATAACACAGTCTTATTACAGTAATGGAGCAGATATATTACATATATATGTTGCCATTTTATACAACTTATTGGCTATTTGTATTAAATATGCACACATAAAAATATCAGATAAAAATTGGTTACAATTTTGAATATTAAAATTTAAGTTATCATACTTTGATTTTAAAATTTAGAGCGAAATTTGAGCTTGTTTAAGAGAGATGAATTTCTTTATGCCTAGGTCTTATTCCACTTAGTTTTTAAACGTTAATTAGCATCATTATAATTTTGTTCTGTATTTATTTTTCAGATATAACATAGAAGAAAATCCTTGTTCACACAAATAAGTTTTCAAAAATGCAATAAAAATTTAATAGCTTTATTTGAAATATCTTTAAATTATTTTTTTCCGTTCAGCGAAATGTTAACAAGTGTGTTTTTTTTAATGTTCAGTTAGAGTTCGACCACAGGAAATTTCTATGAATTGTTCTTTTACTTTAGGAGATAAAATTTCAGGTACATTTGAACAAAATGGATTTCTAATCCAATTTTCTTTTTCACAATCCTCGGGAAAAAACACGTTGAAATTATTTATCAATGAAAAACAATGATTTTTAATGTCGGATGATAATTCTCTTATTTTCGATAACTAATTCTTTTTATCGAGTTTCTTTATCATTGCATTTATTTTATCTTTAATGGTAAACAAATAAACACTTTGTCCTTGTAATATTAAAGTTTGATTCATTTAATTTTTCAAAAATATCAGCTAAGTATGCTAAACACGCCAAGCATAATTCACTCAATAAGCATTTTTCCAATTCAAATTTTAAATCACAGAGGAAAATTTGAATATCTCATCGAAGTTCAAAGAGAGGATTTAAAACTTTTCTTCTGGATAACCACCTTACTTCAGAATGTAGCAAAAGTGTTTCATGTTCACTACCCATCTTTTGGCATAAAATCGTAAATATTCTTGAATTTAAAGCTCGGCTTTTAATAAAATTAACAATTTTCATAGCTTGATTCAAGACGATTTTCAGGTTTTCGGGAATTGTTTTGGCTACTAAAGCTTCATGATGAATGGAGCAGTGAGTAAATTTAGTTTCAAGTATGATTTCTTTATTTGAGAATAACACCGTAAAGTTTTCCTGTTAAAGCCCGAGCTCCGTCACTACATACGGCAATGCACTTATTCCAAAGAACATTTTCCTTAGACATAAAATTGTCGATTACTTTGAAAATTTCATTTGCAGTTGCTCTATCATGAAAAGATTCACAAAATAAATATTCTTCAGCAATTCGTTTATCTTCTTCAAAACATATCTAAATTAATAATTGATCTAATAGACTAGTAATTGGACTAACATATGTAAACTAATAAAGTTCGTCATATGAGTACTTTCTTCCAATTGCAATGCGAAATATTCACCCTGTTTTATTTTTGGATTAAGTGTCTCTTTTATGGAATTTGCCATTTCATGAATTACTATATCATAGTTACCGTATCATTTGATAACGGAATATTATTAAGATTATTAGCCGCTTTTTGATGTTAAAACTTTTAATGTTAGTTTTTTAATTTCATTAGCCCCTTTTTAATGTTAAAACGTAATCTTTAGCTGTTGATAATAAAAGATTTTCTCCAATAGCGTGAGCCCGCCCAGTCTTCGCAATTCTTAGATAACTAGGTAACTAGGTCTTATTAGGCAACTAGCTTCCAAAGCTTTTTCACTTGAAGTAATAACACCTTTCATTATTTGTTTATTATTTTTGAACTCCGATAATTTTCTCTTAAAATATTCTTCAGAATTATTTATTAAATTTTTAATGCTTAGATTCAAGATGTCTTTTGAGGAACTATGGTTTCATACTTTGAATGGATAATAGTTCACCGCAAACAACACATTGAGGCTGAGGGTGCATTTCATCTCCATTCCAAGTAAACCCAAATGATAAATATATTTCATTATATTTTCTGTAAATAATTTTTCTTTTGTTTTCAGTATTCTTAGTGCATGCAGATTGTCCTGGATCCATCACCTGTGAATCATCACTTTCCCGCTTAGTCAGTGTGAGGCCTTTTTCCGTTTTGAAATTCTAGGTTTATTTTATTACTTTTTCCAAATATTTCAATGCACACTATGCTACGAGTTCTTCAAAAACAAACAAAACTATCTGCTGTTAGAGACAGCAAATCGGCGTAAAAAATTATTCTGTTTGAAAACAGAGCAATATGAGCCGGAAATGGAGGCTACACCCATAACACAAGCATCCTCAGGATATCCTATTTAAGTCGCAATGTCGCGGGAAACAGTTACGATATCCTGAGGACTTCTCAAGTCAACATCTTAAAGATGTCTTGTTCAAGTCGCAATGTCCCGGGATATATGAAGATCTAAAAAGGATGTTGTTTTTCAGGTATCTTCAGGACTTTATCGTTTATCATCCTGAGGATGCATATACTGAATACGCCTAAAGGCTTCTGTACTTCTGAAGACTTTTGTCTTCAAGCATACTGAGGATATTTATTCTCATCCCATCTTAAGATAAGCTGAGAATTCAAAGTTCGAATTTGCTAATGCGAAAGCCTAGGCGAGCTCTTTGTTTTTCGTTTTAAGAATTGCTTATTGAACTACATTTAGAAAATATACTTATATAGTATCGGGGTTAGATTTGCTACTTTTTTTATTAATCAGGCTTTTCCTGACACTTTTGTAAATTTATGGCTGTAGGTAATCTGAAAGGGACTTTCAAAGAATTAGCTATTCCTAAAATATTTCCTGCATTTATACATGAAATACGGGTAAAGATTTGTATTCATATGAGATCAATTATTGATATAATTGCTGTCATCTGTTATAAATTATTAAAAATTATTAAAATCATAGAGTTAATTGCTAATCAAACTTTAATTGATTATCTATTTGTATACATACACTGCTCGACATTGAAAATGCAGCACCAAGAATGAGTGGTCAGAAATTTATACAAATTTTAGAGTAATCGCACGTCACTGAGTTATGCGAATGATGTGAAATGCGCAGCTCTCCGACGCACGTCAAGTAAGATATAAGGGAAGGAACATGCAGAATGGGCAATATTCGTGTCGTTATTTCTGCCCTACGAATTATCGAAGAAAGTTGGTTTTTGTCCCGGAAGATACGTGTACTAGGAGAGAATGCCAGGCCGACGTCAACGAAGGCACTTCTAGCAGATAGACGACTTTACGAGAGGTATGGTGATCGGACTGAGAAGGGCGGGTTGGTCCTTACGTCAAATCGATACCCACACGGATGCGAGCACGGTGCATGGGCTATGGCGAATATGGCTGGAACAAGGGAATGTGGGAAGAAGGAGGGGTGCAGATGCAGCCAGAGTGACATCAGCACGCGTGGATTGACACATCCGCCGACAAACTGTGGCGGTCCCGCAAGTCACTTGTATCGCGATTCTGCAGCATGTGCAAGATACCCTGGATGTTCCGGTGTCGACGTTCCCCGTCGATTGGTTGAACGTGGCCTGCACTCACCGCAACCGTTAAGAAGACTGCTATTGACACCACAACATAGACGCCAACGTTTAGAATGGTGCCGAACTGGAGCGATGTGGATGACAGAATGACGAAACATCGTGTTCTCAGATGAGTCATGCTTCTGTTTATCCAGTGACAGTCGCCGCATACGTGTGTGGCGTCGACGTGGAGACAGATCTAATTCGGCAGTAACTGTGGAACGCCCCACCGCGCGACAACGTGGCGTAATGGTTTGGGGCGCTATTGTATACAATTCCGGGTCACTTCTAGTTCGTATTCAGGGCACTATGACGGCCCAACGATATTTGGATAATGTACTGTGGCCGGTGGCAATCCCCTACCTTCAGGGGCTGTCTAATGCAATTTTTCATTAACGCCCGACCACACCGTGCTCGCATCTGCCAACACCGTACTCTCCTGACCTGTCACCAATCGAACATGTGTGGTATGTGATTGGACGCCGTTTGCAGACTCTGCCCCTGCCTTGTTCAGAAGACAAAATGTGGCAAATGGTTGAAAGGGAATGGAGAACCATCCCTCAGGACACCATGCACACTCTTATTGACTCTATGCCTTAACGTATTTCTTCGTGCATCGCTGTCCGCGGTGGTCCTTTATCCTACTGAGTCACCAAAACCAGCAGCCGTAGACGAAAGTACAAACACTTCAACTTTCGTGTGCTGCGGGACCGTCCACTCCCCTCCTCCGCCCACACATTTGCCTCAAAGCGAACCCACAATAGTGCCACAAGTGCAAACAAACATCCCGACATTTGCTGAGATTTTGCGCAAACCAAGCAATCCCAGCATAGTCATTAGATCAAAGGCAAAGAAACCAATAGGAGAACTGAGAAAGGAGCTACAGAGTAAAGTTCCTCTCACTGAATTTCCAGTTACTGTAAAGAGAATCCAATCGGTGGCACAAGGAGGCTTGGAAGTGTTCTGCCAGACAACTGAGGAAATTGAAAAATTGCAAGAACACCTGCAAAAAGCTGATATTGACATAGATGTCAAGAAAAGGCAACACAGACGCCCTAGAATCGCAGTGCACAGTGCTCCGGAGACTGCGAAACCAGAGGAGATCATCTCCGAGCTCAGCTCAACCTCTGGGATCTCCATCAAGCACTTCAAGCCGCTCTTTAGACTGCGAGAACGTCGACCCAAACAAGTTAAGTGGGTCTTGGAATGCTCAGCAGAAGGGTTCGCCGCAGCAATCAGAACTCGACGAGTTTACACAGCCTGGCAGGCACACGGAATCTCAGAATTCCTGGGTATACGAAGGTGTTACCGCTGTCAGCAATATGGGCACAACCAAGACTCCTGCAGATCTAAGCACCTTTATTGTGGATACTGCTCAGGCCCACATTCCACAAATGAATGCACAGCGGAGCACCCTTCTTGCATCAACTGTGGCGATGCCAACTGCAGACAAGGTACCAGATATGACTTCCGACACCCTGCTTATGCATCGGAATGCCCTTTGTACCAACGAGCAGCCGATGCAGTCAGAAGCATCACAAAATATTAACGAGTACTCATCCAGCACCAGCCCAGCAGAGGACACCAGGCAGCAGAGTACACATCCACCATCTTCCGCTGTAATGAACATAGTGCATTCGGAACAACATCCCGAAGTGAAGTGCCTCCAGATTAATCTCCAGAGAGCACAGGCCGCTACCTCACAGACAGCGCACTACGCCGTGGAAGAGAATATCGATATCATCCTTGGCCAAGAGCCATATCATAGGGAAGGTTCAGTAGTGGGTCTCCCACTACAATGGAACACCTTTCGAAAAGCGGACCCACTGTATCCGCCTAGAGCCTTCATCATGGTGTGCAACCCGACATGGTCCCCGTTAGTTC
The DNA here is from genome assembly GCA_000611955.2 of Stegodyphus mimosarum. Taxonomy (NCBI): domain Eukaryota; kingdom Metazoa; phylum Arthropoda; class Arachnida; order Araneae; family Eresidae; genus Stegodyphus; species Stegodyphus mimosarum. The sequence continues at coordinate 479,037 of KK112641.1, read as the reverse complement.
TAATGGCGGAAAGAGATCATATGGCCATTTTACTAGAAGTGCATAACTTAACGGTTCTCCTGACCTCCATATACTCACCTCCATCAGAGGAAGCTGACCCAACAATTGAAAGAATACAGCGAATGCTACGATCCTACAAGGGGGCATACCTGTTACTAGCAGGCGGTTTTAACGCCCACAGTACTTTTTGGGGCTACGCCGATACATCGCCAAAAGGACGATGCTTCGAAGACTACTTCAACAGCCAAAATTTCGTCTTACATAACAGCGCAGACTCGCCACCAACTTTTGACAGGATACACTCGCGCGGCTGGCCAGATTTTACAGTCACTTCACATCAGTTGGCACCGCTTCTACAGGACTGGTCAGTCGTCGAGGGTCTGAGCTTGTCCGATCACAATTACATACGTTTCACCATAGCAAAAAGCACGGCCGTACAAGTAATCAGAAGATATAACCTCCCAGGACGGAAGGTCAGCTCCTTTGCAGCAACTATCAGCAATAGATTGACACCCCTCGCAGCCGTCCTACAACAGACCAGAGACAGTAATGCACTCCAAGAAATTACTCAGGATATCCTTGCCACAATGCAAAGCGTGTGCGATGAGCAACTTCCAAAACGATCAGCCAGGCGTACCACTAAGATTCATTGGTGGGATAGTGCGTTACGCACTCAGCAACAGAAGTGACGCGCTCTGCGACGCCGTCTCAAAAGCGAAAGAAAACAAGAAAAGGATATCACCAACATTCTGCAATTCTACCAGCGAGAACGAGCGCAATATAAGCGCATGATCTTGACTGCTAAAGTAAATAGTTGGAGGAGGTTCTGCTCCGAAAATACGGAGACATACGGCCTTCACCACAAGATAGCAGCAGGAAAGCTATTCAAACCGGCAGCACTGTATATTCAACCAACGATGGAGTCCAACGACCACCTAACAGAAGCAACAATGAAGACTATTCTCAATACCATCTTCACGGTAGATAATCCACAGGATGACAGCCCAGAGCAAACTCACATCCGTACCCAGTCAACAACTATTAACACGGAGGATGATCCGGAATTCACTAATAGAGAAATTCTGCAAGTCCTTAGGGAACTACCGCAACGCAAGGCACCCGGCCCTGATGGGATTGATTATAGAATAATTAAACTGGTCATACGTACCAACATTAACATCTTCAATACCCTGTTCAATAGGCTTCTGCAAGCTGGCTCCTTCCCAAAGTGCTTCAAGGTGGGCCAAGTAGTGCTATTTCTCAAGAAAAACAAAGACCCCAAGCAGCCAGAGTCATATAGACCCATTTGTCTGCTCTCTGCGTTGGGGAAAGTCTTTGAGAAACTACTGATAGCAAGGCTTAGGCACCATCTACTAATCTCAGAATACTTGAGCCCAATCCAGTATGGCTTTACCCCGGGCAAGTCCACGCTTCATGCACTAAAGGCGGTGAGGGATCAGATCATCGACAACAGATCTACTGGCTACCACACAGCGTTTGTTTCGATCGATTTGAAGAGCGCTTTCGATACGTTGTGGTGGCCGGCAATCCTTCAAGCCTTACGAGAGGCTAAATGCCCGAAGAATATATATCAGACCATCCAGCACTACCTATCAAATAGGCATTTAGTCATGCCATATAATAGCGGCTTTGTGGAAAAAGAGCAGACGCAAGGATGCCCGCAGGGATCATGCGCCGGGCCGTTCCTATGGAACGTGACCTATAATAGAGTCTTAGCACAAACATGGCCAGAGCACACGCGCGTCATCGCATATGCTGATGACACAGCACTCGTAGTGCGGGGCCATACGAGAGACGAGCTACAAAATAATGCTATAGAGTCGTGTACTCTGCTTCAAAGACGCTGCACAGTACTCAAATTAAAAATAGCAGAGTCGAAATCCCAAATTCTCTTAATCCCCAAGAAAGGTGGATCCTTGGCAAGACAGCCGAGAATCACGATTAACGGCCAAAGACTGAAAATCACAAAGGAGCTCAGATACCTAGGCATTACGTTTGACAGTAAACTGAATTGGATACCCCACGTCATGGAACTTAGGAAGAAAACCATGCACATGGCACAACAACTGAAATTCATGAAAGGGCATCAGTGGGGTCTCAACCCCCATATTCAGAAGACTCTCTACAAAACGGTGACAGAAAAGATCGTCACGTATGGAGCCGCCATTTGGTCTGCTCCGATGCAGGCCCGCAAGGTACAACATCTCACCAGAATACAGAGGCCGTTCTTGCTCAATTTGACTAAAGCTTTTAGAACAGCACCAACAAACGCGCTTAATGTACTGGCAGGTCTTCCGCCATTACATTTAAGTGTCGAGAAAGAGGCTACCTACCAGCAGGTAACACAATTGAGACAAATAGCGGAGTTCCATGATGAAATTTACAATCCAACGGATCTAGAAGATAAGCTTATCCGATTACGAGATCATCCCTCAACTCAAGGGAAAGGTGTTTACGCCAGAATAAAACAAACAACCCACGCTACGGCTGCGGACATGACCTACTATACCGACGGCTCAAAGCAAGAAGACAATACGGGATGTGCCTACGTATCACTCAAGCACAATGAAATCGTTGAGCAATGGAAGGGTCACCTGGACACACGGAATAGTGTGTTCCAGAGTGAAGCTCTGGCAATAGAGCGAGCACTCACCAGAATAATACAGCAACAGCATGAGAAAAGCTACATTATAACGGACAGTCTCTCGTCGCTGTATGCAATATTAAATCCCTGCCATAGCTCACCGCTAATAGCCAGCATACAATCCAAACTGAGAGACCACAGCCATCTCCAAATACAACTGGAATGGACTAAAGCCCACGTCGGAAACAGAGGTAATGAGCTGGCCGACCAGCTCGCAAAAGAAGCCGCTCGAAATGAAAACGCGGTACCAGTTAAGATCCCGTGGCCCATGTCAAGTTTCAAAAAGAAACTTAATGAAAAGGTGAAAGCCCTGTGGCAAACTGAATGGGACATCGGTGACACGGGACGCCGTGCTTACTACCATGCCCCCAAGGTAGACAATGACCGCCACATAGTGAGCAGACAATTGGTGCGTTATATCACAGGACATGGTCCCTTTCCGCTCTACTATGAGCGATTCACCATCGCCAGCACCGCACAATGCATCTGCGGCGAGGAGGGCAGCCCAGAGCACTACGTCTCTTGAGTGTCCACTGACAGAAGGTCTGCATCTACCTATACCATCATCCAACACGCAGGCTTTCTGCAGATTTATGATCAAAAACAGGCACGCATCCTATAAAATAATAAAAGTCATTAACACGCTTATGGACTTAGGCACAGAATTATGCAACACTCTTTAATGCACAAGTATACTGCTGAAAAGAAATGTATCACCGAAGCGACTTGCAGTGAAAATTTTAGTATAAGTATCATATGTAACAAATGTGCAAAAAGATAATATATTCCATAAATGTATTCTGCATAATGTATTGTATAAATGTATCTTGCGCATCGTATATTAGAGTAAAATAACTATTTAAATGCTTCATGTACCCCAGAAGAGTAAATGTATGTTGTGTAAATGTATTCAGCATAATGTATCATATAAATGTACTGGCTTCTCTAGATAAAGGTGGACGTGGCGCTATACTGATTAACCATAATGGTAAAGGGACAGTGCCCACGTCCTCCGTCGCTTATCGCTTATCCTACTAAGTCGACGCCGTTATCTCTCTGTATTCTGACTATCATCTATAATAATAAAAGCAAGTGTAATGTGTCTGTCTGTCTGTCTGTCTGCCTGTCTGTCCATTTGTCTGACCGAGCTCTCCAGCCAAATCTATCGCACGCAGGGACCTGGAATTTTTTACACGGAAGCACAAAGGGGCTGGCCACCAGACCTCGAAGCCCGATTTTCGATTTTTGAATTAGAAAAATTTAAAAAAAATTATTTTTTATAAAGTTTTTGTTCTTCAGTTTTTGTTTCTTAATTTGCATTATTGTGTTGCTATTATTGTGATTTGTTGCTATCATTTATTTTCAACTTATTAAATCGATTTATAACAATTCCACCATCATGACCGGACATGCTGCAGGCGAAGATGTGTTTATTTCAAGAATTCCTATAATCCCTTCCGATCTCCCGTTTCAGTTTAAGCGTCTACAATTCCCTGTTCGTTTGAGTTTCGCGATGAGCATTAATAAGGCACAAGGACAATCTCTCAAAGTTGTAGGGCTCGACCTCCGTAAGCCGTGTTTCTCCCATGGTCAACTGTACGTGGGTTGTTCAAGAGTTGGTAATGCCGATAATCTACACATCTTAGCTCCGAATGGAAGAACATTAAATATAGTTTATCCCGAGGCTCTCTAACGAAAAGGACAATCTAAAGAAAAATTATTGCCACTCTCCACTCTCCCAAACTAACTCTGACTGTCATGCTTTAAATGATGATGTTATTGTTTAGTGCTCTCTTGAGAGCATGAGCAATAATCCGAATGGTGCTGCTTCCCAGTGCTGCAGTACCAACAGACATTAATCGGTCAGGGGCCCTTGCGACCCCAGCCCGAGCTCCACAAACATACACAAACACTCTCCTCTTCTAATTCATTGTCATCTAAGTTTAACTTACACTTAAATTAAAAATTTAATTGGTTCTCAACTCCAAATTTCCTGTAAGCAGGATGTTTTATTTCATCCATGTTTTCGTTACTTTTTATTTTTTCTGTACTGTACTCTCTATCTTTCCCTTTCAACTCTTTCCCTTTGTTGATTTTGAATTTTTTATGTTTTACTTTTCTTTAAACTTCAGACCAATGATTATAACCACATGACTACGGTTTCCTAGCATGTGCTAATATGAGGTCTGTTCTCATTTAAACTAATTTTTTAACAGATGGCTCATGGTTAGGATATATTGTTCCTTTTTATCGACGGGGAATGTTGTGTGTGTGGGGGGGGAGAGAGAGAGACAGTCTACATGTCCTACACTACTATTCCTGCGCTATTCACTTATCTGCATTTTCTAAATGCACGGGCAACGCCGGGCGGGTACAGCTAGTTTTAAAATAAAGATCACTTATTGCTACTTGCTGTCTCTGTCTTTTTTGGAAATTTCATCACTTTCTGACCACTCCTTCTTGGTGTTGCATTTTCTATGTCGAGCAGTCTATGAGCTAAAATTTGACGAAGAACGCAGACAGAAAGTTTTCTTAAGTATCTAGAAAAAAAAATTATTATTTTACAACTAATTCGTATATTTAATTTTCCCATTTTTTTTGTCTTAAAAGAATTAAAAGTGCTCATTTTTTAAAATTTCAAATGTAATTTAAGGTCATACGTTTCTTCAGTTGCTTGTCAAAGGGCTAGTCAAGCACTCCAATGGTATCCTCCCTAGCGACTACAACAAGTTGAAAGAGAGCGGAGGGGTTATTCATTAAAGTCATTGCAAGTACTGTACCTATGGAAGTTGATATCTGAAAACATTAAAGTAACCTTGTACCACACGCAAATCAAATTATAAGAATCAAAATCTTACTGTATGAATATTCTAGATATAAAAATTTAATTGGTATTCTTCCACTTATTTTTGTCTTTTATATGTTGGCTGAAAGTGAAACTCGAAATAGTTTCAAATTTTCTTTGTTGTTTCACAGTGCCTAGTGATCAGAGTACTTTCTTACACATTATATATACGTGTTTTCAGCCATTTTGAGTTTCATACTGAAAGTGGGTTTAAGAATAAATTCTTAATTGCTACATAATATATTTTGTAAACATTATTTTCGATATTTTGCTAATATCTTTGAGCACAAACATTATTTACATTACAGGTTCGCTCAGAAAAATCTTTCACGAAGACATATGCTTTAAGTAAATAATCCTTCAGGCTGCAGAGAATTGAACCACTAAACTCTGGTAGTTCGACAAGATTCCGATTCTGGGGGGAACGAACTGGCTGCATGAGATTTTTCATGTTTTTTCCCTATGTATAGGGTATAAAAAAGCCAATCTATTTCAAACGATCCATCAAAACATTTCTCGTCCAGAAACGAATTGAGACTTTTGTTGATGAGCTCAAGAACCATTAATGCAACACAACTTACATTTCCTAGAGTGTAACAAACGAAGTCTTATATAAATTTCTCTATAACGGTAAAATGAGATCAGTATATGACAAACACAACAAAAATGAAAAGTCCATAAACTGCAATGAAACAAGAAATAACCACTGAAGTTGCGGCTATTTATTTACATGAACAGGCCTCAGTACAGTGTACGTCCGACATCCTTGAAATGAGTGTCAACTAAGCTCGACTATGCAAATTAGGCAGCTTATTTAATTTAGGTAAAACTTGCGACGGTTATGCTGTGTAAAGTGATTTAATTAATTAATATTTATTCTAAATTAATTTAACATTTTTTCCAAATTACACTACACAATGCTTATTTTATTTAATCAATGTGTTAGTGTGTTGTCCGATTAATCGGTGTTTTGTGTAAGCTAGATTCCACATTTGTGTCACTTTTTTTTTTTTTGAGTTCGCGTGAAAGAGACAATGGGATTGGGGGGGGGGGAATTTTCTACGTAATATTGTAGTTTAAAAATACTTATTATGATTCCACATACTTCAAAGTTAGACTGTTAAATACAGAAAAATTTGTTCTTTCATTTAAACTTCCTTTCATTAGGATAGTTTTATCAGTTTTTGAGATATCCGCGTTTTATTAACAAAATTTTGGGTTTCTGCTCAGTTTTTTCTGAGGGGGGCGAATTTCATCTTTCGTGGCATTTTTCATGTTGTACGTGTTGGAAATAAGAGCTGTTTTGACTTGTCCTTTCTTAAGGTCACTTCCAGCGTCCGGTGTCACGCTTGGGGTGACAGGGTAATGCTTTTCTTTGGTGCATTGGCGTGTTAGGAAGAGTGAGAGTTAAACTAAGCAGGTAAAAAAAGTAAACATTTTTCCTACGGGTTTCTTCGGGGCGATTCTGAGCGGGGTTTATCTCCAAATGGTGTGACTGTATAGGATGTGGTCAACGTTCGCATCAAAAACAGGGAACGTGTCGATTTCGCTGTCTCGCTTTCTTGCTCTGATGTCCTGAGCTGCGTGTTTGCGTTAGATAGCGCGGCACTTTTTGCCCGGCAGCTGAGAATGAGAGAATGGATAATCTTACGTTATTTTTTAACCATGTCTAAAGATAGAAGAGACTAACTATGTAGCAATAGCACCTGATGTTCTTCTTACCTTGTCAAGCCTGCAGTTTCGTAATTTTCTAACTTATCTGGATCTACTAGGTTCTTCTTCACTACGCTGCAAAAAATGAATTGTCGCTTTCCCCGCGGCTGCTGCTTTCGGTAGCCGTTTGACCTGCACCCTTCTTCGAGCGTCCTCACATATTAGCTTCGCTATAGTAGTTTTGACCGGCGGAGAAGCATAGGTAACAAAAAATGTTTTCTTTCCGTCTTCGAACTTGCTTTAACATAACATCCGCCGGCGGCACGACTGGGTATTACATTATCTTCTCCAGCCCTTGATTATGACTACTTGTGAAGACAGCCTTGATGAGGGCCAGTACCTAATTTGTCTTCTACTTCTTTTCCACGGTTGGGAGTCCTGCATTCCTTAGAAGAACCAGATTACCTTTTTGTATTAAAAATATCTTAAACTAAATAGTTGAATTTGATAACTAAAGTCTCTTTGATTGCTTTTTAATGTAACTTGCTGGCAAAACTAGACGATTGCCCTAAATCCTTTCTGAATGTTATTCCTCAATAGTAACTGAAACTCATGTGGATGTAACTTCATATTTTTTGAGATTCCAGTTTTCGATGCGTCATCGCATCCCCGGTTGTCTACAATGTTATCTCTAAGTAGGAAATGCTCGGGAAACTGAAATTAATAGTTATAAGTACCTTCATGAAATTGTTCATTTAAACTTTTACTATTACTTAATAGTTATAAGTATCTTCATGAAGTTGTTCATTTAAATTTTTACTATTGTTGTCTAAGAGTAGTGCAATATTACGGAGAACTTATTTTTGTGGAGAGATGTGTGTATTATATATAGATTTAAATAAGGTGCATTATTATTGAGAACTTTATTTCTCTCTGAAAATAGCTTACCCGGTATATTAATTATGCACATAAATAATAATTATTATTAATTATGAAAATTAACCAAAATTGAATAGTGTAAAATTTAAGAGGTTTTCCCCTCTCGGGAGTGTGGATAGATAGACTGGTTCAAATTTCATAAGAAAAATAAATTTTGATTTTATTTTAAGGAAAGTTTTGTATGTTGTTATTGCTAAACCATGTTCATTTTTACATGATTTTCACCATTCATCAACTCAGGGTTGTTAACAAAATTATTTATGATTACACACCGCAACAATTATTGAATTCTAATTTGTTATTGAATTTGTCTAATTTAACAATGTTCAGGATGCCTTCTTAAGAGGCACACAACATTTTTGGTGCCGTGACCGGGATCTAAATTTTTGTGACTTCGCAACAGTAATTTTCCTAAACACTCTCCAAATTGTCATTGAAATAACCTGAAGGATGGAATCCAATATCTTGTATCCTTATTTCCTTTAAATTAAATTCTCGAGAGAATACCCTGATATACAGATTTTTAGTGCTCCCATCATAGAACCATTGCTGTCACAATCGTTTGTGTCTTGTTCCAGAACCAAATCTAAGCCCAAAGATATATCCATTAAATTTTCTTTAACAGCTTTACACTCTGAGACAGCTAGATTGTAGAGGTGTTGCTCACAAACAAAGAGCACCGTAGAAATTTTAACTTAGAAATGACTTCAATAAAGTTTCAGGTCGCAATATGGGTTCCGCAGGAAACTCGTGTAAATTCCATGTCACCAAAAAGAATTCTCTTCAGTGACGAAACTGTTTTTATTAATGGAGAAAATAGCAGCAATTGTCATAGTTACTGATGTGATTTACCTCCATAATGGTATGTTTCCAATAAAACTGTTGGTGACATCTAAATCATGATGCAGAGCTTCCCCAGATCAAAAGGCTGGTCTCATTTCTTTGATGCAAATGCCTTGCTCAGTAGCCTGTAATGAAAACAAATAGCTAATTAATATTGCTTAAGTTAGCTTCATAAGTTTTTAACTCCTAAATGAATATTAGAAAATTAACTGCAATATTCTTATACTAAGAAAATTCTGGTTGTGTATCACATATCGTCTCCACTCTTTTTCTCATTTAAAAAATTTCGAGCAAAATTCAAGTAGGTGGCCGCTATGCTCATATGCCCGATAGGTAAAGCTTTCTATATGTCATCCAAATCTAACGTTTACAACATTAGTTTTCGATTTCTCCATTGGCTCATGAAATAAAAGCTCTTTCCAGACATTTTAATGATGCTGTAAACGAAGAAAGGGAAAAATTCTAAAACAGACAATAACTCTTCTATATCAGAGGAATTAGTTTAATAAGTTAAAATAATTATATTAGAAAAAAGAAATGCATAAAACCAAATAATATCCTCGACTAAGTACTTCATCCAGCATATTGTTTTTAATAACATATCCGGAAGAATTTGTAGACTTTTTTATAGGAAATAATAATAATTCCTGGAAGCAAAGTAAATAAGACTAATAATATATTTCGTAAAGTTAGCCGAAAAGTACATTTTCTTTCGGCTTAGCATAACTGATGTTTCGAAGTCACTTAAATAGAATATCAGCCTAAAGTTTAAATTATTAATAGGTAATATTCTTGCAGAGTGTTCCGTCTCGGTTAAAATATTCTGTCTATTTGTACTGGCTTAACGTTTGCAGCGCCACGTAATGTCAGTGGCGAGAGCCCAGTACTAATCAGTAAGCGATAGGGATACGCTCGGTCCACACCGAGTCTCCTTTCTTCTGCCCGGTCAAAGCGGTCATTTGTTAATTGTAATCCTTCCTTCTTTGCCCGTTTAAAGCGGCTTTATTATGCATGAAGGAAAATAAATGTTGTTAAGTTTTTCAACTTGACGTTTATGAATTTATATACAGTCCACTAATACATGCTATCAACACAGAGTTCAGACGTCAAAACATATGCTTAAATGCTTAATTTTGCTAAAACTTTTACGTTTCGGTAATAAAACTGCAAGACAGGTCTACTGATCCTAGAAAACAGGTGATACCACTAAAGACTTCGTAAATCCTTTGTAGATCGTTTTTATCTTTTCCAGTAAAATATATCTGGATTGAAAGTCTTTTATGGACAAAGGTTTGTCGTTAACGCAATATATCCTTTCAGGAAGGACTAGAACTATGTACTTAACGATTATAAAGTCCCATGTCCCCCACACACGATAATCTGCTCAGGAGTGATACTAATAAAGTAGAGGAAAAGGAATAAATAAAAAAAAGTGGGTAACATTATCAACTTTTTTTTAAATCGTGTTCAGGAAGCCATGTGTTATGTGCAGTCAGCCATTATAGTAGGTTAATATTTTTTATTTTCTTCGTAAAAATGTAAAGATCTAGGACGATTTCATAAAAGGACTGGAATCATGTATCTACAGGGTACAAAATGTTAAGATAGAGATATAGATTTTGGATTTCCTTGGTGTATTTATTGAACATAGTAAGTAATATTTTACCCAAAAAACACCACTATAATTTCAATACATTTGATTAGAACCTTTAAAATTCATTGAAACAATGACTTTACTTTAGAAAGCTTTTATAAGCTGAACAGTATTTATGGTAATGCATGGTTTCAATATTATGAGCATGTTCTATTTTTTAGGTTTTTCACATACAACTCAATTATTTTACTCAGTTCTTTCAAACTTAAAAAGACTTCTTTCAAAGCATATCATGAAAACAACCTTTAACTTTTTTTTCAAAGCGCCTTGCACAATGCTCACCAGCAGGAGCATATTGATTGGGAAGAATGGCCAATTTTAACAATTTCTTTTCACTACAAGAGAATTAAACTGAACGCCTTTCTGCTCCAACTTCCGTTCTTCTTTTCTTTTTTAACTTAATGGATGTCTGTTATTTTTTTCTTCTTTCTCTGCCTAACTTCTTCGAGACATGCCAAGTTTCTAGAAAAGGAACGAGCTTCAAGAAAGCACAAAAAAGGAGTTGGAAGGAAAGTATTGGCTTTTTAATTTTCTATTCGGAAAGATTAACATAACGCAAATTGGTACCCCATCCCCCTCGTCCTGTCCTAAGCATCATTGCTCTCAAAATTTCGTTGGCTTAATGACTGTCGAACAAGGTGCAAACACTGTTCTTTCCACATTATGTTCATATTGTTTCTGATCATTTGCGCTAACAGGGATTTAATTAGGCTGCTTAAGTTCCAAATCAGGGCTTTTTATGAAGCATTTCATATTCCATTTCTGGTACAATTTTATGAAGTGGTACCAAAGATCCAACTGAATTATGTTATAGGCATCAAGAAGAAAATTGTTTATTTCATTTATTTAATCATATCAGAAGGGTTTCTTTTCGAAGTGAAGGAAATGAAGTATATTAGTATGTAATTATCCGATTTAATAATTAAACAGAATCGTATAACCAGGAACAAAGTTTCATTATGATCTTGTAATACTATCCAATTCGTATGCAGATGACTATGTATACTAAAATGGTACCAAAGCACCCAACACAGAAATATTTGAGACGTTTTAATCGTAAAAAATAAAAAAGGGATTTTAAAAAGCCTAGAGATCAAATATTAATTGCAGTAATTTCAGAATATAGCTTATAAGGTATTTCTCCCGTCTTCTTAGTATGCCTTCGTGGTGTAGTGGTCAGCACACTCGGCGCGTATTCGACAGGTCCATGGTTCGAGTCCCGGCGAGGGCATTGACTTTTTCTTCATGTCTCTTCAAAAGATCCTAATGACTCTACAGTGGCGCCCGAACTAAAAAAGGTGGTAGCTGATGATTCTCTGCCACCAGAATATGGCGATTGGGTCCCCTAATCCCCAGTCGCTCTTTAAAAGGGGGAGCATATAAGGTAGTTCTCCCGCCTTCTTAACATGCTTCGTAATGTAGTGGTCAACACACTCGACGCGTATTCAGGAGGTCGGTGGTTCGAGTCCAGGCGAGGGCATTGCTCATTTCTTCATGTCTCTTCAAAAGATCCTAATGCCTCTACAAGCTTTATATGTAAACACTAAGTAATTTAAATTAATTTACTTAAAATGTACAATAAGTCTACAAACGAATCATGATATAATAGAATACGTTTTGACATGTCACCTCACTGCCATGTTGTTATTTCTGTCCCTCTACTTACTTGTGTCAAGAATCAAGTCTGCATAAAATTTTCGTATGATAATCACACTGCCTTACTTTTATGTAAAGTTCAACAATGGATAGAAAATGTATTCATAGTTATCATCCTTATATAAAATTCCTAACAGCTTATATTGCAAGCTGAGCCACAGCTTAAGTTTTATAAAATCTTTCAAAGAAGCATCTCGGCTTTTATTAATTATTGAAATTTTTATTGTTCATCAAAAGCGTTTCTAGTAGTATTAATAATACCCGCTCATTTTGCGGGAGAAAGGAAACATTTAATATACTTCGGTGTAAAGTCTTGAAAGCTTTAATAAAGCAAAAGAAACAATTTAATGCTGAAAATGCAAATTAATTGGGAAAATATAAGCACAAGGATACGTGAAACCTGGATGCAACTAGATTAGCCTATTTTCTACGTGGGCCAATCTCAACATCTTTGCGAGTTGTTGCAGTTAATAATCAAAATTTAATTTTTATGCTTCTTTTCAGCTAAGATGGAAAGGCAATTAATTGCGGTTTGCATATTTCTTAGGTTATTTGTAAAACGCTTTTAAGCATACTTAAAGCCAGTGAAACAAGTTTTAAATATCATTTTTTGATGAAATATGTCTAAGGAAAGGGGTATTCAAAGAAATCGCTGTTTTATATCTGATATGAATACATCGCTTGATATGCTGGTTTTCACAGTGGCACACAAAACGAAAGTCCCATTTTTATAAAATAATGATCTAGTACATGTGTGTCATCAACTATTAAAAATTTTGAATGACATTTTAATTCAATTTTAGGAATGGCAAATAATAATTTCATTTATCACTGTGTTAGCATTATTAATGTTCTTATAGTAACAAAACTCCTGAAATACACTGAGCTTGCAGTATAAAATAATTTGCAAAATCTGGTGTAAAACTTGTCCATTAGAGCAATCGTTTATTAAAATTCTGACTTAGGCAATTGAAAAGTAACGAGTGCTATTATACGCGAAGAAGTTTCACAGTACTTTAGTTTTTTTTTAATAAGCAAAATTGTATGCTTTGCTTTAATTAACAAACTACTTAAGAATAGAAAAATTTCACTTCAAGTTACAGTAAAACCGAAGGCTGATAATTAAAGATAAAAATGAAATTAAATGTAAATATGCATCATTCAAACAAGAAATTGAAGATATTAGGAAAGAATTATAGTGTTATTTAAATCAATGTTCAAACATCGAAAGAATATAAAAAATGCTTTTACGCACTTTGTTACACACTTTGCTTTTCTGTACAATTACATCTGCTGAAAAGGCTGTTCATAAAAACTTCAGTAAAGGAATTATTACTATCACATTACTTTACATGCTTTGAAATGGAAAATAAATTAATTCTACAAACTTTTATTGAGATTATAATATTTTCCTTCAAACTCTAATATTTTGAAAACATTCAGGCATCACTTTTAAAACTTGTTTGCCGAATGACTAGAATTAATTTTTCTGCACTCGAGTCGAATGCAATTCATATTAAGCTTAAACCATACATAAAGCATTAATTGAAATAAAATAATCTTCTATACTTTACGGGAAAATGGGGGTTTGTTTTCCTCTGATTGTTTGCAATGAAAGTGCTAGAAGATATGAACATCTAACCACCTCAGCCTTTTCAGTATACGTAATGCGTAAATCACAAAGGCAAGAGATGCTAAAAATCAACTGTCCTTGGCAAATACAAATGATGCACTCTTAAGTATATGTCAGATAAAGAAAACTTAAAGTAGCCCTCATTGAAAGGATTACACTTCTATTGGGTTGGAGGGAAAGTTCTGTCATATTTTAAATAGGCAGGAGATTTTTCTTGTAAATTAAAAAAAAATCTGTCTAGTGAGTCAATCGGATTTTTTTTTGTTTTTTTAGCTGCTGTATAATATAAAAGGTGCCCTTTTTTACCGTTCATCATTTACTTGTGATATTTAAAGTGAAAAACATGTCAGTAGATAAAGTGCATTTATGACACTGCATTTTATATGAGTTCCAAAAAGGAAGCAACGCATCGGTTGCATGTGAAAATTTGTGTGCGGTATTTGGAAAAGATATTGTAAATGTTCGTACTTGTCAAAGATAGTTTAGCAAATTTCGTTCCGGGAATCTGAGCCTCAAAGAAAGTGATCGATCTGGACGACCATCCAAGATCAATAATTATGTTTTGCGATCCATGTTTGAAAATAATCCACATTTAACAAGTCGAGAAATTGCAGAAGAGTTTGGCATTCATCATACAACTGTTCGAGATCACATTAAATCTCTTGGGTTTGTGTTAAAGCAAAGTATTTGGGTTCCACATGAATTAACGGAAAAGAATTTGTCTGATGGTGTAAGAATGTGTTCATCACATCTGATTAGACACAATGTGGAGCCTTTTTTGGACAAGCTGGTTACTGGAGATGAAAAGTGGATTCTTTACGAGAATATTAAGAGAAAAAAATCTTACTGCAAACCAGGAACATCATCAGCAACAGTTCCAAAACCAAGTGTCCATCAACAAAAAGTACTGCTTTGTTTGTGGTGGGACAAGAAAGGTCCAGTGTACTACGACTTGCTGAAACAGGGAAAAACCATCAACGCGGATCTGTACTGCAATCAGCTGGATCATTTGAATGCAGCTATCAAAGAAAAAAGGCCAGTATTAGCGTCCAGAAAAGGAATAGTGTTCCACCACGATAACGCTCGCCCGCATACTGCAATGGTGACACAACAAAAACTGAATGCGTTAGGATGGGAAGTCCTTAGTCACCCACAGTATTCACCTGACATTGCACCATCTGATTATTACCTGTTCAAGTCTCTGCAAAATTATCTAACAGGAAAAAAATTTAAGTCTTTTGAAAGTGTTTCTAAGGCAGTTGCTGACTATTTTAATTCCAAGGATGAGAACTTCTACAAAACAGGATTTCACAGGTTACCTGAAAGATGGCAACAGGTTGTAACAAATAACGGAGCATATATAATTGATTAATATTAAACACATATTTTTATAAATGAATTCAAATGTTTTCTTTAAAATACGACAGAACTTTCCCTCCAACCCATAATATACCGCACTGAGTGTGACTAAAACATAATGATCGATATAACTGCAGTACTAACCTTAACCGAACAATGAGTGATGTGAATCTGAAAAAGATATATGGTCAAAGCGGGGATAAATTAAAATTATAAACATACAAGTAAAACCTTAAACTAAACCTTCACTGAATTTCAAATTAGTATTCAAAATAAATATAGCAGATTTTGTATCCCAGACGTTGTTGTTTTACAATGGATTTCTAAATCTTGGTCGCTTAAGACGTGGACCTGCTGTAATGAAACCAATTTTTTTCGAATATATAATTTATAGTTTGGTTTCCGCAATTCGAAATCCATTTAGTTACTACATTCAGAGCCATTCATCTTTCTAATCATTAACTGTATATAAGTGATCTTTGATATCAAACTACCAATGACTAGAAGTGGGTCGCATAATCATACGAATTCCATTTTCTTTTTCACCATAGGGTCGGAGGATCTAGAGTGCCAGATTTACTCATGAATAATTTTTGTATAATCGCACTGCAAGTCGCATCTAAGCAATTGAAAATAGTGCAGTGATCCGGACAGCATTTTCTTAGAAGCCAGTTGGAGCTGTCTGTATACAACAGTATCTGACAGCTCATATCTCTCTTCAAATTTAGCTGATCAAATGCATCCTTATATTGTAGAGGTATTAAGCACTTTTTTCGGCGTAGGAAACACGAAAATTCAGTTATGTCCTTGCAGGAATTCAAGCCGTGTATATTCCGATTGCTGGCCGGACGGACAACCAGTTACACCAAGAGGGCCCGCAAGTGGGAAGAAGATAAACCCTTTATAACCACATTATGTGGCACAGATGGTGGCTTTCAACAAGACGGCTGTCTCATGTTACATAGACATACTGAAGAAAGTTCCAAGAACATCATATGAAGTTCCCTTTATAGCCACAGTCCGTAGCTTTGTGGCTATAAATCCAGCCAAGTAACTACCAATTGAATTTGTGAGCACGTTACGAATAACAAAGAAATTGAACAGAACAGCTCCTATTGCAGCCTTGTGACCAAAGAGAAGGCAAATATTTCAAAAAAGCAGACATCATTCGATGTGAAATCTTTTCACTGTCAGAAAACAACCATTGTCATATAAAGTAAATGGTTTCAATGTTTTAGCTGATCTATATACAATTAAGGGAAGATACTAAAATTTCTCTTGATATCACAGCTTCTTACTAGCTACTGGAAATGGAATACTCTGAGCTTTTAACAACAATATAATGTCATCAATACATTTTGTTAATTTCGTAATGTCCAGTGATAGTTATGTGTATTTAAATCTGATATATGTTATGTAGAAAGTTTGAATTTTCGTATACGAAAGAGATCAAGTTAATTACTTTTCTTATTTCAAAAATCTCAATTTTATTTAATTCTGAATTATTATTTTAATGCTTTAATTTTGGGGAAAAACAGATTCTTCTACCAATTATTATTTATTTTCCCTTACTTAAATTTCTGGTTATTGTGAAAAGAATTCGGGAAGGGACGCGAATTTTGCTAAGTCATGTTTTCGCAGTGCTGTTTTGTCCTTTGGAAAGTTGTAGAACAAATTTCTTTTTGGCGATTGACCTTTAAGATAAGTTTTACGTGACGAAAGGTCGAAGGTTATCATTTTCACCTACAGCAAAGGTCACTGTTTTGGTGATCTAAGTGTCCGGTTTGGCTCTGGGTTTTTTAATAGTTGCGAGTGCGCATTTAGCACATTTTTGTCTTTTAGGATGAAATGTGGAAATTGGTCGCTAATCAGGGGACGAAAATCTATTTTTGTGATGGGAATGAGAATTTTGGGTACGAGGGTTGTTGTTGCGAAGTCGTCTAAGAAGGATGATGTAGTTCCTACGAGACAGTTGTTGTTGCGGAGTCGTCTAAGAAGGATGATGTAGTTCCTCATGCAGTCGAAAAGACGGGCGCTATTATGCTCCCCGGCCGCGTGTTTTAGCTAAATTGGGAAAAGAATGTTGGGTGTTGATTTTCTGAATTATTGAGCTAATTCTTCTGAAAGTTTTATATGTTTTTGGTCTGTATCTGAAGGGAGAGGTGGGACTTTAATTTTGCGTGACGTCTTTTATGATGTAGTCGTTCTTGCACAGATCTGCTGAGGCAGTGAGCTGCCAAGACGTTCCATTTGAGCTTCGAATTAAAACCGAATTATGATTGTCGGCATCCTGAATAATCAAGTACCTATTTCAAGTATCGTAGAATGATAAAAATCTGCTCCAGCGTTCTGTAAATTTTCCTAGCTGAATAGGCTACGTTTCCCAGTGATGTGAGATCAATTGCGACATCAGTCCAGCGAATTTTGCAAGTTCTTCTCCAGATTTACCAGAGGTTGCTGAGATTGCTAAAGCGTTACTTAAGGAAGTTGAAAGGATCGTTCTTCTTAACTTTCGGGCGGAGCTCATGAATGTGAAGTAAAGTAGTCTTGAGTTTCCCCCTTCTTCAGGAGGATATGGTTTTTTTCAGGAATACAAGGTCTTGTCAAGTCATTTCCGGGCCCTCTTCATGTTGTCTGTGTTACAGATAAGTGTATTCATGTGTATTTACATTTTTGGACTTTAAATTAATCCTTAAATATTTATTCGACTATATTCTTCTTATTTAACTTGTGACTCTAAATTAATTATGAATGTCTGAAAATTCGCTGCCTTCCGATTTCTTTCCTTGCAGAGTCTAAAATGGAAAGGCTTATTAAGTTATTTATGGTATAAAAATATAATTTGTTTTTGTGAAATTATCCTTAGTACAGATGTTGTATTTTAAGAGGTAAACCTCGAAGAAAGTGATGCATTTAGACCATCCTAGAATTTACTGCAGTAGTTCTAGTTAACTTTAAATTAGTCGAGTCATAAATGGAAAATGGTACCAAATCATTAAGTTAATTGAAAATGAAATAGGAAATCCTTAATTTAAATGTGAAAATGATATAAATAAATTGATTAATTCAGACTGTGTGACTGAAATAAGTAATTGGCCAGTAGTAATTAAATTTTGAAATTTAATTAAATCTTGAGGAGTCTGAATAAACTTGTATTTAATCTGGAACCTATTTTTATGTTTTCTTTATATCTTTTTCTCTTATATATCGTTTTATCCTTTATCCGATCCTTTACAAGCTCGGTCCCGAGTTTTTAATACACAACGCAAAAATTTTATTAAACACTTACGATCACTAAGTTGTTAGCACTTGTATGATTATTCTTGTATTAACTATTAGGTTAATCTTTAATAAGTAGGTGAATTTTATTCACGGTTTCACCAGGTTAAGAATGTAAGGTCAAAAAACTTCGATATTACATAAATCATTCAGAGAAATTGGCCTTTCTATCATTTTTAAATAATTTCGGTGACACATATAGTCTTAGAAAGTACTTATGGTTATATTTCCTCGGAAAAAAATCAATAGAATTTTATAAACTGCCACAGAAGCCAAATGCACGTATAATATTTACCGAAAATAATTGCACTTTAGAGATGAAGAGCATATGTAAAAACTGAAAAATTTTAGCTTTGAAAGTTGTTGATCTTCTGTTAGGGGAAAGATTTACTTTTGTTAAACAGAATGTTCAAGAGTAATGGGATAAAAACGACTCAAGTGCTTATACTGAAGGCCGATCCAATTAAAGGAACTAAAGTGACACGCTTTTAATTATTAGACTAAAGATTAAACTCTCTCCTTCAAGAAACTTTTGTTAACTTCAGGAAATTATCTTACAGGAAAACTGAAGGGGGAAATGTAAAGAAACTGAGCTCTGTGAATAAAGGAAGGTAAAGTCTGAGGGAAACAAAAAAAGCCGTTATCGTACTTCCTATTAAATAAAACAGAAAATTCTAATTTAATATTTGTATTTCTATTTAATTTCATAAAAACATATATCTCTACACCATTTCTTTCTCGTGAATTTTTAAAGTGCTTTAATAAATAAAACATTAATCTCTTGAGTAAAAACAAAACAAATAGATAATTATGTTACTAAAATGAAAAGAAATAAAATAATTTATGTTCGTAAGAAAAAAATTAAAATTTCACTGTATATATTATATTATTTTGAACAAAAACTGCTTATTTTATTAGAAGTAATCTGCAGAAAATGTTTAAGAGATTATAATTAATAAAATATTGCTAGTATACTTACTTTTCAACGTTATTAAATAACTCACGACACACAGTGTACAGCAGGTTTGTTCAAAAAGCGATTTCAGTGTTTATTATAAATATTAAATTATACCTCGGAAACCTTTATTTTCTGGGATTTAATGTTACAAAAAACATTTTCGCAAAAGAACTAAAGCACAAAAATAAGTAAGTAAGTACAGATATGAAAGTTAGCAGAGGTAATTAAAACAGCAGATAATAAGATTTGTTTTATTTGCTTGTTCTTAATTTATTCATAACATCTGTTAGTCTAATTAAAAGTTTATATTAAGTTCTAAAGTTCTATAAATAAATTAGAATACACAGCTTTCTTTTTTGTAAAAATGCGTTTCAGTTTTACCTTTATTTCCAGACTTCATAATCCATAGAATAATCTGCATAAAAGAAATCTCATTTGGTACTGGGTATTTAAACTTACTCAGAGAGCAATTCAAAAATATGATATTCCGCTAGACATTCGAAATAACGCGCCTACAAGCATTTTCTTTAAATACCAAATCCTAAATATGTCGTTTCTAGTTCCAGAATTTCTTCAGAAGTATATATGTATATATATATATATGGAGATTTTGATTTTTTTCATTCTCGTACAAAATTCGTTTTGGAGATTAATGTTTTCGTATCAGATAAAAATACATTCGGTATTAAAATTATAGCTTTTCCTATTATAATTTTAGTTATTTATATCTCTGAAAACATTTTGCATAGTAATATGAAATATTTTATATGTAAAAGGTCAAAGCTAATACATGAATTGCTTTATTTGCCAACACGGATCATAAAAAGAGTTAGATTTTATTTTTACAAAACCCTGCCATTCAGAATGCTAATACAGTTCCCATAAACTTCTGTATACTAGGTAGTAAATTATAAATATTTTGAGAAACTTTGTAGTTGAAAATGAATCTATCATGGCGATTTATCGATATAAAACTGTAGGCACCTTTTGCGAATACCGTGTATATATAGTCTACCTAACTGCAGGTGCTAAACGGTGATACGCAAAGATGTAGATGCAAGTAATAATGTTGGACTTCACTCTAATTTAATGCATCAGTAGTATATTGTTGCGTACGTCTGGACTCGTAGTAAACTTATCAGGACTGAGTGTTCTGTGAAACATGGTAAAGTCTGTACTAAGGTTCTTCTTCTCAGGTCCTGAACTGGAACAGTGAGCTGATAAAACGTAAGCTTTGTTCTGATGTAACTGCTCTGCTGGATAATAACTGCACGTGAAGGGATTTAAAATCCTCGTTTATTAAATCACTATTATTTACAAACTCCGCAACTCGGGAGGGATACAGAAAGTAAAAGACCACACTTGGGTCGAACTTAACAATCAAATAAATTTAAAACTAAACCTAAAATAGAACTTAAATCAAAGTTTGCTTCGCAGAGCAATTCGCGGAAGTTGGCCTCTACCTAAAAGGGTGCGTAGCAAGATATACTAATACTAGCGCACTTCAAATTGTTTTACAATGCAATCACGTAGTAAGCACTATGGCTTATGAATTTACACTGCTAGCTGGTCAGACGAACGTTGAGCAGATTGACCGTGGTCTGAGACTAAGCTCTCTCACAATAAGAGGTTTCTACCTCTGGCTTAAATAGTACTTCGCTGTACTTCAAAATTAGCATAAGCTGAAACCGCGCGCTTCTTCTGACGGGAAGTTGAAGCAGAGAGGAGATAGACAGATTTAAATTAAAATAAAACTTGGTTAGTTTAACTAAAACCTTACAAACTGAATGCACACAGCTCAGATGATAGGTTGATAAAATTTATTTTATTGAAAGAAATACTCCGGAGTTCTGGAACTTTCTATAAAAATAGTCGTTCAACCCTTCACAGAGATCAATCAGTAATTCACTTCAAACTGCTAAGAACGTTAAACACAAGGCAATGCAAATCGCATCTAAAGAAAGAAAGTAACCCAGACATATCTCAGTACTCCGACTCGCGTTTAACTACAAGTGAGAGCAGATACTCTCTTTCGCATTATATTGTAGTTTCCCCTGGTAGCCGAGATATTTTGAGTACTTTCTACTTCTCAAAATTATTGGAAGGCATATGAAAGCCAGATACGATTAGAGCTAATATAGTGGCCAGCTACATTTATTCAATTACAATACCTGTTACGGTGATACAGGTACTGGACCAAAATATCACCAAATGATCGTCAAGTTTAGCGACTTTTAACGATTTCTCGCCAAATCAGGCGACAAAATTTAGTCGCCAAAACCGTCACCAGCTTGGCGATATCTCGCCAGTTTAGCGAGATAGCCATTTACTCAGTGCTAGATTTGCCTCTGTATTTTTACTTTTCCGGGAAGCTTCGCTTCTCTAGATTTTTGTGTTACATTGGGCAGTAAAAAAATACAACGGTTTTGCAATACAATATAATTGCACTAGTATCACCTATCTACGTACAAATTTCGTAACAATATGTTACTGAGTAGGCAGTTCTCAAATATTAAATGAATATTAATTTAAAATACATTTTTTAAAAGCTTTAAAGACAAGAAAGAAGATATAATGAAGCAGTAATTTAGTAATTTGCTTAAAAAGATATTTGCAATGTATTCTAATTTCCGCAGTTTTCAAAACCTTTTAATGACAATAAGCTACTCTGTTGTTCAAATGGTTTTCGTAACGATTTTTAAGTAGCTACAAACTAGCTGCCTAAAGTAGTTCACAAATGCTTAAGCTTGATAAAGAAAGGATAACCTTGCTAGCAGTTCCTTGTATCTTTATTTTCTTGATGATGCTTGGTTATTTAACCTTTGTCATTCATAGATATAAATTTTGAGCTTACTTCATCTTAATACAAGCAAACATAAATTCCATGCGTTTTGTCGAGCTGCCAGTTCCCTACAGGGTATTACAAAGACAGGTTGGTCCTTTTATCGCTTTTTGCAAATTTAAGTCCTTCTCAAACTGTAAAAGAATGACAGTGATCTTGTCAAATTGATTAAAAATTAGAAAATTACTTTATAAAAAAGTAGATAAGAAAATATCCTTATCATCTTCTTTTTCCAAACTTAAAAAATATTATGATTGGTGCAATGCAAACATTTCAATTTCTTCCTTCCACCTTAATATTTGTTCTCTTAATATGCAGCCATCTCACTCACTTTATTTCTAGAAATTGTTCACTTTAATTTTGAGGAAAGCATTATCTGGAAGGAATTAAGTTTTCAGTTATGTTTATTACTGCTCAGGATATAAATTATTTTTTAATGAAATGACCGGTGTACTGTTGCGAACTTGTCAACTACAAGTATCTTTTCTAACCTTATATTGTAAAATTTGATTTAAATTTTACTAAAGGTTTACTTTCAACAATTCTTTCAGTCAGACTACACGCAGCAAGTGATACTCCCTTTTTTGATGGCCTTAGCTGAAAGGGCATTTTAAACCTTTAATTTAAACTCTCTTCCTATTGTAATTTAAGCCGCAAGGCATTCCTTTAGCCATAAGCCTAAAATTTAAGTCCCACTAAAACTAGCCGAACGATCCTTCCGCCTCGTTTTTTTGCCGCATGGTGTTATGTAATGATTGTTATGTAATACATACTAATCTTAATTCAGTTTCAGTAATTGAAGCTTATTATCTTAATTGTAATGATTATCATAATTCTGTTATCAGACTTAGAAGTTATTAACTTGATTTTTATTTAGTTGATCCTAAATTTTGCCTTATTGAAAAGTAGTTGTTGTCAATTTAATTTGGCAGTTTTGGTTAACTCTGAATTTAAGTTGCTTGTGTAATTTTTTTTCTCTCTTTTTTTTCCTTAAGGTAGTTTGGTTAACCATTTAATTTTTTTCTTTAACACTTAATCTTAACTTTGTTTTTGTAATGTTTGGTTAACGTTTTATCTTAACTTGTTTTGTTTAATGTTTAATTTCTGGTTAAGTTGACTCGTAAGGTCATTCTCATTTTGAATTTTAAAGTTATTTGTTTAACACAAGTTGGTGTATAAAGTTTAATAAGTTTTGTTAACGTACCCCTCTTTCTGGTAATGTTTGAATCCATATTTTCTGACTCTGGTGGTAAAGTCGTTTATGGTGTTGTAGAAACATAAAATTTTTCTACGTAATTATTATATTTGAATTGTTAGTAATTAAAAAAAATCTTTAATTAATTTTCACAAAACTTTTACGTTTTTACGTTGTGTTGGGAATCAAGATTTATTACATTGTTTTCGTTATTTCCCTGGAGAAAAATTCTCAGAATACTATCTCTGCCAGACGGCGGTCTGAAAAATTTCTTTCACCAAGTGCGAATCTGCACCCTGCTAAAAAAAGTTTTTTTTGTATGCAGCTACGCCTCGCCGAGATTTTGGACTCTGGGTGATTCAGACTGAGTTGGGCTTCCACCATGCTAAAATGAGACCTTGACGTCCGGAATGTTAGGTCGTGTGTAATTCTGGCATAAATTAGCGATTATCCGCCAACATCCGGCTTACCAGTAATGTCTAGGGTTGCTGTGCAACTGGCGGCTTTTGAACAATATCTCTTCGCCAAACCAGGGGCTGGCGAGAAGAAAAAGAGCCTGCAGCGGTCTACGGGAAGGAGAGAAGGAAAATTTTTTCTGAAGTTTTCGCCAGACCAGATGCAGTTGCTGCGTGCGAAACTCCCGAGTCCTATGTATACGGCAACCGGGGAAAAGATGGCTGAAGGATTTGGGAAGAGGAAACCAATGAGGGTCGGAAACTCCTGGAGGACCGAGTCCACATAGAAAGGGCGGAAGGCTCAGATTATTTCTTACCAGTCATTATTAACTTGCATTTTCTTTCTCTTTTTTCATAGATTATCCATGGTAGTACAGCATGTTCACTCTCACCACTTTTATTGTCTTCAGTGTAATGGACGATGTTCGGTCAAGTAATTATGATTCTTGCGCCCCCCTCTTTATATTGATAAAGGTATGTTCTACATTGTTTTCTCACTACGACTCTTGTACCACCACCACTTTGTATCAAAATATTGTAGCTAGTTTTGTTAACTTCTAATAAATGTAAATTTTAAATTAACTTAAACTTGTTTGTTTTCTCTCATAATTTTAGACACTGGATCCAATAAATTAATTTAAAACATGAACCGGGTTTTTTGCATTACTAGAACACAACGCCCTTTATTAAGTATTTTTTTTACCCTTGGTGTATTATCGTTATGGTATTTACTGTTATATTCGAACATACTTATTTAACTTACTGATATGTTGTTTACAACGTTGTCACACAATTTTCTCCCTTGCAATAGTTATTATATTGATATGATTTAAAATGGTTTATTTATTCTTGACTTTCATGTATAATGAATCAATGAGGTTAAAAGTTAAAAGTACTATAACAATGGTCTGTCCAGTAAACGTAATGGTAACAAGCACCTTCTTCTCGTGCCAAATGCGAAGTGAGATAACCGAGTATTCCGAAGCGTAGATTCAAATTCCACTTACTGGTAAAACGACCGTTGAAAACGAGCCACAGTTGCTTTGACTAGCAGGAGTGGACTATACCGTTTGTTGTTTCCTTTATGCCTAGTTTCGTCACGTACTCACTCAGGCCGCTGACTGCGGCTGGAAAGAAGTATAGGTTAAAATTAGCGCAAGAAATTGTAACCATATGATTCTGAGGAGACGTTAGGAAGCTGGAGCAGCTGTTTGAATTGACAGCCACGCTTGCGAGTAGAAATGAACTCCTGACGTAATCACAGTTAATAAATGTTAAAAGTTGTAGAGTCATTGGGATTTTTGAAGCAGGAGACTTGAAAAAGGAACAGTGCCCTCGCCGGGACTCAAACCTGGACCTCTTGAATACACGTCGAGCGTCACACCACAAAGGTATGCAGAAAGGAGGGAGGAAATACCTTATAAAGTTAGTGGTACTTTCTTCTGTTCGACCCATTTACTGTTGTGGCATTGCCGGAGTTGTAACTCAGCTAATATCTTTTACAGCCAGCAAGTCGCTGTCAGTAAGAACGAATAACTTATTTTGCATTATTTTAAGTGTAAAATCCACAAGTAGTGAGGAATAAAGTTTTATGTTAACTCTTACCTCGAGTTGTGTCTTGCGTCGATAGTAAACATTCAGGGGAAGTAATAACTCTTCGACAAGTAGAGGTAACTTCTAAGGTTAGCAGTTAGGTGCAGATAGTGTAATTCAGTAGTTAAACATCTCTAACTGTTATAAAGCTGTTGTTTTGTTCCGGAGACAGCTGTCATTCATTCCATTTTTACTTTATTCTACACAAATCCTCCTAACCTCAAGTAACCTCCTATATAAATAATTGAATCAAATGAAATGTTTGAGGTACTGTATGAACAATTCCTTTTAATGGGGTATTATAATTTCGTTCAGTGTTTTCATCAATCAGGAAGATTACTTTGCGAATGGAATCAAATACATCGTTCTTTAAAAACGTCCCCTAAAGTAATGTGAGTATATTTTCAATAAGAATGCGTACTTGGTTGTCTATTAATTATCATAATTCTTTCATATAAGCAACTTAAAACATTTTAACATCTAATTTCACTTTATAAATAACTGTATTTTTAAAAGCCTTTACGTAAGACAACTGCAGTACGCAAATACACCCGCATTTCAGTGTAATTCAATTCTTTTGCGTTCGTTATTTGTTTAAAACCGCTGCCTGCAGACGGTGCACCATAAATAGAGAATCACTTTTTTCTTCTGGTTTGTTACTTGAGATCTGATATTCAAAGAACATGCTTTGTTTTTCGAAATTTCTGTTTTAAACTTTCAGACAGACCAATATGAATGCAGACATTCGGAATTCTTCGCTAAGCATAAAGATGCAAATAGGTGCGTCAAACCCCATGCTGAATGCATTTCTTTGAATCTGAAAGTGAACATTTCGCAAAACATAAAATATAAACAAATTGTGTGCTATATTTGATGCGAAATTCAGGCATTTTTATCTTAAAAAAATCTTTCATTCAAAACAATCTCAATTTTTTTAATCGAGAATGATGGATCCTGCTCTGCACCGTGAAGCAAACTTAAAATTAAGACAAATATCATGTAAATTTGTTTTGATTTACCTTAATATACAAATTTTTATGTTAGTAAAATCATATGTAATTGAATCGGAAGATTTGAAAAGGAACTATGTGATAAATATAAAATTTTACAGGAGCAATAATAAACTATACCATTCCTTACAGCAATGTCAGAAGTCAACAAGATAAAGTTATGAGATCGATGTAACTAGGTTCCGAGTAATTCAGCATATTTCATACATCTGACATTTTTCTGAGGAACGGAATACTTTTTGTTGCTCCTGCAAAATGTTTGTCACATAGCCCCTTTTTGCATCTTCCGATTCAATTACTACCTAAACTAAGGACTTCAGGATAATAAGACCTGTAAACAAGAATGAAAGTAGCAGGTATATAAATTAGGATGGGTATACGTATTTCGTTAATTTACGTTTATTAGATTAGGAGTTATGCCCAAAGAATTGTTTGTTTAAGTTCTTCAGTTCTGGCTTACTTTTCTGGGTGGTTAAAATCGTCATTTTGTTTCAGCGTCCTTGCAAGATGACTCCGATTTCCTGTCTTGCGGTGGGGTGACCTGCACGGGAAAACGGGATCGCTGTTTTTTCAGGGTCATCTTGGCGGAGAGAAGCTTGACGTGTGAATTTTTTTTTAACTACTACGGGAAAAAGTGAAATTTTGTACTGTTTTATTCTTGGCGTTCCCAATTTAGAGGATTTTGCAGGAATAGGGTGTCGGTGTGGATTAAAAATGGAGTGCAGCCCTCGGAGCGCTCTCTTGCTCTTGCCTCGCAGTTACTCTGCCTGCTGTTTTGATATCTTCTGCGAGCAGAACCTTCTGCTCGACTTATTCTGTAATCATGGATTTTATAACGTAGTTGCTTCCTCAGGATTTTAAAGATGTACCCCTTTTTGTACTTTCCGACTCAGTTTGATGTAACCAATGTAAAATTCCAGTGAGACTCATAGTTTTGTCTCTTCGTGAAGCTTCCCCCGTATAGGCGACGTAATGCTCATCATAATTTTGTAGTCCAGTCCCCGCCAGGATTATGCATCACTCGTTCCGACCTACATTGCCTTCCAAGTTTGCTACCTAATCCGATGCTATGTTTCTGGCTCCAGATTTCTTCATCTATCTTCAGTTAATCCAAGAAGGAATTAATTACTATGAACACCTGCAGAATCCAAAGTTTCCAGAGATAGCCTGCTAACTCCGAGATCACCCGTCTTCATAGGTTCCGTGCCTTTCTTCGGCATATGGTTTCATCAGTCTTAACTTGGAATGTTCCTCAGTCTGTCTGCCGCAGTATTATCCTCGTTTGGATGCCTAGTAGAAATGGATTGACAATGGTCCATCGAATAAGTCTTAATGTTGATATTTTTTTTGTCTTCTAAATAAGTTTTTAGGAAGTACTTGTAAGTTTAGAATTTAAGCTTCTTTAGATGAGGTGTTAGATGTTTTAAAATAGGTGTTAACGAATAACGTTGTAATAGTTTATTGGCTTAATTGAGAGAGAAATATATGGAGTATTTTAAAGAATTGAAGGGAACCTTTCCTTTTTAGTCCAAAGGGATTTAAATTTTAAAAAATGAAAAATCTGCATAAATGTATGCATGTTTTTTCTTGACGTAGCTTTCTCTTCAAAAATCGTCTGCGTGCGTTGCACGGGAAAATAAAAAGGAATTCTAATTACAGTTCTAAATAAATAGCCAAATAAATGTGAAATTCGTAACAATATTCTCTAAAACTTTAACGAATTTTTCATTAACAAACTCAAAGATTTCATACCCAGCAATACCAACGTTGTACAGAAAAACATTTTTATCTCCAGCGCGTGAGAGCGCGTACCGAAATTTCTAAAGATATGCAGAATTTAAAATTATTTTGCGATATTGCTGCTGAACTGAATTTTATGGTTTAAGTGCGAAGAACATGGTATTTAACAAATAAAAGTAACACACAAAATGTTAAATAAACGCCCCTTTGGACGTTTTTTTTTTAAATAGAGTACTAAAATAAGAACCAGAATTTAATCTCTGATTCGGTGCTTGCATCTCTAGTAAATGCTAAATGTCTTACGATTAGTAAGGATTCTTAAATTTATTTTTTTTGGTTGAAGTTAAATTAATCAGTGCAATATTGTTAATTTTTTTTTTTATTTTTGTTTCTTTTGGAAATAGAAATGAGAGGATTTGTTAGCCGTAGGTTAGCAAGATCAGCGAAGTAGCTTCTTAACTGCATTTTATTTTTTTACGCTTTTTTTCTTTTGCTATATATATATATTAATAGATTCTGCCTATTAAATCAATATTATACCCGGTGGTTGGTAAACCCTACAGGATAAATAGCTCATTTTGTTATTCAAAAAAAGGAAAAACGAAAATGTAAGGGTATGTGTATCACAGTGCAATATGGAATTATTCATAATGGATTTACCGGTTAATTTAATCGACTAAATAATAGCACATTAGTAGTACGAATTAATTGTACTAAATGTGAGATTATTGATATTTAAATTTTGGTTTTTTTTTTAATTTCTTACCTCTCGGGAGAGTAGTGAGTAGTCAGTATTGCATCATTTCAATTGCATATATACATACCTGGTTCTAAATAAACTTAACGTAGTTAAAATTAAGAAGTGTTTGTTTGAATTCATGTCCTTTATTTTTAGTTTGTGTTCCCATGCTCTTGCAACTACAGGTGGTTTTTTTTTTACACCGCACTGCAAAAAAAAAAATTAGTATTCGGATGACTCTTTGTTAAGAGATGAAATTAAATCCTCTGAATGATTCTTTCCGGGTTTTACTCAGTCTAGGGCCAACCGTTTCAAAGTACCATCATTTTATCATTAAGAACTTAGTTGCAGTTTTGGAAACCCCAAATTTTAGTAACGTAACTTTGGTGCCGCTTGAAATACGGTGCATAATACATTTTGAATTGAAGTAATTTTGCAGACTGATTTCTTTCTTGAAAGTGACAGAATCTGTGTACAGCTCTTGCTTGTGCTTTTAAGACTGACTGGGTTTGATATTCAATAATCTTGAGCTACACTATTTCTAGGCTGTTTTCTGCTGAAATTAATAAAAAAATTGTAACTGCATAACATTGAAAAAAAGCAGGAAGTGAAGATATATCATCAAATATTTATTCACTGTGATGTAATAAATGTGTCTTCTCTACATCGTAAATATACCAACAATACTACAGACAGGCCTTAAAGCTTTGTTATAATTGCAAAGGAAACTGGAGTGCTATGAATCCTCTCTTGACCTCCTCTGTGTCCAGTGCTACTGGAATTGGGCCGTATTTTGTGTATCAAAAGCTCGAAAATTTTCAAATTTCCTCAATAGAAACTCTTTAAAAAATATAGCAAGTATGCATGAATAATCTTTAGAAAATTTCTTGCCTTCATTTCACGTGATTCATGACAAACCACAATGCTGTTGTATGCCTAAGGGGCGGTATGCCTTCGTAGAGGAATTTATGAGGAAAACTTGCTCTTGTTCATGTTACACAAGTAAATCACGGAAGTGCCCATGCCGCTAGCTAGTTCGACAGGATTTTAACGTGAGTTGAATTACAAGTTTTCACATAAATATGAATATAATATATTATTTGAGCTTAAATCAAATCCGTAAATATATTCTTAAAAACAATGGTATTTTATGAATTCCCAATTATTCTTCTTTACATTTTTCATACATTCTTTAATTTCTTCTTTATAAAAGTGCAAAAAATATTTTAAAAAATATAACTTACATCTAATACTTTTGCACGGTACTGCAGATCCACTTTCTCTTTTTACATGCACCAAAAATTCCGCTTCCAGCGTACGAATCAGAGGCAATATTTATAACGAAAATATCGACTCGATTTTGTGCAGCTTTTTTAACGCTTCAAGATTGTATTCGATTTAAGTGCTGCTTTCTTCCACTTTCCTCCAGATATTTTTGATGCAGTAAAAAAAAACTCCTCAACTAAAATACAAATGCTTAAACGAACTCAAATAATTAACAGCAATAGCATAATAGTAGGTTAAATTAATGATATAAGTGTACTCGGTAGAAAGGGCAACTATACCTTGACAATGAGAAATCAGGATTGCTACTTAGAGTTACTTGGTAGTAACTTCTGTTTTTGAAAAAAAATTACATTGATCCTTACTCTTCACAACAGTATGAACAGCAATGCTTGTAAGTTAATCTATTGATATCAGACACATCTTTAACTGCTGTTTCATGTTTAGTTTTGAATAAATAAAAACATTTCGCTCTTCAATAGGTGTTCGACCATTGAACATGATTTCAAATTTAAAATATCTCGGTAATTTTTGTCGTACGGGAATGTAACTTTTCGTGTTTTATTTTTTAGAATGAGTAAAAATAACTCCAGAGACTAGTTGTTATATAAATAAATAGATTGCATAACTTTTACAAACTTGGGTTTATAAACTGTAAGTGAAATTCCACGAATAATTTATTTAAAGCATTTTTGTGATTTGAAGTATTTGATTGCAACCAACACTTACAAAAATGAAAGGCGCGCAAGGATTTTTATGGATACAGTATATACACCAACATAAACTCATATGTGGATACTTGTTTTCTTTACAGCTGCTTTTCCAAATTGTAGTTTTCAGGTTCAGCCATTAATCATTTGTTATTCCTAGTTGCTTAAAACTAAAATGATGGTCAAATTTCTATATCTTTATATGTTCTGAGCTTTTAAATGATTCAGAGGGAGAAAATAGTGAGAATCCTGTGTTTAAGAAACCAACACTATTCTTGGCAATTATTCATTTAACTTATTTTAAAGCAAAGCGAGTACACATTAATCATAATTATCATATCATAGTTAATTGTAGTAGTTCTCGCGGTTGGTTTGTTAATTATAGTTAAAAGCCCGAAGGCTGTTTGACTTAAGGAGGTATGCTTTCCTGGAATATTACCTAATATAAAATCCAGTTCGTGTTCACGTTGCACATTTCTCTTCTCACAGAAACTAGTTCGTGCTCACGTTACACATAATTATTGTAAAGCCTCGATAGCAAGGCCTTAAGGAGGGAAACCATCTCCTTTCTTCAAACTTCGGGGGAACCAAAGTTCCACGCATTAGGAAAAAGGAGTCTCAAACAAAAAATTTAGTATCCCCTTTCTTATTTTATGTTTGATATGACATTAACTAGATGCATGTGCCAAAGTCTCATGTTTTAATTTTTATGATAATTATTTCCATGTTATAAAATTTTCAATAAGACGATAACAGATGATTTTCTAACTTTCCTGACCTTCTAGCTCAGTTCTGGAGATTAATTGCAAAGACTTACCTCGATTAGAAATAGAATCTATGACCTCTGGAACTGCAGGCAAACGCTTTTCAATTGTGCCATCAAAGCCGTCCGCTACTTTTTTTTTAGTTTCTACGTAAAATGAATGTATTTACATATACGTATATGTTAATAATATTTGAAATGGAGTACCAATAAGTTTAACATAGCAGCCTAATGATACTAAAATATAAAATATTGAAAAATATTCATATGTTGTAAATAAACTACACTTTTTCTTGCATTAAATTAAAGACAAATTTTTGAAAGAAATTCGATTGTCTTTAAATTGTACCCCCTCTTTCAAGATAACACTGGCTTTAACTGGATCCCTTTTTTTTCTCCAACGGTTTTCAATTTTTTATCTCTTTTGCTTTTATTCCACTATAATTAGTTCCCTTTCCCTAAGCTCCGAACTCGCTTCACTTTAATTAACACATTACTTAACCCAACGTTGTTGTTATTAACTTAAGTTTAATTCCTATTAACTTAATATTGGTTTATGTCATTGCTCATTGTCAGACTAAGCAAAAGTTCGTGAATCACAAAAAAAAATTCAAAAATCGCGCACAATGTAATTAAAAATAAATAATTTTTAAAGAGGATAAAATTTGATACCCGCTTCAGCTTTGTACCAAATAAAAACAACAAACTACAGCATACTGACGAGGAAAAAGCATATTTCCACGCACCGGCAGTGTAATGCCTTTATAGATCAGTACATCCTTCATTATATGCACACATTTTTGCTTTTATTCAGTAGAATAACGTGTTCTCTGTATGTCACAAGCTTGTTTTTTTAATTCGGTAAACATACAAATTCGAGTGAAAGCAGATTTAATCGAAAATACATATTATTTTAATACAATGATTTTTATAAAATGTCATACAAATTTTTGAAATAGTTATATTTGATTTTTTAAGCGATGTTTCATCTTCAGAATATTCATCAACTCCAGATTATGAGTCCTGATTTCTTACTCCATACAGCAATTCCATGTAAGAATAATGAATTATTTTTTTTTCTTTCCCTGAAACTGGATTGAATATTTTTTTTACATTTTCTGGAAAAGTCAGTAAATAAATAAATCTCTGGTCACTGGGAAGAAGATTCAATCTATATATTTTATGTGCCGTATTACTGAGGATGCATTGTTTTAGCTTTTGTTCTCATTTCAGGCTTTTAAGGCTATTCATTTCGGGCTAATAAGAGGTATGGGAAGACGACACAGTCCGCCAGAATAGTCGCCTACACATTAATATTGAAACGATACTGTGCTGCAAGTAATCGGGTTCTGTGTGGGTTGTCTATAGCCTACATGTGAGCGCAGTACGCATTGAAAAACACTTAAGGTGAAAAGGTAGCTTCATTAAAGAACAAAACAGAACTGAGAAACTGCCGCAGTTTCGTTAAGAAAATATTGTGCAAATGCGACACGTCGTGGATGATCTTCCGGCTACAACAAGATGACAGGGATGTAAATCCTTGCTGTGGGCAGAACGTAACAGACAGTTGACCTAGATGATCTGGCAACAGCGGCAAGTAGT
Source organism: Stegodyphus mimosarum (assembly GCA_000611955.2). Taxonomy (NCBI): domain Eukaryota; kingdom Metazoa; phylum Arthropoda; class Arachnida; order Araneae; family Eresidae; genus Stegodyphus; species Stegodyphus mimosarum. Next base: position 445,620 of record KK112641.1, on the reverse strand, counting down.
TGTATACTGGTTCCGGGATTTCGTTCCACAGCATGTGACAGTCCCTCTTCCAATACGGGTGTTCGTGCTGTTCGTGGCAGTCTGGTATCCTGCGAAAGATTCACGTTCTGATGCACCCGAATATAGGTAATTTGATTAGTGCCTGGTATGATATCTCTCGAAACAACTATGCGACAGAACGTCCATTTCCGTTAATTAGGCCATAGACGAAGCTATTCTCCGTCAACTCGGTGTTCGAGAGACGATTCATGTTCACTGCATTCAGTCGGCGTCCGAGATGAGGAAGCACTCATGCGACCTTGAGGTGTCGCCATATAGAACCTATCCGTTTCCGCCCGTGTTTTGATATGTAATTTTGATTCCTAACGATGTTCTCTATTTTTTTTCCAACTTTGTAAAAGAAGTTTTTAGACACACTGTAGTCTTGAATTGCCAAAATGGCAGCTCATAAATTTAAATGAATCTGTAAGCCCTTATTTCCAAAACGATAAAAGATGCTGAATAGCTGTCATCTTCATCTTATTTCACTAAACTATAATTTCAAATCTAAGTCTTGTCAATCATTTACATTAGAGTATTCTTTTGAGGAAAATAAGCAAAGCAGTTTATAGCGCATCACTGAGAGGTACAGTGGTTAGCGATGATAGCTACCGTATCATTGGGTCAAGGTTCGAGTCCGGAAGAAGGCATGGATCATTCTAAGTGCATGTACTGCCTGTATGACATGCGGAACTCAAAATACCAGTAAGCCGAAAGTCCTCTCGAGAGACATGGTATCAGAAGACGAGGGATGGGAGACCCTCGGGTCCGTCACCTAGGCTGCTTTCTGTCATAATTATGACGTGACTTCACTTTTCTCACAGGAATAGTTATGTCGTTATTTGTGGTGCCTCCTGGGTAATGTTCTAGGCGATAAGGCAGCTAAATGACTGTGGGTACTGGCCATTCCAGACGAATGCATTAATCTGAAAATGTTCGCCCATTTGCAACAACAGTTTGTTGTGTTTTTCAAAAGACATATGTTCTAGCTGGTAACCATCTGGCTTCACATTTAGCCCGCGTAAAAAAGTGACAACAAGTAGCTGTATATTATTAAAAACTTTGGCTTAAATAAATATAAAACCAACAAGTATTTTCTTTGAAAATTTGACTTTTCTCTGCAGTTGATTATTGGTACAATTTACAGCCATTTAATCTTATAATGGACGTTATGTATGAAATACAATAATTTAGAAAGGGTCGTTTTTGTTAATGCTGTTCATGCTTGGCATATAAATAAAAGAATATATATTTATCATGTATCTTTGGAGTTTTCTTGTATATTTAAATGAAAATTTCTTATAGAAATAGACATTTCTGTTATTATATTATTCAGTTATGTCTTTATAGGTATTTATAATTATATTTTTTGCGTTAGTTTAGACATTTCTGTTATTATATTATTTAGAAATGTCTTTATAGGTATTTATAAAAACATTTCTGCATTTTTCGTCTACTTTCGTCTCCGGAATCGGGAAAATTTTTTTCATTTTATTTCGGACTTTAATTTTTTTTGCGTAACTTTAATGCTTTTTGCGTGAAGTATATTATCATGTGAAACCATTATTTTATCACAATCTAAAATTCAGAAATTCAGATGATAATAACTAGTATTTTAAACGAAAATAAGATAAATTTTCTAAGAAACATTTCAAATGAGTCAAAAAACTTAGTTTCCAGCCATAGCAACTGTTTTCTGATCTAAGTAAATACATACCCTAAAATATTATTACAAAGATATGTTATATTCTAAATTTGACACGCACCAGTTGTTAAGGTGCTAAAATCGCGCAACAGATGTTAGGTGCTAAAAGTTAAATACTAACTGTTGCGATAATTAGCCTACAATAATATCAAAAACCAAAATTCATTGCGTTGTGTATAACTAACCCGAACAACCCCTAAGACCAAGCAGGAGTACTGGTGTTAAGATCATTCACACAAGTCATCATAAGAAAAAACTCTGAATCAAATATATATATATAACCAAGGATATTTATTGCAGCATTAAAGGAAGACACTCAATCTTTCAACTTAAATTTCTAGATCTATGGTGTGTTCAGGTGACAACTATTTAAAATAATGCATTTAGAATTATAATATATATATTGCTAATTTCAAATATGCACCGAGATGAATTAATCAAAAATTTACACCGTAAAAATTAATATTAAATTTTCATATGCAGTTATCAAACTCTGCTGGCCAGCATAAAAATACACAGGAATTTAATGAATCACCGAGCATGGTGTCTTTACCAATATTGATAGAGATTACTTAGTTCAAGAAATTTCTTAATTTACTCAGGTAAAAATTACATACATCAATTTAGCAATCCCTTAGGCAGTTAGAAAAATATTACATACTCATGTAGACCCGTTGGAGAAAAATGATTACATTTATTCCTACATTCAATTACTCAATTAAAGGTAAAGTAGAATTTAAATTTTTAATCGTTCCTTAATTTGCAAAAGTTAAAGTTAATTCTCAACCAAAAATAGTAACAACTTAAAGTAAAAAGGTAAAATTTAGATAAGTTAACAAATTTAATATCCTGTCTTAATTCATTATATAAAAATTTTAAATTTCGAACCAAGTTAAAGTTAAAAGTCCTAAATAGATTAATAGTGCAGCAGTTGCTTAAATACACAGCCTGGATTTAAGATCCAGCAGAAAACCTTTGACTAAAAGTTAAATAGAATTTAATTGGAAATTAAATACATATACAATTACTCCTTACTTTAAGAATTCATTACTGGAAAATTTTTCTTCAATTAATCAAATCTCTTAAAAAAAATTTTAAATTACCATATTACTTAGGAAACATGTTCACGGAATTTAAGTCGCAAGCTGTACTAAATTTCAGGTGAAATTAACAATCAAAAGGTTGAACTCACTTGAAGGGAAGAAGTGAAAATTTAATTAAGCATTAACTCATCTTATAGATTTTTTTTTCCGGATGTCCCATTCATAACAGGTGTTGAACAAGGCTCTGCCGACGACCAGTTCTTCGCAGATGTTGAACGAGGGAGTCCGGCGAGAAATCTGGACACTTGGATCAGACACTATGAAGATGGTAAAGTGCATTCGTGCAGCAAAACAAGAGCTCCTAAAGGTTCCTCCCTTTTCCGTCTATTCTCATCCAGGCGAGTTGATGGTAGTACTCGGATCTAAGTGACCGATCATGCAGGATCCGGATAACGGGATTCAAGTTGCATCCACTAGACTGCGAGAAGTCTCTTCAACGTATTAATTCGATGAGGAAAAACAACATTCTCGACTCCAACACGGGGATGGTAAAGTGCGGAGGAGTAAACTTCAAGTGTTTTTTTAGATGTTCATCTTTATCTTATTTCCCATCTCCGGCTCTTCCAGAGGAAGAAAAAATAACGTGCTTCTACAGCTGCGAATCCAAGGCAAAAAGGGCTGAGCATGGCCTTGCATGACGATTTCAATCGTCCAGAATCCAGAATTTTCGAAAATCACCAAATTTGGTGAATTAGTATGCAAATCTCGCCAAACACAAAACAGTGCTGCGAAAACTTAGTTTTTCCTTCTTCACACCAAAAAAAATTCCACCCTCGCCACCCCCTTCGCCAACAAGGAGGGGTGAGGGAAAGAATGCGACAAACCTACCACTCCCCTACCACGCAACCGGACGCAGTACATGACCTTGACGAGAAAGTGCCCAAAACGACGCTTATAGCAGAATAAATTTTTAGACACGAAATTCAACAATTTTAGCAATTAAATGGGCATAATTCTCCAACGGGGCGACGTACAGTCATGAAAGTAGGTTCATAAGAAGGGTAAATTTTTTCTCTTTAAGAGGTATAAATTTCAACCATGTGAATAAAAAGGAAGTATTTTTAAATTTCAAATATTACGCAGAAAGCAACCGATTTCCCATTGTCTCCTTTCCCGAAAGCTAATACTGTCGAACGCGTAACGTAAGAATGAGAACTCTGTTTAACTCGCATAAAAATAATTGATTCAATAACATAAGCAATACAATTCGTGAAGAAAAATTTAGAATAAGCATAAATTAATGCATATAATTTACTCACTCAATAATTAATTAACAAATAACTGCAATTAACTACACATTAATCCATAATTCTAAACTAACCAAAAATCACTACATAACATCCCTCCCCCAACCGGGAAAAAAAATTTTTGGCGAGCCAAAAATTTTTAATAAAGGAGACAAGGGCAAAGGGTTTACAAACGAGTTATATATTGCAAGAATACCAGAATGTCAGTGAATCCCAATTGTCAATAGTAGACGAGAAAAAAAAACAAAACACCCCTAACAGCGTTCAATATGCCTGAGCCTCAGGAGGTCTGTCTGACAATCGTCAAAGAACCAAAATTGAAAAGCGTTGACAAACAGCCATGACACACCCCCAAAAAAATAAAGTGTAATATGTAATAATGTTAGATAACATCCCCCCATACAAATGCTACAATAAGAGTATACAATGCAAATAAGAGTACATATAAAATACAATAAACACCTAAACGTTATATACTGGTGCAAGGTGTCGAATACAAAAACAGGAGCTATACAGGTGCTCCACACACAAAAACATATTTTTTTTTCAATGCAAGTAAAACAATCCTAAAAAAAAAAAACACTATAAGTTGTATACCATTGCATACAAGCCCTGAGTCTCCATTTGCTAAAGAGACAAAACACTGAACCAATTCCAAGTTCACAACCACCGCTTTCCCCAAAATGAAATACGAGAAAGGTGGAATAAAACAAAACCGCAACTATACAGCGCCGAAGTAACTCACAGAATCCCAGTCAAAATATAATTGGTAGTGCTGCAATCAAAAAAAAATAAATGGAAGAACTAACGAGGAGTGTTGAGAAAAAACAATCTTGTCAAAATTAACCGAAAGAATCCCAAGCGCTTAAGATCTGGGAGAAGACAAAAAAACAAATTTAGATTTTAAATGAAGTGAGCTAAAGGGGCCAGCCCTGATAACCCAAAAAAAAACGAGCTATAGAGACAAGAATGTTGATTACCAAGACCACAAGATAATACCTCACATGCTCAGACATGTAAACAAAATTTCTCTAAGCAACACACGACCAAGGATACTAAAAGTAAAACCAAGAGAACCTTCAAACATGTGCATACCACTGTACAAAGAAAACCAATTAAAGAAATCGAAAAAAAAAATTAATCCATAATTCTAAACTAACCAAAAATCACTACATAACAGATATATTATTAACTACTTCACATAATTTTAACGAATTTTACCCGGAAGGATATTCTCTCCTTCCTTCCTGACTTTTATCCAAAACTTAAAAAAAGAAATGGCTTCTAGGTAATGCAACTGAAAAACATTTCCATTCATATGTACCAGCCAGCGACGTAGAGATAAATTATTTTTCTCGTGAGAATTTAATTCCCAGAGTTATGACACAAAAATTAGATAAGAACTTCATTCTAAGACATTTAAAAAAATTAAATATTCACAGGGTCTCAAAAATATGCTTGGGTATTATACAGGGGAAATTATGCCCTTTGTATTTCAAAGAAAATCTTTATTTCCGGATCTTTAGAAGTGTTCTATTTGCAGCAGGTGTAGAGACATGATTAAAAGGTAAATAAATATCTTACCCTTTTCTGGTACAGTATTACAAAACGAAACTCATGCTTAAAAGATGAGTGAATTTAAATTTAAGATTGTTTAAGCATTTGATTTATTTAGAATAAAGGAAAAGTGCGGGTGCTAAAATGTGCTGTTGGTCATTTAAAACAATAGTTTTAGGTATTGCTAACTTTAAAGAAAAGATAAAATTTGACACCTTGTGAGAATGTTTACGAATACTTTGGTAGACGTTGAGATTGTATACTTTTTTCATATGCAAAGTATGGAATCTTTGTTATATTAGAATCAGTCAAGTTATTAACTACTGTTTAAATTTGCCGATCCCCAGGTGTATATGAGTGAGATGATTGATAAACTCTGAACTGAGGTGAAAATAAATAAATCTCTCTTAAATAAACAATAACTCTTTTTATGTAAACTTTGCATGTTTATTACGTAAATTTTGCAACGTATTTTGAACGTTTTTATTCAAGTCTGGCAGGATTAAAAGGTAAAACAGAGGAATGTTGAGCCTCTAATCAGCGCAGAGCAGAAATTTCAATCTCTTTGCAAAAGATTTCCTGTGTAATGAATTTAAGGCATCAAAACTTACATATGAAACGTATTTGTAGCAAAAGCTATTCCCTAAAAAGATTGTTGCATTTCTGCACGCTATAGAAGTGACGTCAAATCTGTTTACAGACTGAATAATTTATGCACAGTAAAATAAGACTGCCAGCACGATTTTAGGCAATTTTGATATTCTGAGAGGTGATTAGAAACTTGAAAATTTCGGGATTTGCAGGAGTCCAAAGATATTACTCATGCAAAGAATCAGAAATAAATGTACTCATAAACCCTACTGCTATTTCTATTATGAGTGGCATCTAATGTAGAATAACAAAATCTGTATGCATATCCAAGAAACGTACACAAGAACCCAGAAAGTTATGAGGGTAAATGCAATACCGTTGCACTGCATCTATTTTTGTACCTCATAATTCGCACACTTGAAAGAAAGTCAACGAAATCAAGTTCTGAGCAATATACAATACCGACGAATATAAAAATGCGTCAATATAAACACAGAGTTTAACAAAAATAAAAACTTCTTACGGGTCCTAAAGATTTTCTACAAAGAAATTTGCAAAAATCAGCAAGAGCAATAACTAAAGTGGTCAAGTCTACAATACAATTTGAGTGCAATATGATCTTAGAATACAGCCTTATTATAAAGCAATCAGTGTATTCATAACAGATGAAGAACAAATTAAGGCAATTTCGCAGCAACTATAACCGGCACCGAAAAATAAATTACAATCAACAGTAAAAATGAGCGCAAAAGCCATTATTAACTGAAAGGCATAAATAATCGTAAAAACCAAATACTAAATCAGTCAGTCGTGGAAAATACACTAATCAGAAACCTCCGCCATTATAGTGGGAGGTTTTATTTGTTAGCAGAGGAATTGTGGTAACGCAGACATCGACCAGATGTACATGTATGATTGAATTTATTTCTACGAAATATTTAACAACTCGCAGCTCCCAGAGTGCTCTCCCATCTTCCGACTGAGGAACCCAGTGAGTTAAATAAAGCTGCAGAAAAAATCCCAAAAACCTAAGAGTGTTTCAATTTAAAAAATTCATGAATAAGATATGGTCGTAATTTAGTGATGGACGTCATCATTTACAGCTTCAGTAAGCAGACCAAGAGCGCTGATAAGACAAAAGATTTAATTAGTGAGAAACAAGGTATTAGATATTTATCATATTATGTTAACAAAACGTGTTAGCTACAATACGAAACCCAACATAAACTTCACAGAAGAAACACTAAACCGCGTAGCACATGTAATCCTTCTGAAACATAATGAAAAAGCTGAAGAAAGTGACACTCTGGAAAAGAATTCTTAGAAAGGAAATCAAAAGTGTGTTTACCATATTTGCACTTTACGCTCAGGGAAACCGACTTAGCTTTAAAAGGCTTCTCACGACATTAGGCACTAGAATTACAGATGACTTTCTTATCTCACTTATGACAAAAGGCAGATTCTTTTCTGTTGGAAGATTTATTTAACGAATGTTTAAGCCTGCTATATTCCGAGATAATCTCAAAATAAGAAATATTGTCGTACTTTCCAAAAAAAAGACAAAGATCCACAGGATACATTCCCAGACTTTAAATGAAAGCTTAATCACTTTACAGATACCCTTAATTACATTGGGACAGGCGAAAGTGAAACCATTAAAAGTGAATATCCTCGGCACTATATCCGTTATAAGACGAATATCAAATCTTCTATAAAATTTCACGCTGATGAAAGCTGTAGAATTTGAGTTTACGGAGCACTCAGAACGGGAAGTGATGCTAGAATGGGAAATGATTAGGAGAAGTTTATGTGAAGAGTTGGTCAGAAGAATACAGAATAATTGTCAGAAAATATAGAAATTAGAAGTTTGTGTAGTTAGCGGATGTAAGACCTAGGAATTTGATCTCAGCTATAAAGAAATTTTAGAACTAGCAGTACCGAGTAGACTCGGACAGCTTATAAGGCATTTCTCCCGCTTTCTTCGCATGCTTTCGTATAGTGGTCAGCACGCTCGGCGCGTAATCCAGAGGTCCGTGGTTCGAGTCCGGGCGAAGGCTTTGCTCATTTTTCCTGTTTCCTGCTTTCAAAAAATACCTCATGTCACAAGCTTATGTAAAAATATTACATAATTTGGAATGCTCAATATAAATTCCACGTAAGCTTATCAACCACGCAAGCAATAAATAAAATCATAAAAATTATTTACAGCGATAAGTTCAAAAACCTGTACTATGTTTAGAGCTTAAGAAAACATTTGAGTTCTTATAGTGCCCTGCTGCTGTTAAAGCTGACAAACAATGTCACGAAATGTCATATTCTACTAACTAACCTCTAGTAATCCATCAAAGCGTAAAAGCGCAATATTGCAGAATAACGCCAACGCAGAAATGAAACAAAATGGGCATCCACAGGTTCGTGCTTTTGAGCTGAACTGTAAATACCCTCAACAGCATCCTAAAATGTGAATGGCGAGATCACACCAAAGAAATAACGTTAGCTGACAACTCTACTTTAATTTCCATTCAGAGAGCAAAAGATCTGCTGAAAGAAAATGGGAAAAACATATTAAAACGGTCTATGGTCAGCATATATGGTTATATCACAAGGGAGAAAATTCGAAGTCACTTATTATTACTGACTAGATCTATATTATTACTGGCCTACATATTACTGACTAGATCTGGTATCAAAATATGGAGAAAATGCACTGCTTTTTCAAACTTTAAGCACGCGATGCAAATTGTGAGCTTCGAAATACATGCTTCAATTTCACAGAATAGAACTCATTGTGGTTGAAGTAGGGAATATGCAAATGCAGTATGATGCTATATGCTTCACGAAAGTGCAAATTAGGCATTAGATGAAGACGACGCCCATCAAAAGCCTTTGTGCAGATAATTGTAATTCTTGAAAGAAATTTTTCAAAGAAAATTCTCGTGCTTTATTGGAAAATATCAGTTATGGCTCAGAAAGCAAAAGACTGCAGGATTATTGATGCTGTCGTATTTTCGACCGGCTTGAAGCAGGGTAGTAAATTTAAAATGTTGCAATTTTCTTTGGTAATAACCATCTGTAATTACTCGTCTTTGCAAGTAATTTCAAACGAATGTTTCAGCTAACCGGAGTCCTGTTACCTGTCTTTCAATGGTTCATTCTCTGATAATACGTATATGCCTTCATTAGGTGAGCGCAATCGACTAGCGATCGCGTCTTCTGTAAGATCAGTGGTTCTACTAGGAAGATCACTATTGCTTTTACAGTGAGGTGAAGACTACCCTTAAATGAACTGTAGCTTAGGTTACCGCGGCTTGAGTTACCATGAATTTGTGTCCCTTTGCCCGCCAAAGATAGAGGAGCACGATTGAAATAAAATCGTCAGCATGCGAAATGGAAAGTGCTTGGATGATCCAAAGCATTGTTCGTGGACCTGTCAAGTTTTCTTTGAATCTCAGTAATAAGATAGTGAATATCTAGAGAAAAATAGAACACTGAAATAACCCAGTAATATAATTGAAAACCCTACCTTCAGTGCTAGCTATATAATTATATGAGTACTATTTCTTTGCGCTCTTTGCATCTAACTGCATTATTCTAATTAAAGAATACAATAATATTTGAAATATTTGAAAATCAAATAGCTGATTAGAGACTATATATCATTATTTTTATATTTTAACGCACATTTATGACAACTGAATTTATGCTTTCAGTTACGGGCCCAATGCCCAGAAGAAGTCTCAAGCAGTGTATAGTAAATGCGGTAAACAGTTTATATTAAAAATCGATTAACAATGATTCTTCACTTTTTTTGGTTACACAGTGTTTAATTAAAAATTGCGGCTGCTTATCTAAGACTTGGGCTTGTTAAAAAACTGAACAATCAAAATTATTATACAAGGAAATTCAAGGTCGAACCATTGCTCATTAAACAGGATTTTAAAACATAATACTTTTGGACTTTCATTTGCGATTACAACAAAGTGGATTTCAAAGGACGGAAAGCAACAGGAACTGTAAGACTTCTATTGGAAAATAACCAAATAGGAACTAGGACTTATGCGAAAGTATATACAACTGCTATGGAGATATGGAATAGGACATGCTGGGAAACTGCTATGGAGATATGGATTAGGGAATGCTGGGAAAGCTACAGGACAGAGTGGTGCTCATCAGGCTCCATTATTACCTCGACAATTCCAGTGGTATGCTCAAGCACCAGTGTGGGTTCAAGGCTGACCATTCAACTGAGCATGCACTCTTCACGCTTTTAGACGTAATTCACATCAACAGATAAGAAAACACGCAAACAGCGGTCATTTCCCTGGACGCGAAATGAGCCTTTGTTATGTAGTGATTTTTGGTTAGTTTAGAATTAAGGATTAATGTGTAGTTAATTGCAGTTATTTGTTAATTAATTATTGAGTGAGTAAATTATATGCATTAATTTATGCTTATTCTAAATTTTTTCTTCGATTTTTGGTTAGTTTAGAATTAAGGATTAATGTGTAGTTAATTGCAGTTATTTGTTAATTAATTATTGAGTGAGTAAATTATATGCATTAATTTATGCTTATTCTAAATTTTTCTTCACGAATTGTATTGCTTATGTTATTGAATCAATTATTTTTATACGAGTTAAACAGAGTTCTCGTTCTTACGTTACGCGTTCGACAGTATTAGCCTTCGGGAGAAGGAGACAATGGGAAATCGGTTGTTTCTGCGTAATATTTGAAATTTAAAAATACTTCCTTTTTATTCACATGGTTGAAATTTATACCTCTTAAAGAGAAAAAATTTACCCTTCTTATGAACCTACTTTCATGACTGTACGTCGCCCCGTTGGAGAATTATGCCCATTTAATTGCTAAAATTGTTGAATTTCGTGTCTAGAAATTTATTCTGCTATAAGCGCCGTTTTGAGCACTTTTCTCGTCAAGGTCATGTACTGCGTCCGGTTGCGTGGCAGGGGAGTGATAGGTTTGTCGCATTCTTTCCCTCACCCCTCCTTGTTGGCGAAGGGGGTGGCGAGGGTGGAACTTTTTTTGGTGTGAAGAAGGAAAAACTAAGTTTTCGCAGCACTGTTTTGTGTTTGGCGAGATTTGCATACTAATTCACCAAATTTGGTGATTTTCGAAAATTCTGGAGCCTGGACGATTGAAATCGTCATGCAAGGCCATGCTCAGCCCTTTTTGCCTTGGATTCGCAGCGTTAGAAGCACGTTATTTTTTTCTTCCTCTGGAAGAGCCGGAGACGGAAAAGGGAGGAACCCTTAGGAAGATAAAGATGAACATCTAAAAAGAAAAAAAAATCACTTGAAGTTTACTCCTCCGCACTTTACCATCCCCGTGTTGGAGCCGAAAATGTTGTTTTTTCCTCATCGAATTACTACCATCAACTCGAGTACTACCATCAACTCCGGAAAAGGGAGGAACCCTTAGGAGCTCTTGTTTTGCTGCACGAATGCACTTTACCATCTTCATAGTGTCTGATCCAGGTGTCCAGATTTCTTGCCGGACTCCCTCGTTCAACATCTGCGAAGAGCTGGTTCGGCAGAGCCTTGTTCAACACCTGTTATGAATGGGACATCCGGAAAAAAAAATCTATAAGTTGAGTTAATGCTTAATTAAATTTTCAACGCTTCAAGTGAGTTCAACCTTTTGATTGTTAATTTCACCTGAAATTTAGTACAGCTTGCTACCTAAATTCCGTGAACATGTTTCCTAAGTAATATGGTAATTTAAAATTTTTTTAAGAGATTTGATTATTTGAAGTAAATTTTCCAGTGATGAATTATTAATGTAAGGAGTAATTATATGTGTGTTTAATTTCCAATTAAATTCTATTTAACTTTTAGTCAAGGTTTTTCTGCTGGATCTTAAATCCAGGCTGTGTATTTAAGCAACTGCTGCACTATTAATCTATTTAGGACTTTTAACTTTAACTTGGAATGTAATTAAAATTTATATATAATGAATTAAGACAGGATATTAAATTTGTTAACTTATCTAAATTTTACCTTTTTACTTTAAGTTGTTACTATTTTTGGTTGAGAATTAACTTTAACTTTTGCTAATTAAGGAACGATTAAAAATTTAAATTCTACTTTACCTTTAATTGTGTAATTGAATGTAGGAATAAATGTAATCATTTTTCTCCAACGGGTCTACTTGAATATGTAATATTTTCTAACTGCCTAAGGGATTTGCTAAATTTATGTATGTAATTTTTACCTGAGTAAATTAAGAAATTTCTTGAACTAAGTAATCTCTATCAATATTGGTAAAGACACCATGCTCGGTGATTCATTAAATTCCTGTGTATTTTTATGCTGGCCAGCAGAGTTTGATAACTGCATATGAAAAGTTAATATTAATTTTTACGGTGTAAATTTTTGATTAATTCATCTCGGTGCATATTTGAAATTAGCAATATATATATTATAATTCTAAATGCATTATTTTAAATAGTTGTCACCTGAACACACCATAGATCTAGAAATTTAAGTTGAAAGATTGAGTGTCTTCCTTTAATGCGGCAATAAATATCCTTGGTTATATATATATTTGATTCAGAGTTTTTCTTATGATGACTTGTGTGAATGTTTTTATCACCAGTACTCCTGCTTGGTCTTAGGGGTTGTTCGGGTTAGAAATACACAACGCAATGAATTATGGTTTTGATATTATTGTAGACAAATTATTGTAACAGTTAGTATTTAACATTTGGTACCACAGAACATTTGGTGCCGCGATATTAGTATATAACACCTTGCACTAGCTGTGATGGCCCCATATCAATAACTGTTTGGAATCTCTCAACTGACCGATTTCCATTCGTCAGCTACTGCATAGCTATCTAAAAGGAAGTCAAATGCAAATTCCCCTGGACAGAGGGATGATTTGGAAGAAACTTGAGAAGGGGTGCTGTGAGAGATCTTGTCTTGGATTGATCATCTGGAACATCATGGTCAACACTGTCTTCTCTCTATTCGATAACAAAGAGAGAGTCTCGCTCATCGCCTACGCGTATGAATTTCTGCTCATTGTAGCAGGCCGTAATAACCTAGAAAGACGAACCGAAAAGTATCCAGATGTTTGGGAAAGAGTACATAAGCTACAGCTCTAGGTTCCCAAGACACAGGCACTTACCATAGATTCTGGACTTCCGCTGCGCAGGAATCCCTGCCTCAGACTCCTGGGCTTATCCATCAAATGTATCAAGGAACTCAAGTACCTAGGAGTAGTCCTGGCTAATAAACATTTCTGGCAGCACCATATCTCCTTACTGAAAGGGAGGATTAATGCTTTTATTAGCAGTATGCGTACCCTCAAACTCAATGCGATAGCGAATCCCGGAAAAGCTACTGATGCTATGGTAAAAGGTAGTAGCGGAACGATGTACGCAGCAGCACTCTGGAGTAATACTATCATAGCCCATATGAAGAAATCACTACTTACACTACAGATACAACATTTTCTTATAGTCTTCACAGCATACCTTGCTGCTTAGACAGCAGCCCTTAAGATTGTAACAGACGTAACTCCACTAGATATATTAATCGAAGAAAAAGCGGCTATAGTAAATGTTCCCTGCTCGCAACGAACCAAGAGTCTTTAGCAGCAAGTAGGCTATAAGCAACATAAACCTCATCTTTACAGTTTTGTCGAGACCATTCACCTTAACAGGACACTGCAAATCAGTGGGCTAGAAGGTATATACACGGATAGCTCAAAAACACCATAAGGCACTAGGAGCAGGTTTTTGTGTTTTCATAGATAGTGACGTAACACATATATGGGGGTTTGAAATGGTGGGATTGAAAACTCCGTCTTCCAAATTTAACAGCCATAAAAAACAAAAGTAACGGGACCAGGTCTCGTGTCTACATTGGATCTATAAGATTTTTTCCGAAGTGTCACTGGAACGTCAACCAATGAGCAATTATCTGACAGAGTATGTTACGGGGCATGGGCCTTTTCTTCATTATCTCAGAAGCTTTGACCTCAAAGAGGATAGCGGCTCCCAGAATGGGAAGGAGGGTCACCTAAACCACTTTCCCCTGCCCATATTTTGCAAACATCAGGCTAAAATAACCAAGCATAAGCTTCTATATACAATGGTTCCAAAACTTGAAACATAATAGGGTTGCTCGATAGAAGCTAAAATCTGTAATAGATGACTGTGCCTGAAAATATTCCTAGAACACGAGCATAGCCATTAAAAGTTTTCACTTGTCAGACTACTCATTTTGCTTTAGACACTGTGAAACACTCATCCTCTATGGCTCTCTGCAATTCTTAAGCATATTGCTTCATTACTATCACTGCAATATTATTAAATTTGCTGCATACTGTATTGTTCATTTCTGCTTCATACTGGCATTTTACAGGAGATTGGACTCATTTTTTTACATTTGTATTTTGTATTTAGTATAACAATGTTTACACATTTAAATATCTTGAATTTTATGTATTCATCTTTAGTATTTATATTACATAGTCGCTTATGCATATCCTGCGTAATACATACATCCCGCATTTATATTTAGTATTCGCATATTTCATTGTGCATTTACATTTCGTTCAAGTTTTAATCTGTATATACATGTAATCTGTGTATATGAATTAATCCTTATTTACTTGATTTAATAAATGCCGCCTGATGTGTCGGCCTGGCCTCGGGTCAGTGGTCTAACAGATACTGGTTGACATCTTCTGGATTGGTAACCATTCGACACGGATGTTAGAAATATACCTGGGTAGAGAGCCAACTCAGCGGTTTACATCACTAACACCATACTAGCTGGACGACAGCAAATCCAGCATCATACCGTGAAGCTCTTTCGGGTTCCATTGAATAAAACTGGAAATAAATTATATGAGAAGAAATAAATACTTGAAAAAAGGAATAGAACAGGCATACTGAAAAATGTTCCTGAAGGAAAATCCATTACATGGTTACAAGTGGATACATAAGACTAAAAGGATCTTAAGATAAGTCTCCCGTCATTAAAGATAGACTGGTAGCTCTAAAATACCAGTAAAAATATGGCTCCGACTATGATGAAGTATTTGGATCTGTAGCCAAGCCAGTTACTTTGAAAATACTTAGGGGAGCAGGAAAAAGAAAAATGCGAGAGCGACTCTATGACATCCAGTCACCATATTGAAATGAAGATTCAGGGGAGGATATATACATCAAGAAGCCTTCCAGATTTGAAGAATATGCTAAGATTAAAGTTTACAAAATTGTAAAGAGCTTATAGGACTAAAGAAAAGGGCAGATGAAAGGAATATAAGAGACTGAACAAATGTCTCCTAGGTAAAGAATGTCAAGGAAAAAAATTATCCTTATTTGTAAACAAGATAGGATAAAGGAGGATTTGTCTATATTACTGTACGTGTGGCTGATGTGGTTGTTGCAAAAAACGCAGAAAATTGACTTGAAATTTTTGAAATCGAAATCGATAAATAAATCACGAAGAAAAATATAGGAGAGCTTCACAACTATTTAGGCTTACACTTCGGTGACAATGACGTAATCTTCTAATACAAGGGCCAATCAAGCTACATTCCTACAAACTGAAAAGTATCATACTGGCGCATTGAATTGTAAGACATATGCTTTTCTCATTAATCCAGGATATTGTAAATAAAAGAGAGATTCAAAGGCTCTCATTAAGAAAGTAAAAGTGCAGTAGGATTATTACTTTACCTGATAGTTAATACTAGACCTGATCACAGCTGCTGTTTTCATCTTATCCAGAAGAATGCTGAAACCTATCAAAATCAAAAGATTTTTAAGTATTTTAAATTTAATAACAATCTTAAAGAGCATGTAGGAGATGTAAAGGAAAGTAAAAACTACAACTCTCTATTATGATATGTGGGTGTAAAATGAGAAAACGACTGTGTGAAGTGGATATCATAGCTCTTGCCGAAGCAACGGAAGAAACAGTCCGGCTTAAAACACTTTTAACAAGATTTCCATAAAAAAGAAATTTTTGACATTTTCTATAAGGTTTTAATTAAACTTGCATTAACATGTTAAATAAGGACATAAGCAGTGGGACCATTAGACATAGACACAAAATATCATTTTGGGAAGCATCTTCATACTGATAAGAATTACCATGACAAGTATCTTATTTATTTCAGAAAGGTTTGCAGACATTTGGCTAAACCCTCAGACCCAAACAAACTAAAAACTTGTAAGTAGAATCTTAGAATGTGTTAAAAGTGTAATTTCGCATTATATTAATTAATTGTTGTTTGTGTATATTTCAAGGTACGTTAATTTTATTAAGAATTCATCATTGAGAAGTACTGTTTTTGTTTACAGTATTTTAACCATGAGGAGCGATAACTGATACTCTTTTCCGCGTCTGATCAAATCGCACTATGCGTGTATGTATGTTTTTGGCTCTCTGCTGACTACTGCATTGAAAGATTTTAGAATGTATAACTTGCTGTAGTAAATATGCCTTTCTTATTCCCTTAATAAAACGTAACCTGCTGTGCCTCAATTTGTGCTTCACTAATAACCCGGCTCCTATTTAATGCGACTTCTAACGTCAATAACCAACAAAAACCCAAAATCACCAAACGCCAGGGCAACTGTTACGGCAAGTGAAATGAGAGTTTCAGTGCTATTGGATGAGCTGCCAATAGTCTGTCTCTCTAACTCACATTCTCACTCACTGTTTAAGCTTGTCTAATTTTCATTTCTGGTGGAATCGCTGGAGAAGCAGAAGTTCTGAAAAAACTAACATGAAAACTAACGCGTTACGTAGCATACAGTTTACGACACTAATGCTCGTATTTAGTCACAAAGGTCAATATTTCGATACAAAATACAAAGGGCAATATTTCGACACGCGAAATACATGACAAGTAACGGATACTTGTATCTTGGAGAGAGAGGTATCTGTTAAGACTGTCGGTTCAGATAGCCACTGACAGGAAAATGCGTAGCAGAATACCAAACTTCAAAGCAAAATAATGTATTAAAGTTGTGAAGTTCCTGTTAGTATTAGGAATGAACGTATATGTACAATAAATTACCCCAAATAGAATATAATAGTAATCACAGATGTAAACTATCAACTGAAATTTCACCGTAATTGTACTAAAGATAAAAATGTTCTGTTCTTAAAAAAGCAGAGTCTAAAAACGTAAATAAATAAATAATTATGAACTTATAATAAAATCAGTTACGTTTCTTGGAAAGTGTAGTACTGTAGAAATTATACTATAACGAAATAGAAGTGTGATAATAATATACACAGAGAAGTGAAAAATAGTCTCAACTATAATATAAAGTGTATGTAAAGCTCCGCTGTGCGTACATTCAGGTATGCGATTCGAGTCGATATAATGGCACATGTTTATCAATCATACATAGCAACTATTAAAGGCAAAATACACTGCTCAAAACAATTAAAGGATATTGTAAATTTTATATAAAATAAAGATATAAGGGAATTTTTTTTTGCCGAAAATGGAAGAAGAGAATCACAAATGCAAATTTTTCTGATTTTCAAACTGTGGAGTATGCTAATTTTGAGTTCGACGTCAAAAACGTCGCTTCAGTGGCAGCGAATGAAATTTGACTTTCAACTGAATGAAAGACAATGAAGACAAGGATGATCGGCATTCAGTGACTGCTTTGTTTCGATGAGTACGATGTCTCAGCGAAGTCATTTAACCGATTCAGAAGCTTGGAGAGTTGTTGGTAGGTTAGAAGGGGGCCAAACTCAAGCCGAAGTAGCGCAAACCATTGGAGTGTCACAAAGTGTGATTTCCAGGATCTGGAACCGTTTTTTGGAAACTGGAAGTGTAGGCCGAAGACCAGGGCAAGGTCGTAGACGGGCAACAACGCCCAATGAAGATCGTTATTTAGTGTTAACGGCTCGAAGACACCGAAATATGAATGCTACTCTTCTCCAACAACACCTTCGCTCGGCTACTGGTAGGACGGTTTCAACTCAGACTGTCCGAAACCGGCTCCATGGTGTAGGTCTGTATGCTCGCCGACCGATGGTATGTGTTAGACTAACATCAAGGCATCGTCGCGACCGCAGGGAGTGGGCAACAGAGCATGTGAACTGGAGGAGAAATGAATGGAGCAATGTTCTTTTTTCTGACGAGTCCCGTTTTTCTGTTCATCCTGATAATAGGCGTATTTTCGTCTGGAGGGACCGCGGCAGTAGGAATAATCCTGCGTTCGTGCACGAAAGTGTCAGATTTGGCGATGGGGGAGTGTTGGTGTATGGTGGCATCTCCATTGACGGGCGCACAGACCTCTACATCATTCGAGATGGACCTCTGACTGGTCGCCGATGTAGGGATGAGTTCCTCAGACCTATTGTAGTCCCTTACGCTGCAGCAATCGAAGATGACTTCATTTTAATGGACGATAACTGCAGGCCACATCGTGCTAACCTGGTGGAGGATTTCCTTTTCGAGGAAGGAATCGTACGAATGGAATGGCCAGCGTGTTCTCCAGACATGAATCCAATAGAGCACGTTTGGGACGCTCTAGGAAGACGAGTTGCTCGCCGCCAACCACCCCCACAAACTCTCCAAGAACTGGAAAGTGCTCTTCTGGAAGAGTGGGACAGAATACCCCAACTCGTGATTAATAGCCTCATTGACTTCATGCCTCAAAGGTGTTCAACGTTGCTGGCCGTCCGTGGAAACCATACCCCCTACTGAAAATGATTTCCTTTGAAGAAAACCCCTTTTCTTATTCTTTTTTCTCATATGCACAAATTGAGTTTTTTTCTTTTTGTACACAAATGCGCAATAAAATGCATTTTTTTCTTCCAAACATGTGTAATTTATTCTCATATAGCCTACTACGTCTGTCGACCATGCATCAATCAGCTAAAAAGTTTCCCAGCCACAAAATTCACCTAAAACCGCAATATCCTTTAATTGTTTTGAGCAGTATATTAGTAACACATGTTCATATGAACTAATAATAATAATATTGTGTGCTGCTGTGTAATTCTCTCGTCCTCTTGCGGCATCGCAGGGTTTGTTGTACTTGATAAATGGCACGGTAGGATTATACCTGCTCACCAGTGATAAAGCTCTACTGTCCCGTGTGCCTAACCCTGGTCTGACTGTGAAAGGAGATGCCATCTTAGAGAGCATGATTATCGGTAACGGAGATTGTTGATTTGCATGTTGGATTTACCTTATTCGATACTGTTAGAGTGTAACAATGAGAGAGAAAAATTACGGTATCTGTTTATTTTTCTTCTTATATTAAAAAACTTACATCATTTACAAAGATAATTAGCGACTAATACAGCAAAGTTACGAAATTAAGAAGAATTTATCTTATACTTAATTTTCAGAAATGCTGTAAAGAAACTATATTTAAATTCATGGAAAAAAGATCTTACGGGTAATGCAAAAAAAGCTACGCAAACGCTTTACGTTAAATTTTGTTTGGAAATTTTCACAGCATGTATAAGGTTTTAAAATATTCATCCAATGAAGTCTGCCAACTTGATTCTCACATTTGATCGATCCTTTCCTTTCTAAAATAACTTGAACTTGATAAAGTAAATCAACTATCTTATTATTTTCGGCCTCGTACGGAGGTTCCCTGGCAATTTCCTTTGAGACGGACAGCCAGCTGCGTCTTCAATAACTTGTACGAGGACATATTTAAGAGACATGTTAGCTCTAAGATTAATCACTTAATATTTTCGAAATTAACAAAAACTTCGTACATAGATGTACTGGGCTGTCAATTTCGAAACAAACAGGACCTACTGCAATCATGTTGGGGGGGGGGAAGAAAGGAAAAAAGGAATGGAAAGAGATTTGATGTTACTTGAACACATCGGTTTGTTACATATAACTGGCTGTGTATACAGGAAATGAAAAAATTAGTACAAACTGTTTAGAATATAATAAATCATTTAAAACGTGCTGCATTATAACCACTGAATGGAGTCTAATAAATTGTACTAAGTTTAAAAAGCGAAACATTAATGATTAACTACCAGTTTTGCTATTACAGTAAAGAATATAAATGGTTATAATAATAATTTTTAGTTCCTAAAATATATTAGTTCGATAACGAAATTACACATTTTAGGAGTTGCCTTAATACTATATGTTTGTTGATCTGAGTTGTATTAAGGAAAGGCCATCTTAGAATATACTATTATAATCATCAATACCATTGCTTATTTATGTCTTTAAAAGTATTTTTTAATTTTAGTAATGGTAACTGCGAAAATTTCAACATACACTCTTTTGCAAAAGAATCGAAGCACCAAGAAGGACTTTTGCGATCGTGACGAAATTTGGTATGCAAACACATCTTGATCGAACATGGAAATGTTCACAGTTCCAAGACAAATGAACGGGAATTGCGATCATAGCGCGCATTTCTAGTGCGCAATTCGCAAAGTATAAAACCAGTAACAGATGCGGAAAATTTATCTTTTTTGTTGCTGCCATTGTAATTCCATAAAGAAGCAACTAAAGATGCCATTACGACGATATCAAAGACCTTGCAGACAACTAAATGACTTCGAACGTGGTCGCATTGTAGATCTGCGTGAAGTTGGGTGGTCATATCGAGCAACAGGCCGTCACCTGCAGCGTACAGACACTGTTGTGCAAAGATGTTGGCAGCAATGGTTGCTACAAAGAAATTGCCGACGAAATGAAGGCTCTAGAAGGCCAAAGAGCACAAATGCGAGGCAAGATAAGATGATTGTTCGCCAAGCCCGAACCGCCCCAACGATATCATTGTCGACCATTCAACGTCTATATCTCCCAATTTCAAGCCGCTGAGGCGGGGTTACGCTCACAGAGGCCTTTAAGAAGTTTGCCTTTGACCCCCACAACATCTGCAAAGTTGTCTGGAGTGGTGTCGCAGCGGATCATCATGGCTGCCATCAAACTGGCATCCTATAGTGTTCAGCGATGAATCCCGCTTCACTCTTGAAGCAGATGACCACCGAGTTCGTGTCTGGAGGGAACGGGGCCAGCGGTCCCAGTCAGCCTTTGTTTTACAAAGCCATACAGCCATAACCCCTGGTGTGACGGTGTGGGACGCTATTTTTTATGACAGGAGGTCATCTGTAGCATCCTCCGCACATCTTTAACAGCTCAACGATATGTTGATACCATTCTGCGGCCGGTTGCATTAACCTTCATGGAACGTCACCCTGGGGCCATTTTCCAACAAGATAATGCCGGGCCACATACCACTCGCATATCTCTGGACTGTCTCCGTGCGGTTGATAATCTTCCTTGACCAGCAAGGTCCCAGACCTTTCACCAATCGAGCATGTCTGGGACATGGTAGGCCGCCAGATAACGGGCACCACAAAATATTGCAGATCTGAAGCGACAGTTGATGAATGCCTGGCAGAATGTGTCGCAGGATGACATTAGGAACCTCTACCACTTCTTGCTTCGACAAATTCACGCATGCATTGCCGCCAGGGACGGTTCGACAAACTACTAATTTGAACACTCAGTGGGTGATTGTGAGCCGTGAACAGGTATTATGACCTTGATTTTTTAATCATTTTATAATCTGCATATGAGCTATACACATATTCAATTTCATCAAAAACAACCACATCCTTCATGGTACTTCGATTTTTTTGCAAAAGATTGTATTTAGATTTATAAAGTCTAACAAATATGGACAGCGTTAACAGATTTGTAGATTAAGCAATGAATAGATTTTTTTTTCTTTTTACGAGAACTTCAGCAAAACGTAGTCGTTCTTTTTCTACCTTTTATATTCGAAACTAAGTTTTAAACTTCCTAACTTGTGTTAATGTGTTCTTAAATTGTATTATATATATATATATATACTAGGAGATAGGTTAAATTATCAAGCAATGTGCGCTCAGATCTGCTTTAATGTTTAAATTAAAATGCAAAATCATGTGGAAATTATCAGATTATTATTATTATCAAGCTCTGAGATTCCATTAGTAAATGGATTATTAAATAAAAATTGATGCGAAAAACGCAAACCCACCAAAATCAAAATACAGAGTGTTTACACATATTTAGAACGATTCCAAAAAAGAATTTTCAAAAAAAGTACATTTTTTTTGGAATAAAAATTTTTCATAACAGCTTATTATTTTAAATTAGAAATATAGTCTGCTACTTTTAAATTTATTCTCCTTTCAAAATTTCGCATGTAAACAAGGTGTGAATTGAAGGATATGTTTTTGCGTTTTCCGGGAAAAAATAACCCTATTCCATAATTCAAACACTTTGTGAAATGCATGATAGTAAAATTTCTTAGAACAAAATAAACAGCATTATTAATTGGAAAAAAAGACACTATAAATCATTACTTCTACATGGAAAGAACACTTCAAACCAATACCCGAAAATGGTACGTACTATTTCTAATGTTTCTAATGTTAAATCGTTGGTAACAACAGAAAACCCGCCACGCAGAAATCAATTCCAGAATTTTTAAATCCATTCGTAGTAACCATAAATGAAACAAGAAACCAAGATTTATAGCTTAAATATACTAAAACACATAATATTCACCAGATTATGCCGAGGCATGCGGCTCAAAGTAGAACAATTACTAGAACGCTGTATGAAAACTTTTTAGTTGGAGATAAACGGAAATACGATACATGGTGTCGCTTGATGAAGCATGGATTTACCTAAATGACTGCAGCAAAGAAAGGTTCATTTATTATCGAAAACGAAGAGAAAAATATGTACAGTTTTGGTTCTGTCAATACAATGAAAGTTTCAGTAAAGGGTTAATGATTTTCTCAGAGTTCTCTTATAATGGAAAAATTGTTAAAATCAACTCAGCCAAATATTAACAGAAACCATTTTTTTTATTCTAATGACTTTCAAAGAGTGAAACTTCATGAAGTTCATGCTTCAAAAGGTACCATTGCATTCCTTTAACAAGTGAAGCCCGATGCAAGTATTGCATGTATACCTTTTCAATTTATATTCCTGCGAAGTACCCAGCTGTTTCACCTGTGGACTGCTGTGACTTTGGTCTGTTGAAAAGAGCTCTTTCTAAGCGCAACTCTACCCCGACTCATGGGCTCTGAAAAATAGCGGAATATGAATGGAAATCAATACCCTGGCAAATTTTACAAAAAGACATTCTATCATGAAAATCAAGATGCATACTAATAGTCCAGAAAAAACATTTCAGTTCGAACATTAAAAAATTTCATTTTTAAATATTGATTAAACGGTCCGCAAATGTTTCAAAAAATGTATAATCGCCCTCTGTATTTGTATTGTGTTTTAAAGTATATCTTAATAACATCTAACACCGAAAACAAATGGATGTAAAATAAAAATTTTAAAGGAGGTGCGTCACTTACAAAATAAAATATTACCAACCTGATAGGTACAGCGTTGCTGGCTGCTCCATCTTTGGACCCTTGATCGAAGCTTGGATCAGTCTAGGTGTTTGCATGTCTATAGTATCTGAAGGCATGGGGAAAGGGCACTCGGAATGCATAACAAGCTGAAAATCTTTTGGAATAGCTTGGTGGTAGGAAATCAGGGGCGGGAGACCCTTGAACTCGTCTCATAAGGAAAGAATTCTACCTTAAAACTAGAATGGAGCTACGCAGAATTTTATTAAACAACTATTCTAACTTCATATGTTGAGTACTAGTACGGATATGTTTTTATGAAACATTTAGTTTTCCTTATAATTTATCTAAGACTTATCCCAAGAAAGATGCCTTCCTGAGCTCCCCACGACAATAAATTGTGTGGACGTTTTCTGATGCTATTATCAGACCAATGAGACAAATCTCAGCAAATAAAATAATAATAATAAACCATAAAAAGAAGTGAGAATTAAGGTATAAATAATAGCAGGAAATATTCGAATACTTCATACTTTAAAAACAAAATGGTAATTAAAATGTTATAACTGAAAGATCCTTCGCAAGAAACAATTTATGTACACTATAAAACATTTTCTTCGGATGACTGTCTTTTTTAAGCAAATCTTCATAATTTGATACTTTTAAAATTAGTAACTACAATGAGAAAAACATTTAGGCATCATATAAAACACCTAAATGAAACATCATTTAGGTGTTTTATATGATGTTTTTTATATTTTATGAATTTCTTACATCAATACTAATGGTTTTCGTGAATTAATTTCATAAAGCTAGATTATCAAATTTCTGGCACATAATCAAGCTCATTTCGATTAATTGTTTAACTCGAATCCCCGAGTTCGTATAACATTAAGTAAATTATTGCGAAGTATAAAAAAAAAATTTGCACTTTACGAACTAGATTACTATACAGATTAGATCTTAAAATATCTATGTGACCTTAATTTTGAAATTGTTGGTCGTAGACATATATATATATATATATATTTCCAATAGCAAAATGCTTTAAATAAAGATTATATACATATTATGGCAGTTTTTATCAACAGAATATCAATCTTAAAAAAACTTGTGAAGAAATCTGACTTAAATGCAGCCGCAGCTCCCTATAGTTATATTTAGTAAGCTTGTGTTGTATTTGTGACAAGACGATTTGACAGTTGATGTTTAACCACAAAAGTTGACTGATTATTTAATTTGAAAATTTGGGACTTTTGTCAATCTTCTTTGGCTTGCCTTGAAGGGTTAAAAATAAGTTAGAATAATTCGAGGTTGCTTTGTTTCTCTTTTAATATCACTCAATGATATATTTTTATGATTAATATACTTTAGTTTATAAGTTTGTTACATACGGGCAGTAGAAAGAATTTCCATGCGAGCATTAAAATTTCTACGTTTTCGAATGATAAAAATATGTTACGTAGATTTCATACTTTGTAACCGTAATTTAACTAAAGCTCAAAATTTCATTAAATTTTAAATATTTTTCATTTTTAATTTATGTGAATAATATTGCAAATCTGCAATGTGCCAATACAAAAAAATGCATGTTTTTAGAAAGAGAATTCTATAAAATTCTGCTAATAAGTAGTATTAGCATTGATTACGAATGAATATATCTGTAAATAGCTACTCAAATATATCCAATAAACTGTGTGAGAAATTTTTTAAGAATCATAAATCTATATGAAACAGAGGAAAATAGTAAGCAAAACAAAATAACAAAATTAAATCCACGAATAATTCTTCATCATTGTACGAGGAGAAATGCGGTATTTGGCTCCCTGTGATTAACCGGTGAGAAAATTTCTAGACGATATTTTGAAAATAAAACGGTTTATAAACGAACTTTTAAGTAACACCTGCAGACAGTCTATTATTATCGAATTTTTTACTTTATTTCTGATTAACAGCATGTTAAAATATGCATTTGCATGTTTGTAACATATCTCCATTAAATTAAAAAACTGCATTCACAAAGTTCAACTCAATTTTACGTAATCTGAACACTAGCCTAACTGGCCTCCTAGACAACTAGACTAATTTTTGTACCGACTTTAACTTTCAGTTCTGTAAATACTAAGCAAATATAATAATATAAAGCAAATGAAACTGAAATAAAAGTATTCAGTTCAGCTTTTTCACTTGAAGTATAGAACTAAAACAAGTAATTAAAATAACTTCCTGGTCTTTCTCATTTGACGAACAACAATGATTTTATGTACTTACAAGTCAAAATTTAACGTTTTTGACTTTTCACAACGAACTGGCTCTGCTATTTTCCGACTGCTAACTTAGTTTTCAGTCAAAGGCAAACTCACCAGCTCGTAGCAATAGAGCTGAACGCGGACACTAACAGAGGAGTTTACACGCGGCAGGATGATGTTGGTAAATTTCTCTCTTAGATTCTAGATCATATTTAAAACTCATTTCATTTACACATTCTGGGTGGACCAGACGAAGCAGTGGAAATCCAGAACAGATTCGAACATATTAAATGACGTGTTAATTAAAAGAAGCCATGCATTTAATATTTTATGGATATTTTTCTCGTTGTTTAAGATTATGTCATCTAAAATCTGCGGATTAACATGATCACATTACGCAACATTTACTTCAGATAGATATAGAGTGAGACAACAATACAGATTCATTTAAGTTCGTGCTTAAAAAGCGCAGAAAATGATAAGTTTAATAATACGAATTTCTCTCATATAGAGTCTGTTAAATATAGTTGAGGGTGGCTTCGAGACGGTCTTAATAGGATATTTCGATTTTAGAAATATTCTTAGGAAAGGTTTTCAAAAATTTTTGAACTTCCATGTTTGTTGCTTTATATTATAACTACCATGCATATAGGATCCATTCAATTTTACAACATATTGCCACAGGGAAAATAATAAAGTCTTTAATTCAGCATGTGCGCGTGTATGTCGTTCTCAGAATATTATTATTGGACAAAACATAACATATTTAATTCATTTTTCGACTTTACTCCATCTGTTTCATTTAACAAATTGAGCCATTTAAAAGCAACAAATGTATTTCTTAATAAATTAAACATTAGTTTATTTTAATACATCTATGTGGAATAATAAAAAATGTATTTAATTTTTAACACAGCTAGCATAATTTTTAGAAACAACTGCAATGTCATTCTAATTAATTAAAAATGTTTCGGACACTATATGTTGAGTGCTAGTGTAGATATTTTTAATTTTCTATAACCACAGTAATTTCAATGAATATTTTTATTGGAAGTAGTCTCACTGATAGATGAACATACTTTTGGTGCAAAGGACCATTAAAAGAGCAGTGAAATCAGAATATGACGTTGAGATGTGGGCAAATAGGCCATTCTTCAGAAAAGGCAGAGCAACCTTTCCCGATGCACATTAAATGTTCTTTCACAACGTCCATCTTTTTTCTCTCAAAGGAAAGAGCAATGTCTCCGTGCAACTAAGAGAGCTCCAAATCTCAATAACTATCCTTGGCGATAACTGTCAACTACCAAGATTCTCCACATCCTGAACCAGACGGAACCTCGCTTAAAGTTTAATGAAGCGGAAAGGGGAAAAAAGATTTAAAAAAACATACAGGCCACCAAAATTACCAAAAACCACCTAACTTTTATTTTCCGTCATAATAATGTCCGGAAGCTAAAAGTACTTTGAACTGGAGGGGTTACAGAAACTAAGATGTATGCCAAAAACAGGATATGGTATTTTTTTTCCTTGAAGTTTTGAGCAAATTTCAACCCCTTTCACACACACGCAATGACCAAGCTCAAGAAATATTTCCTTCTATCTGGCTAAGATAACTATAGTCCACAGTCTGGAAAATTCGATCTCTGAATATGAGGTTCTTCTTTAAGTTTGAAAAGTTGAAAATATTAATAACTCCATTTCATCTGCTCTCAGATACAAAAATCATATTCTAATTTAAAGACCTGTTCCAGTTATATTCACACTTTAATTACAAAATTCGTTGAATTGAATTTGTTAATTTTCGGATAACTTATCCAATTAGTTACAAACAAAATTCTAGCTGATCGAAAGACTTAAAATTGTGAGATGGGATAAGACCATATTAAATTCAATATTAACTAAATTTCAAGTCTGAAAACTGAATTTACACAAAGCAGTATAAATTAAACAAGCTGAATCAGATTTTTTTTTTTAAAATGGAATAAATATTTATATTAAAATTTATTTTCAAAGAATTAATCAAATTTAGCAAACTAATTGACTTTTAGAATCTGCCCAAAAAATACACCAAAATTAAATTGAATTGTTATAACTGTATGAGAATTAACAAATCAGATTTTAAATTAACAACTTGCTCTTTCCTTTAAAAAGATACTGATAAAATAGTAAAAATAGTAAAGCAAAAAAAATGTAGAAATTTATGATATGACAATTAGATTTGTAGAATTTTTGTTAAACTAAATATTAGGATTTGAGCCTTTACTTTAACTTCTTTTTTCCGTCCTCGCCAGATTGTAAGTTAGTAGTTTTGTATTTTAGCCGTAGGTTTGAAAGTTTTAGACTTAGAGCTTCTGGCAAGCTTGCATTACAGTTACATATCTATCTCCATCTCTGCCAAGTTTTAGTCCATCTTTAGCCACTTTGTTATCCGATGTTTAAATATACGCCGTTAATTACTCGAACCAGCTAAGTAATTGATTTTGTGTGTAGTCTCAGACTACGTTTAAATTTAACTTCATCTTACCTTATTTTAAATACCCGCAAGTAGTGGAAGTCCATCTGTAGCAAAAGAAGTGCTTTCTGTTAAATTAAAGAGTTCAATAGAATGGTTATTGTAACCTTTCTAAGACTTTGTCATTTGAATTCAGTGTGAAGCGATGACTCGTTCTGCAGTCTAGAAGACTCTGAAGGACCGTCCAATCTGGATAATGGTTAGCGACGCTGACTACCGCAACGAAGGGCCCGGGCTTGATAGCAGGGGAAGAGGGGTGGAAGACCCTCGGACCTGCCCCTCCGGGGCTCTCCATCAAAATTGGTGGGGGAACTGAGCAATGTCGTACTGTCACCTGTATGGTGCTCAAGGCTCTTGCCAACGACAGGCGCAATCTTGCATTCCTTGCCACGATGAATTTCGTGGGTTTGTTCTGATGGTACTGTCAGACAAGTGAGATAAGTCTACATACATTATTATGAATCAAAATTGTTTGAAACTTTAAACTTCCCGGTATGGTTCCGCTACGTGGACGATACATTTACCCTGTTTGAAGGTAATAAAGATGATTTAAATAAAGTTCTTTCAACAATGAATTCCATTGATCTTGCTATTCAGTTCACTTTTGAACTTGAGACTTGCACTTCTCTTCTGTTTCTCGACATTCTGGTCACACGTAACACATCCAACGTACTACGGTTAGACTCTGAAGGACCGTCCAATCTGGATAATGGTTAGCGACGCTGACTACCGCAACGAAGGGCCCGGGCTTGATAGCAGGGGAAGAGGGGTGGAAGACCCTCGGACCTGCCCCTCCGGGGCTCTCCATCAAAATTGGTGGGGGAACTGAGCAATGTCGTACTGTCACCTGTATGGTGCTCAAGGCTCTTGCCAACGACAGGCGCAATCTTGCATTCCTTGCCACGATGAATTTCGTGGGTTTGTTCTGATGGTACTGTCAGACAAGTGAGATAAGTCTACATACATTATTATGAATCAAAATTGTTTGAAACTTTAAACTTCCCGGTATGGTTCCGCTACGTGGACGATACATTTACCCTGTTTGAAGGTAATAAAGATGATTTAAATAAAGTTCTTTCAACAATGAATTCCATTGATCTTGCTATTCAGTTCACTTTTGAACTTGAGACTTGCACTTCTCTTCTGTTTCTCGACATTCTGGTCACACGTAACACATCCAACTTCAGTACTACGGTTTCCCGTAAACCTTCATCAGTTTGCCTTCCACCACACTTCAAATTATGTCATCCGACTAAACAAAAGTTAGCTTCATTTTATTCCTATGTTTTCCGTGCTCTTCAAGTTTGCTCCTCCAAACTATCCCTTGATGAAGAACTAAATTATTTAAAAGCAATAGCTATTGACGGGCTTTTCACCCAACACTGTTAATCAAGCAGTTAAAAAATTCTCATCTCAACACACCAAAAGGCAGACTCTTGTTTTAGGAGATTATAAAAAATCTGTTGTCATTCCCTTCCTTCCATCAATTAGCTATAAAGTTGCACGTATTTTACAGAAATTTAACTTTTGGGTCATTTATTCTCCCATCAATAAAGTTCCGAGTTCCATACTTAAGGACTCCATTCCGGATATGAATTCCGGGGGTATTTACAGGATTCCTTACCATTGTGGTTTAATTTACATTGGCCAAATAAGAGAACCTTAAAATTTCGCGTTAAGGAACATGAGGCATATGTTAGAAAAAGGAAACACAGAAGACTTCTGTTGACCAACATTGGTTGTCCGAAAATCACACTTTCAATTTTTCTGTTACCAAAATTATTCAAAAACCATCTTCCATTGGTGAACTGGATTTTCTAGGGGCATTTAACATTGAAAAAAAATTTTCTGTTCTAGTTAACGACCCTAATTCCAATCCATCTTTGCCTTCAGCCTTTAAAAAAATTATGTTTTAGTTCTGGTTTCATCAACAGATGGCGCCAGTAGCTTGTCTCCTGTCCGGGCTTTCTTATCTTATCTTATCTCGTTCATTTGCGCTTTTGCAGCTGATGATGATGGTTCGGTAAAACCATCGAAACTAGTCCTGTGAAAATTTGAAAATATAAAACTGATTTTTGTTATTTGACTTCTAAATTAATAATACCATGTATTTAAAGTAATATCAATTAAGAAATATTTAATTCATTTTTCTGAAGAGGTTAAAAGGTGTTATTGGAATTGATTTTGTGTCCGTTTAACCTTCTGCAGAAGGAAGTTACGCTGTGTAAAAATATAAGTAATTATTTCTAATCGATTAAAATATGAGCTAAACTTTATTTCTTGGTACAACATTTTGTTAGTGATAAATGTGGCAAAATATGAAATGATAGAATTACCAACACAGAGGTTTAATTTGAATACTTTTCTTTTGTTAACTTAGTAGTATAAATTATTATCGTCAAGAACAACGAAAGAATAACTTATTATCGTCAAGAATAAAGGACGACGATGGATTCGTGATTCAATATATTACCAAATAAGGATTCAACCAAAACACCAAATAACGGAACAGTGTTTCGTCGTCTTTTGGTTGCAACCTGTTTAACTTGGCTAAACCTTTCACCAAATTTTTAACAGTGTAGTAGAGACATTGATTTAAGCTTCCTTACAAGCATTATCCTACAGACTAATCTATGTACGAAAAGTATACTTAACTAGAAGTATCTGAAAGAGATATTATGGACATGATACTCGCAAATCTCTTTCACATTCTGCTGAAGTTACAAGGTTTTGCAACATATTCGAGCTAATAAAGAAAATAGCAAAAACGTTAAACCTTTGAGCTCATGATTCCACCTCTGAAGTGTTCGAATCAAAACATATCCATTTTTTAATATCTCACCAGCTTTAGAGAAAAGCACCTATGTTCGGATATATTCTGAAATAAGCCCATTTAAGGCAGCTATGGGGGAAAAATAGGAAACACTCTTTTTAAAAAATGACCACCAAATGGGTAAAAATAACGGTATGGAAATACTTCTACCCTCCTGCCATTTTTTTAGCATCTTGCTTACTGCATCCATCATCTTCTGCCCCGTCAAAATGCATTTTTGATGCATTTATGTAGTGTATAGTTCCTACGAGTGGACATTCATAATCGGAGGCTGCAGAATAAATGGCAGCTTGGATTTTAGTTCTATTACTTAGGGGGATTTCTAAATTTGAGCTGATTAGTTGCACTTTTTAGAAAAGCGAAAGCAGCGATTATTAAATGCCGCAGGTTCATTTTATGACGGAACGCGACGTAAAGATAAAGCAAGATGAAAACATACATATAAAGATCTTAGTTCGGAGATTTTATTAGATTTCAATTAAATATTATAATTTTTATTTTTTTTTAATTTTAACTGTATGCTTTCTGAAATAATGATGGTATTAGGCAAATGAAAGTAGAATGATCGTAGAATTCAGATGCAAAATTTTAACAAATGTTTTAAAATATTATTTTATAAGTTGTTAAATATAATGTAAGCACTTTCACGTATTTTTGGTATATTTTAAATGCTGCAGGTTTATTTTGAATTCTTATAAAAGTTATTAAATGTTTTTATTTCTTTATTTTGTATTTAGTACGGTTTTGCTAAAAGTTTTATTGCCTTTTATTACAATTCAAATTTAAAAATTGCTAATCATTGCTACTTCTAGGGTACTAGAAATTCATTTATTTAAATATGAAGAAAACAGCAGGTAATATTCAAACACCTAACCAACTCTGCTCCAACTAGACCTATGCACTAACAAATACTAAATCGTTCAGCAAAAGACTGATCGTTTTCTCAGAAAATGCACAGCTTTCTGCAGGTTGCCAGAGTTCCTTCTCTAAACAGGTGACAGGTGAAAGCAGGTCCGGACACCAGGGCGACTTACATAATCGGATACTAATCAGGTATTGTCCAGATCCCGCAACTGTTTAGTGCAAAACCTCGGCGCTCCACAATGAACGCATGGGGGAGTTTATTAAAATGCTACATATGCTGATGACTGTAGACTATATAATTTACACATTCCTACACAGATACTAAGTAACTAAAGTATAAATACTAAGTAAATGAAATTTCACAGATGATTACTAATGCTGGAACAGATATTAAATACTAATGCAGACATTATACAGATATATAGATAATAAATACACTATTACATACTACACAGATATTAAAAGCAAATGTTGACACAGCTTCTAAATACTAACACAAGTCGTTACACAAATCCACAGATACTAACTACACTACTACATACTACACAGATACTAGATACTCATATAGATACTCAGCTTCTATATTATACTGATAAATAAATACTATATACATTATTATTTACTACGCAAATATTAAATGCAGATGCAGACACGGGTTCTAAATACTAATGCAAGACATTACTCAGATATACAAATATACGGATACTAGCGCAGATATACAGATACTAAATACGTTATTACACAGATATTAAATACGAAAACACTAATGCAAGTCTTTACACAAATCCACAGATACTAAATATACTACTCCATACTACACAGATAATAAATACTGATACAGATACGAAATACTAATACAGATGCTAAATACTGATACAGATACACAGATACTAAATACTGATACTGATACTAAAATGTACTGATAAACAGATACTATATACACTATTATTTACTACACGGATATTAAATGCGAATGCAGACACAGATCCTAAATACTTATGCAATACATTACGCAAATATACAGATATTAGATACGAACGAACGCAGTTATATACATACTAAATACACTATTGCACTTATACGATAAGATACGAAAGAACGCAGACATACAGATACTAAATACATTGTTACACAGATATTAAATACGAATACATTAATGCAAGTTTTTACACTACTCCATACACTACTCCATACAACACTAATACACAGATACTAAATTATAATGCTAAAAAGCTACTATATACACTACTATTTACTTAACAAATATTAAATGCGAATGTAGACACAGATTCCAAATACTAATGCAAGACATTACGCAGTTATACAAATACTAACGCAGACATACAGATACGATAAATGACGAAAGAATGCAGATATACAGATACTAATTACACTATTACACAGATAATAAATACGAATACACAAATATTAAACTGCACTATATAAACTATGCAGATATTAATCATGCTATCCAGATTCTTAATATGGATGCAGACACATATACTAAATATCAATACAAGACAGTACGCAGATACATAGGACCTAAATACATTACTACACACTACACAGATCCAAAGTACTGTTTCGGACATTATACTTTACATTATGCAGACATTACACAGATATACCAATACTGCATGATATACAGATATATAGATATACTGTTATTGCATAATATACAGATATATAGATATACAGATACTGCATAGACAGCATGCAGATACATAATCAATAAACTGGTGCGTACTAAGCTGCATGACCCTAATGCCTCTAGTTTTCCATTATACTTCTTAATTTCTTAAGGGAGGCCGGCTGCTTGATGAAGAAATGGGTCGTCAGTGTCTGGCAACTGCATGTGGCACGCCTCTGTGAGTGGGCACGTTGTTATGTAATGGTCTGGAGATCCAGCCTCGCCGCACGCACATATGTTAGAGAAAACAAAACCGCTTTTCCAGAAATATTCCGGAAAAGGACCATCGCCCGTGACGAAACGGATTATGTACTGTCCTTCTCCAAACACAAAATTTACTAGCTATTTAAACTCAGCATAACTTAACAGAAGGTATAAGAAATGTTAACTAAGTCTTACGATACCATTTTGCAGGCGTAAAAAAACCTTTCAGATCATAGGAATTCACAGGTATCCAGGATAAGCGAACACATTCAGTAAGTGAACTCCCTCCCACAAAAAATAAGTGAAAAATTCTTGAACAGCACTGTTGAGTGAAAACTTCTTGATCAGCACTGATGAGTGAAAACCACGGCTTTCAGTTTTCGGAAATCTAAATTACTGCTCGTAATAATTCGCCCCTTAATTTGGATTTCTCAAATATTTCTGAAATGTTTTTGGATAGCAGTCTCGTGAATGACACAGTCTCCGCTCCGTCCCTGTACAGGCATGGAAATACCTGCACTGACTACCCCCTTTTTTTTCACCCAACGCTCCAACTTCATTCTGAAGCACTACAACTTCTAGCGTGTCCACCGTAACTGCAGAGGTTTAATAGAGTTGGACTGAACTGCAACAAAACTGCAGTTATCTAAATTTTCTAATTTGTTTTACTTATTTGTGCTAAAGTTTCGTAGATTTTGTTTTTCATTTGTTATCTATTTTTGCTATGTTTAATGTATTGTATCTGTTTTTGATTTGTTTAAAGCTGTTTATTTGCTTCCAAAAAGTCTCTTTCTGAAAGAAATGTAAATACAGAACTGAGAAGTGATAAAACAATTTGAGATAAAGCAAAACTAGTTAATGTTAGTAAAATCAAATTTACATGGGAACACTTTATACGAAACTTCAGATGTCAGACCTAAAAACATATTACTTCTCAAATCTGTTCTTTAATAAAGGGAAACAACTGTTAATTTAATTAAAGCACTGAAATCTCACAGAAGAATAAACTGATACTTACCAAAACTTTTGTTCCAAAAAGCATATTCCTCTGTCTATATATTAAGCAATTGAATGTAGCCCTGATGCCATATATGAAATAAAATTTAATACCAGATATTATATATCATATCTCTTATTAGCCCAAAGGGCGTTAGCCCAGAAGGGCTATTAGTTTCGTTTTGGCATTTTGCGTCGAAAGCTTTAAAACTCTGAATCCCTTTTCAAATTGTTGCCACCAAGCATTATCGTCCTGTTTTATATTTAAAGAAATTAAATAATGAAGAATCTGCATAAATGCATGTATGTTTCTCGCACTGCGATAAAACAACGGAAGCTAGAGCCATCAAATTTTGAATAACAATAGTCTCCACCCGAATATAGGCGTCTGGAAGCCCGAATTTGGAATTTGTTTTATTATCTATTTCATAATTTGTAAAGCATTTATGGGTTTTGGATTAAAAAACTCAACTATTTTAAAGCGAGCAATGGCAACACTGAACTGAAAAAAAATTTTATCTCCAGCGCGGGAGACTGTGTATCGGAAATTATAAGGATATGTTCTTTTTTAAATTATTTTGCAATATTTCTGTTGAATTGAATTTTATGGTTTAAGTGCGAAGAATATGATATTTAATAAATAAAGTTAACCCACAAAACGTTAAAAAAACGCCCCTTTGGGCATAATATAAAATCTGAAAACTTTCAGAATTTTTTTCAATATTATACTGTATTTCATATTCAATTTAAGCTGTGTATTTATTAACATCCATTGTTAATCTGAATATTAATATAATAATCTATATCCAATAAATGGAAAAATAGAAGCTTAAGGTATTTGCGAAGAGCTGAAACACAAGCCAGAAAACATTTACGAAGAACATTTTATTGAAACTGAGGGTTTTGTCCATGTAATGTATTCAGGAAAGATTTATTTTAAGGAATATTTTGGATTGTTTATTTAGTTTGCTAATTTATTTGAATACCTTTTAAATGCGCGGAAAATTTCCCCGCTAGTTCGTAAAATACAATATATAACTTAAACTATTGGTGGAAGATTTTAAATGAAAATTTATTCACAATTTGTTATTCGTTCGATTATATCGTATAACAAATTTTACGTGCGAACACTTTATTCGAAACGTCAGATGTTAAGTCTAAAAATATATTACTTCTCAAATCTATTCCTTAATAATGGGAAACAACTGTTAATTAAATGAAAGCACTAAAATCTTCCCAGATTTCAGTAGAGGTTCAGTTTCACATTTTATCATTCGTTCAATCATGTCCTTATTTTCTCGGAGCCCTATTCAAAATCAGATAAAAAGATCTAACTTTGAGTTCTCGGTCTTAGATGAAAACTTTACAATGTATACCATTTATTATAAATAATAACAAGTACTTTCTTCCTTCATCTGGGTGTTCCGATTTAAACTGAATACTTTCCTTTTTTTACACTGGATATACTTGTTTGAGAAGTTACATTTCTTAAACAAGTTTAAGAACTGTAACTTCATAAATAAAATTAATAAATTAAAAATACATTGCCTAGTATTTTTCCATTAAAGAATTAGAATTAAATGTTAAAATAGTGCCCATTTTTGTAAGCAGCATCATTATCTTCTACCAAATTTACATGTTATTAATTACTTTAGTATAATATTTCCACTAATTAATAATAAATATATCACAAATTCTAGCCAGACTGAAAAATGCATTGAAGAAATCAATACCTTGTTCATTATTCATGCAAGAATTCATGCAATTAAAATTTGATACAATTTTTTGCTCTTCGTTTTATTAGCAACATCAAAGAAATGTTTAATGTGTTTGGTAAGCAGGTTTGTGTTCTGGCAAAATAAAAAGTATTGCCATTTAAGGAAAATATTTATTGCAAGCAATCGAATAAAATAAATACACAGCTATGTCTTGAATAATGTAGACTGTTTTTTATTAAATAAGTACACAGTTCTCCACATAGCATTAACTTATGATGAAATTATATCATATTAAATATTTCTCTCAGTTGCTAGTTTTGAAAGTTTTAGATTAATCATAACCACTTAACTTAAACTGTTAACACAGAATTAGCATACGAATATTAGATTGAATTTTTTTAATTTATGATTTTTTATATTTTTGAATATCTTACCAACTTTTTGAAACTTCAGTGATAAACATTTCAAGGTCTAGACTGAAGTCTAAAATTTCGGATTGTAATTTTTTGGTTACTTACTAAAATTCTGTTTCCAATTTCCTCCTTAAACTTTTTGTCTCATTCGTTTTCACTTATATTTTAAGAAGAACTGTTATGAGTTGCATAAATTAGACAAGAAAACTAACTTTTACTGGAGTAGTGAACAGTAGTTCTCGATGGTGCAGTGCCTCAAAAATAAGTTCAATGCATGCAACAAAAGCATTTTTATTGCATTCGTTGATGTCTCTTAATGCTCTATTCTGTTGGTTGCATACATGATGTGTGAAGTTTACATTGCCTGCGGTTTACACGTAAACAAAGTTCGACTATAGTCAATCTAAGTAAATTTTATATCTCCCCTAATATTTCGCAGCATCAGAATAGCTGCAGAAATATTCTTTTCTTTTACACTTCTATGTAATATCTCCTATAAGAAACCCGTTTCACTCTTCCCTACGTTTTTGAAATAAAAAGAATGCCTTTTTGAGACAGAAACTATCCATCTTCTTTGAGGCATAAAGTATTCGTGAGGTTTCTCTGACATCCAGTAGTCTTTTGGCTTCCGATGTTCACGGCATGTCGATGGTCTATATAATTTTGAGATTCGTGTTTGAGGCCTTATTAGAATATTTCAACGTATTCTGCCCATATACTGATACTTTTACATATTTTATTGAATTTATTTACTGGTCATAATGATCATTGCTTTAATGTTTAAAACTGTGATAAGTAATGAATAGAATGCTGCTTGCATACTTAGTTAGTTTCATAGCTGGTTGCTTACATATGTATATAAGCTTTAAAGTGGATCAACATGAAGCAAAAGAAGGTTTGTAAAAGTACATAATATTTTTGTATGACTGGAAGCATACAAATGCAAGTCTGCAATAAATTAACTTCAGAATATGAAGCAAAAATGAAATCTGGAGAATTAAATAATGCAAAAGGTGAAAAACAGTAATAAAATAGATGAAAAATCCCATTGATAATAAAAACTACCTATCACGCACTGTCTGGATGGGGACTGAAGACAAATGACATACGATCTACCATTACGAGTCATGTTTCTGAGTGTACAGCTTGAGGCGTATGTAGTTTAGGAAAAAATAAAAAATTATTATCAACTACTGAAGGGAATGTAAGGTTTAAATCTGCGCACCACTCCCCTACGTGACTTACAAAATAGTGAAAAATGAAGCAAGATAATAAATATAGATGAAAATTGAAGATGAAAAATTATGAAAGAATGTCAGCTATGAAAATTTGTAAATACTTGTAAGTTTGCTAATTAACCAAAAAAGGGCCATAAATATGCAAAAAATAAAAATATGTACATATATGTCGTACATATGTTTATTTGCACCCGCAATATCACAAATTCATATGTAAGTGAACACATTTACATTACTTTCTGTCGCATACTTATTTAACAAAACGTTCTCCAAAAAGCCTAGCTTGATTAAAAAAAAAAGTAACCTAGCTTGATCGATTACTTTATGCGGTTTTTTTTTTCATAGTAATTAACTGCTATTCATCTTTATAACTTCATGCAAAGAAATCAAAAATTTTGTTGCTAATCTATGAAAGCAACTTTTTGGTAAAATAGGGTATAATTTGTGGGGAGGCTAATTAAAATTTGCATCTGATAAATAGAAAACCAAATTAAAAATCTAAAACAAAAGGAGCTTTACAAACTTTAAATATTTCAGTGTACAAGGTATTACATACACTATCACTAAGGATACTACTTACATAATTAATTTCTATTATAAAGCATACATAAGTTTACGATGCAATTTATAAACAATATGTAATACGATGTAATTTCTGTTATAGAGTATCATGAACCATTATAAGTTTACAATAAATTATAATTTTACTGATCTCTTTTACTTTCTCATTTCTAACACTTATTAGCACATATTTCACGTACTAAATTTGTTTCAGAGAATCATTTTCTGAATTTTGCAAGACTTAAAGCCTTTCTCCTAATATCCCACTAATTTTAAAAATCTTTTCGACTTATATCTATATTCGGCAAACTGTAGTTTCCGGACTTTATTTCTTGTCTATTTATTGTTTCTCACAAGAGTGTTCTCTAAATTATCATGAAGTTCTGCATAAAATTTATGTTAATCATTTCCTACGATGCTGGAGGATATCACTTATCATGTAAACTAATCTGAATTTCATCATTATCATATTCAATACAAGAATAATTGCTTCTCTCGCAAACATTGTAGTCTTTGATAGTACGTTTTATCGAAATATTTGATTATATACTTTCACTTAGGGACAAATCCAACTGTCTGAAGAGGATATCACTTTAAGTTCAATAACTGACTAGTCTTAGTAAAATAGTTGGTATGGTCTTTGCTAAATTTCTAATCTATATGAGATATATCATATTGATCTATTATCTCGTATTAGATAATAGATCAATATGATATCTAATACGAGATAATATATCAA